>CM029374.1:4715985-4934892 GCA_017165825.1 Hepsetus odoe | reverse complement strand
TTCTTTCTCTCTCTCTCTCTCTCTCTCTCTCTCTCTCTCTCTCTCTCTCTCTCTCTCTCTCTCTCTCCTGCCATTAGTCATTAGTCAACCGCGCATCCTTCAACGCCTCTAAAGAACAAATTCTTGTAGCCTGAGACACCTTCAAATGACCCCCAAACACTGATGTCTCATATACAGCAGGAAATCAGGCAGTCCAGGAAGATCAGTGCCCACTAACACTAACACTTTCCCCAATTTCACGCGAATCTGTGAACATTCCAAAGAAAAATATAGCAAATCTTTAACTCAGACTTAAAATCAACACTTCCACTATTTGGATTTACAGTTTTCTTATTTCAACACCAGCAATACAGAATCAGAATGAATGATGCTCCTGATACTGAAGCTGCTTTGGATGTTTATCTTGGGAATGATGCATGCTAGGGACCATTCCAGAGAGGGCTCTGGTGCAATCAAAAGATTTAACAATCTAATACATATTTGCTTTAAAAAATGCATCAGCATCAGACAAATGCTTGGATTTGGTCAAAACGTATTCATTTTTCATGCCCATTTATTGTGGAGTTCATGGAGATAAATAGAAATATTTATTTATTTATTTATTTATTTATTTATTTATTTATATCCCACTAGATTTAGATCCTAGTTTAGATCCCAGATTCTGCATTTATTTTTCAGCATTGGCAGACATATAGATGATACTTTCAATGGCCCACAAAGTCCAATATTGGTACATAACAAAAAATAATATCGAACAATAATATCATGTCCCATCTCTCACTCCTACATATCATTGAGTAAAAACATGTATTAAGTTGATTTGATCTGAGATGAGTTAAGATGAGTGAATGAATGCTCCACAGGGCTCAAAATCACCTGCTTTACAGCAGACGTGACTAATGGAGCTTATGTTGCAGTTGGCCTGCGTGCTTCGCGCTACCGATAGTTGCTGATTGGCCGCAATGGCACGCCAGCGGAGTGTGTGATTACGATCATGAAGTGACTTTGAAATTTTGCCTCATGTCTGTGTCCTCTCCATTTATGTCTGTTTTGCAGTCAGCTGTCATGAAGTAGTGGGTAGATACATTACACTGACTCTGTTAACCCTCTGGGGACTGAGCTCAAAATGTATTATGTTTAGGCCAATAATTAAGGTATAGACATATAGATGTGAGAGCAGGAATATTATATACCATTGCACAAGATGCAGTCTCTGATTGGACAGACTCAAACCAAGGCATCATTGGATTGCCAGTGGTGGCTAACAACCATGCCAACAATTATTTTCTCTAAGGAGACAAGTCTGGATCTGAAGAGGATACCATTACACCGGATCCCTGTTTGGAGGGCTACAATGCCGTCCTAATGGACACTAAAAAGCATGTCTCTAATATGCAGAGTTTCCAAGATACTAAGTTTGTTCTTTTTTGCTGACCAAGGAAAGTTTAAGGGCCCAAATCCTACATGTTTACGGTTTTTGTGGTTCACTCTGAGGTCCACGTCTAACGTTTGGGTGTGTTTATCCACCAAAACCCATCAAGAATCAGTTTTTATATCCATTTTATAACTGTTTAGAACTAAAAAGGCAGTTTTCATTACTTTGTTGTGCCTTATTCAAAATCAGTTCAAACTAAAACACTTTGTATGACTTAAGTGTGAATGAACCATCTATTTCTTCATGAGACAGCTGCCCTTTTAAGGCATTATGTTCTTTACATGAAGAAGTTAATCTGTGATAAACTTTTATTCATTATTAACTTCCAGATCTGATAGATGCTGAATGTACTAAGCAGTTCAACAGGGTCTGAAGATGCTTCAGCGATACTTTAATCTGTTCTGGCCCTGGATTGTTTTTTCAGTATCGATGTCATCCTTCCTGGCCCACTGGCCTCTGCATGCTTGAGGTGAAGTCACCAAGTCCCACAAATGGTCACTGCATTTAATATGGTAGGGTCATAAAGCATGACCTCATGAGCTCATCCATCACTCTTTCCAGGACATGCCATATCGTCTCCTCAGTGAGCCATGATGTAAGCCCTATACTATTGCTCAGGAAAAACCTTTCATGATGAACCTACAGGCTAATTTTTAAGAACACTTATGCCTTATGGTGCCATATTTCAAATTTTATCATATTTTTAGAAGCCCACATCCAAGGTTTGGGGGGTTTTGTTTGCCCTGGATGTTTCTCTTGCCCCATGTTCACTGGCAAAGGCTCCAACATGGCCCTTAACCCTGCTTAGGATAAGCGGTTGAGATAATGAACAAAGAATATATTTTTAAATGATCTTTGTCCCTTTAAATTTAACAGACCATTTTGTCTAACTGTGTCTTTAAGCCAAATATTTGTAAATTATTTCGGTTCGGTTCCCTGTTGATAGTTTTCAGAAAGTTATGTATGGAAAAAACTGTTCTGGATACCTCTGGAATGTTAGCATGTTCATGGCTGTGACATTAAAAAGCAACATTAAAATGGGAAAGAACTGCGTATAGATGCTAAATTGAGTCATAAAACAAGTCTATGCTGACAGACCACCTTTTATGGTTAAGTGTAAATTAGATTTTTTCACCAAACTATTCCTTTAGTTTAATGTAGATTGTGTGGATTGGAAAAATGTAATGGCTGCTTCAAAGTTTAAATCAGCATTAGGGATTTTTTATTAGGACAAAGTGAATATTCCGTTGCCCTATTAGTGAAGGAAAAGGCTCCATCATCCCTAGCAATAAGCGACACGGGATATTCAGTATGACCCCTTTAAAATCCAGTGTTCAACCAGTAGCAGATTTATTTCAGCCAAATCCTTTCCATTTATTCAGTCTTATCCAGAGCAATGTATTCAGAGCTTTTTGGGAGTTTTGGGCTTTGCTCTGGGGTTCAAATGGTGCAGGCTCGAACCGACAACCTCCTGGGCCACAGCTGACTGTCCTACCCTTAAGAGGTAGCGTGTCTTTATGTTTCGGGGTATTTATACCACAATAAACAGCCAAGGCTGTGCTTTCTACCCAGTGAGGACAAAGCCAACAAATGTAAGAAACTCAACACCTCCTCAGTGGGCTCTTCAGTAGTGGGCTCCGACTGTTGGGCGCAAAGTCAGAGAGGATATTGCTGAGAGCTCTGGCATTATAAATAGTCCAGAGAGACAGTGCTGCTCCTGAACCCATGCCTGTTTGATCTACGAATAGAAGTGAGAATCCCACTGTGGTGTTAAGCTGCTTCATAAAGTCAAGCCCTTTCACGTTTAGGAGTGATTGATGAGTAAACGCTGCTTCTGTTTACAACATGTCGACTCATCTCCATGATATGTAATCGCTTTCCTGACAAACCCTTTCAAGCATACGGGGAGACGCCGTAACAACAATGCCTTCTTAAAGGGACCATATCCTACGTTCCTCAACTTTTTGTTCCCTTATGACATTTATGTGCTTTAATGGGCCCAAAACAAGATCCTTTCTCCCCTCTCTTGATCCATTAGACTCTTTTTGTTACTTTAAGGCTGATCTATGTAAATGAGCTCGGTTAAGATTGGCTAGCCTTTCGAAAACCCTTTTATTTGAACGACCCATTCAAAAAGCTTACTTAAATAAGAAACGGCTGTTCGATAGGTCGACATATATGTTGGTTCTTGTGACATCACAAAAACAGTGAGTTAATACTAATTAATACTAATTTAATTCTGGTTTTACTGGATATGGGCCCTTTAATCGGGATGGTGGTGGTCTAGTGGTAGGATACTTGTCTATGGACCTATGGCTCAAGAGGTCCCAGGTTCAAATCCCACCTCTGGTACTACCACCACTGAGCAAGACCCTTAACCCTGAGTTGCTCCAGGGGGACTGTCCCTGTAATTAGGACATGGAAGTCGCTCTGGATAAGAGCGTCTGCTAAATGCTGTAAATGTAATCCAACGGTGATGTAACAACCGCTATTGGTGGTGCAGTTTTTGAAGATTTTCCTGTAGACCTGATTAGGCATGACATTTGAAGACATTTGGTCACTGTCTTCATTAAACCACTGGCTAAGCCGTCCTTGTGACTGAACTTCCTGCCATCAGTGCCCCAGCAATAAACTCTCGTAAAGCTCTTAAAGTCAATTAAACCCCTTCCTCTTGCCATAGTGACCAAGGTCATCTGGGCCTGCTCAGACTTTTTATATGTTTTTAAAAACAAAGCATGGTGAGATATTTGGAGATATCAATGCTTCTCATTTAAACTGAGCAGATATACAGTTAATTCCTTAGAATTCACCTGCATTACCTCAGGGCTTACCTACTTTTAAAATGAGCAAAGGAAATACTTTAGGTTGGTTAAATCTCAGCAGGAAATGCAATGAGCTTGAGGCATGTTTGTCCCATATTATCTAACACACTGTCCCATATTACCTAACACACTTGTCCATGATACCTGAATCCACTTATCTCGTGGCACCCATGACTGGGAGTCTTTCTAGGTATACAGGATGTGGAAAAAGCAAAACTAGACATCAGACACCGGTGTATGGATTTGTAGCTGTGTTACTTAACTACAAACTGCCTTTGTTGTCGCTTGCAGTTGACCATTACATAACACATGCATTATTTAAGGGTGGTGGTGGTCTAGTGGAAGGATACTTGCCTATGGACTAATGGCTCAAGAGATCCCAGGTTCAAATCCCACCTCATCACTGGGTCCCTGAGCAAGACCCTTAACCCTGAGTTGCTCTGGGGGGGGACTGTCCCTGTCATTAGGACATGGAAGTTGCTTTGGATAAGAGCGTCTGCTAAATGCCACAAATGTGAATTTAACATATAGCGCTACAATGTTACAAGCAATCGTGGTGGATATAATAAACCACGTTCTGTGATGCACATGTTTGGGCTATGATTCCTCCAATGTACATACAATACCAGTTTGGTTTTGTCAGCTAATACTTACTCACTCTTTTTCTTCGCCAATTGTGCTAATTAGGGTCATGGGTGCTGCAGGAATCTATCTCAGCTCTCAAAGGGTGACCCTGGACAGGTCATCAGTCCATCACAGGCAAACACATTTTTACACACACTCACACCTACAGGCAATTTAGCATCTCAGTCCACATGATGCGCATGTCTTTGGATGGTGGGAAGAAACCAGAAAGCCTGGAGGAAACACACACAGACACTGGGAGAGCATGCGCAACTCCACACAGAAAAGACCCGGACCGTCCCACCTGGGAATCAAACCCAGGAACCTTCTTGCTGTGAGCTTAAAGCAGGTCAGTGTGTGTGTTTGAGTCACATCCCTTCCACTAAAGTGTGTATTCAGATGGGTCTGTTCAACAGAGGCTCTTTCGGAGCCTGGGTCAACATTAAACCCAAAGGGTTTTAACTGAGACAATCTCACATTCCTGGGAGATCTTTCAAAGGCTCTATTCTAAATGTTGAAAATATCTGAAATATTCTGTATCTAAATATTCGAATTGTCAGATAAGATGATTAATGAACATTCAAACATTTTAAATTCAAAAAAATAAACCAGATTTTCATTAGCGGTCTCAGACAATTGCTCCCTAACACATTCATAAAAGGGGGTTTATGGATGTGTTTGTGAGCAGCAGATGATATTATTTATGAGGGAGATGATGATGATGATTATTATAGCGTTCAGAAAGCTGGCACCAGACAGAAATAACCAAATGGCCACAAGGGTTTACATAGAACGTGAATAAACACCCTAAAATACCACTTCGCCACTCCCTCATCTCTCCATCACACACACACACACACACACACACACACACACACACACACACACACACACACACACACACACACACACACACACATTCTTAGCTATGAGTGATTGGTTATTCGACCCTACAGGACCCTACAAGACCTCTTTTATTATCATTGACACCATAAACACCAGCAGATCAGTGTCACAGATCACAACACAGAGTATGGTCATGTGTCTGTGCGAAATATTTGACTGAGCTCAGGTGAAGTTGAAATATCACCCTTCTTATAACTCCAACGACGAATAGCTCAGTTCATTTTATTAAAGGTCTGATTTAGAAATCCTTTTCATGATCCCCAGTTTAATTCAGAAAGAATTCATTGGTGCACATTTGCTATTTATACAGAGCGTGGACGATATTCTGCTTCAGTTTGACTGAATTTTGTTGATGAAGTTTGTTTGATAAAGGTGGCGAGAAGGTCCTGGGTTTGATTCCCAGGTGGGACGGTCCTTTCTGGGTGGAGTTTGCATGTTCTCCCAATGTCTCTGTGTGTGTTTCCTCCAGGAGCTCTGGTTCACTCCAAAGACAGGCACGTCAGGTGGACTGGAGATGCTAAATTTCCCGTAGGTGTGAGTGTGTTTGTGTGTTTTCCCAAGCCATGGATTGGACAAATTTCAGGCTTGAACAAGCGCCTCCTTAGGTGTTCTTTCATTTGCTGGATTTTTTATCACAGTAGTTCCTGTTAATTGTGACTTGAGCAGCCTTCATGCTGTAAGACCAAAGGAGGTAAAACAACCAGGAAGGCATTTGTGTCACATTCAGAAACGAAAGACGGACCCATGTTCACAAGGCGGCAAGGCTTTGGCATTGCTGCAGGGATTTAACGACTTGGATTTGGGAATGCCAAGCCACCGGCCTAAGGAATCTGTAGCCCTCAGCTGTGTCTGTATGTCTCGCAAGTTCTGCTGCTGTTGCTGTTCGAGCTCCAACTGGTATGAGATCTTGCCCCCCAAATAGAGACAAAAACACTATGTGGCCCTGACGCTTGTTTTAGCGTCCAACACAAAGCGTGTCCTAACACCCCGAAATAAAACAACTCGCCACTGCCCTGCCATCCTGTCATGAAAGCAATTTTGGTCATTTTCTGCCAGGGAAGAAACCTTGCCATTTCATCTAATGGAGTTAAATAAAAAAAATATAATGACAATGACAATTTCCCCCCTAACTCCAAATACTGTCAGTCAGGCAAGACAATGTTTGCTTCAGTTTTACTGGAAATAATGGAACAATTTGTAATAAAAGCTAGAATTCATTAATTAATATACAAACTGCAAGCCTAAATCATCATAACTGTCCATGTCAAAACTGAGTTTTTGAGAGAAAAAAATGGTTGTAATGAAAATAAGCAAAAACATTATTATTATTATTATCATTATTATTTTCATTATTGTTATTGTTAATCCAGCCACTAGGGATGCACAAGCCAGTGTATTTCTTTGTGCTGGTCCCAAGCCCGAGTAAATGGGCAGGGTTACGTCAGGAAGGGCATCCACTGTAAAACTTTGCCAAGTCAATATGCGGACAATGATACAGAATTCCATACCGGATCGGTCGAGGCCCGGGTTAACAACGACCGCCTCCAGTGCTGTTAGCCTACAGGGTGCTGGTAGAAATTGGACTACCGTTGGCCAAAGGAGAAGAAGAAGAAAAAAAAGGATGGAAATGGCTGTAGTTAATACTTATTTTAAGAAGAGGGAGGAGCCCAGGGTGACGTATAAGAGTGGAGGAAGATGCTCACAGGTGGATTATATTCTTTGCAGGAGGGTCAGTTTGAAAGAGATCAGAGACTGCAAAGTAGTGACAGGGGAGAGTGTCGCTAAACAGCATAGGATGGTGGTCTGAAGGATGACCTTGGAGGTCAAGAAGAGGAGCTGGGAGCTGGGAAAGATGTGCTACAGGTCAGGACGATTAAAGATAGAAATGGTAACGTACTCACAGGTGAACAGAGCGTGTTGAGCAGATGGAAGGAATACTTTGAGGGGCTGATGAATGAAGAAACTGAGAGAGAGAGAAGATTGGATGATGTGAGAAGAGTTAACCAGGAAGTGCAGCAAATAAACAAGATGGAAGTAAGGGCAGCGATGAAGAGGATGAAGAATGGAAAGGATGTTGGACCGGATGACATACCAGTGGAAGCATGGAGATGTTTAGGGGAGATGGCAGTTGAGTTTCTGACCAGATTGTTTAACACAATCTTGGCAAGTGAGAAGATGCCTGAGGAGTGGAGACGAAGTGTACTGGTACCGATCTTCAAGAATAAGGGTGATGCACAGAGCTGTAGTAACTATAGAGGGATAAAGTTGATCAGCCACACCATGAAGTTATGGGAAAGAGTCGTGGAAGCTCGGTTAAGAAAAGAGGTGAGGATCAGTGAACAGCAGTATGGTTTTATGCCGAGAAAGTGCACCACAGATGCAATGTTTGCTCTGAGGGTGTTGATGGAGAAGTACAGAGAAGGTCAGAAGGAGCTGCATTGTGCCTTTGTGGATTTGGAGAAAGCACATGACAAGGTGCCTAGAGAGGAGTTGTGGTTTTGTATGAGGAAGCCTGGTGTTACAGAGAAGTATGTGAGAGTAGTTCAGGATATGTATGATTTGTATGTATTGGTTTTGGACATGTCTAGAGAAGAGATGAGGATGCTAAAGAGCTGCCAGGAAAGAGGAGAAGAGGAAGACCAAAGAGGAGGTTTATGTACGTGGTGAGAGAGGACATGCAGGTGGTTGATTTGAAGCAGGAAGATGCAGAGGACCGGAACAAATGGAAACAGTTGATCCACTGTGGTGACCCCTGAACGGGAGCAGCTGAAAGAAAAAGAAGAAAAGTAGATTATTATTATTGTTGTTGTTGTTGTTACTAAGGGGTATTGGCATCATTTATGGGTCTATGTTTCCCGATAAGTCAGGGAGAAATAATAATAATAATAATAATAATAATAATAATATGTCATAAAGATAGTAATAAACATAAATTAGATCATTTAAAATATGAAGAAAAAGCTCAAATTAAAAGCACAAAATAACAAAAAACCTTTCAATGTTCAGGTTAAAATCTGAGTTTAAAATATTTCTTTAGCATGGGTTGAACGTTGAAAGTTCATATTTAGAGATGATATAAGGGCACATTTCTGCTGAGTAATGGCATTTTAATGATGCTTCCTGCACTTCAGTGGAAGTGGAGGAGAGTTTTAAACACTCAGCGACCATCTCCCTGCCTGTCGTTTATCCCAGAGACGCGACGTGAGTCTCAAATCACAGGAAATTAATAGTGAGGCTCTGGGCGTGTGATAAAGTGAGATAAGGCAGATCTGACAGAAAAGATTTTCTGGGCTGGAGCAGACTGTCTGATGGCCTTGGCTGTCATTCTGCATGCGCTGCAAAAAATTCTATCTTAGCAAATGGGGAGGCAAAAAATATAATATTTCTCAACCTATTTCTAGTCACTTGCCATTCTTAAGAGGAAGTCTACTCATATTTTTATCACTTTTACATCATTCAGTGGTTGAGGTGAAAAATTCGGAATGGTTATTACATAGAGTAAAGGGAAAAATGAAGAAAAGGCTATTTTCTTTTTATTGGTGAGGATGGGGACCAGGAGTCATAATGTCTGCAGTGCAAATACAACATTTTATTTACTATTTAAAACTTGCCACTGGAATGGCTTCTGGAATAGACCTGATGAGTTTGTTACTTTTAGCAATTCATCTCAGATCTAGGGGTCCACAGACACAGAGTGTTTATATGACAGATCATGTGACACTTAAATTGCGCACAGGTGGACTTCATTTCACTAATGTTGTGACTTTTGCAGGTAATTGGTTGCACCAGGACTTTTGAAGGGAGTGAATACATTTGCACACAGGATTAATACATATGCACACACCAATTTTCCGTTTTCTATTTTTATCTATATTTTTCTCATTTTACTTCACCAACTTAGACTATTTTGTGCAGATCCATCAAATACTGAATACGTTTGCATGCATGTGCAGCAGGGGACAGCTATTTAAAGCTGCCCGGGGAGCAGTGATGGGGACAGTACCTTGCTCAAGGGTACCTCAGGACAACTTAGTGATCTGGGAATCAAACCCATGACCTTCCAATCTTGGGGCCTTGTCCCTAAACACTAGGCCACCGCCGCCCTGGTGGACCACAAAGCAAGCAAATTAGCCGACCTGTAGATCTGTGACTGTGCCGAGTGAACACGTTCCTGCTAAAAACCAGCATGAAGGGGAAAAAAATGGACTGCGATTCTTAAATTCACTACTGTGGATCAGCAAGAGGTCATTGCTCGCAATGAGGTAATTGCAGTGACTTCATGCACTGCTGGAACATCCATCCCAGTGGTTATCATCATCTCCTCCATTTGGAAGTAATGTTTGTTTGGATAAAAATTTTTCACGCTCATGTGCTTGGGAACTCTTCAGAGCATCTCTACGTTCTGATTGGTTGCTGCGTCACAGCTCATTTTTATAAGGTTAACTGGTCTTTAACTTCATTTTGATGCCTTTGCTGCCTGTATTACAGCGTTCCTTGTCCTTGGCTTACGACGGAAATCAATGACTTCCCGTTGCTTTGAAACGTATCACACAGACATGAAGATGTTTGTGTGATGCTTTCAGATGGAGTGAACAAACACACACACATGCTGTCGTATCTCTCAAATCTGGCAAGTAAAGCACACACACATACAAAGACACACACCTCCACATAAGCGGTTATGTTGCTCAGAAGTGGTGAATAAACACCCACCCACACACACCCACACACACACACACACACACACACACACACGTTTGACTAGGGGTATGCTTTTTTATGGGCTTTGCTGTAGAGGCCATTCAGGTGATATAAATCCCACATGTGTGCACTTAAAACACAGATGCCCCCAAACATCCAGAAGAGTGCACGCAAACACACACACACCCACCCACACACACATTCACTCACACACAAAGTGTACCAGCCAGACACCTTTTACGGGATCATCTGGCATACTTAATAACCCTTCTAACGCTTACATTCATAAGGAACCGTTCAGAGGAAACCCGATTTAATATGTATTGACATTCAGCTGCAAGCCTGGATTTTGTCCAGAATTTTGCCCATAATGGTACAGTATCAGAAATCACAAAAGGAGGTCTATTGATAGTTTACAGTCACGGGACTAGCTCAGAGCCCAGGAGGGCAAAAACCCATACAGCACAGAGCGGTACGTTTCCCATCTTTTCTGTCCCTAACTACTAGGGCACCATTGCCCCATGTGTGGTAAAGACACAAGAGAAAATACCTTTCATAAATCCACCATCTTGGAATTTGGCAGAAGTTCAGACATCAGTGGTTAGCAGAGCAATTTCTGTTACATCTAAAATGGGGGAGAGGGAGGGCCATCCAGCCCAGGCAGAGAAAGTGAGGGCAAGTGTGATCTCTTGCACTGCTGCTTACGTATGGCTGTGGCATCATCATCACGAGGAAAAATGTGATCTTTTGCTGGACTATCCCTTCCTGGCTTCCGGGCTTCTGGGCAAAAAAAAAAAAAAGAAAAGAGTTCAATCTGAGTTTTTGCAAGGGGAGGGGTGGGTTAAAAATGGCAGCTTGATAAGGCATGTTTTTCAGCCATACAGTGAAAAGTTTCTCTTTCTGAAATCCCATTTTCTGCTGAAGCCGCCTGCTTTATTTGAAAACAATGAGCGAGATGAAAATACAAGTTTAATTTAGCTAAAGGTTAAGTTACTCAGTTGGCATTTAGACCGACTCCAATAGCTGTAATTGTCCCTGGGCAGCAGCATGAATCACCTCGTAATATAAAACGATAATGATGGCTTCACCACTTCACCCTAATTAAAGAAGACTGGATGGCTCCCTCAGTTCTTTGCACGCTCGTTCCAGGACATGAGGTTCATTTTATTTTTCTATATCATGAGCAAAATCGCATGTCCCCCTTCATGCGCTTCTCACAAAAGGAAGCTATTCTTAGCCGCATTTTTTGCACTGAACGTCAGATGTCTAGCTCTTCAGATGTTCCTTCAGGCATCTCTGCTCGGGCTGCAGTTGTTCACTTGTTTTCTTCCTCAAAAAGTAAATGCTGCTTTCTGCACTAAAGCTTGGATTTGACTCCCTAACACACCGAGTCTGCAGGGGTTGACCCAGACAACTGGTGTGAAACAATAAGAAACAAAAGGTACAGAGATCAGCACACACACACACACACACACACACACACACACACACACACACACACACACAGCTTTTCATGATGCATTTTCTTCATGAATATGGATTTCCAGGTGTATGTTTATGATGATGCATTTTTTATATCCATCTTTAAATTATATAACTGTTTTTCTGATTCCATTTCATTCATGAGGTTTTAAACAAACATTTTATAAGTATCTTTTATTTATTTATTTTTCACCTTGTCTACCATTTAATTAATTGCCATTCAATAATAATAATTTTTGCCTTACATACTTCTTTATTTAAATCTACACATAATTATAATATGTATAATATATATTATAAATAATATATATATATTGATATAATATATAGATATAGATGAATAATATATAGATATAGATATTAATGAAATAATATATTTAAAAAAATATTATATATATATATATATATATAACGAATACAAATTAAATAATTATATATATATATATATATATATATATATATATATATATATATATATATATATATACACACAATGAATACAAAATTAAATAATAGATATTAATACAATTTCAGATACAATAATAAAGTAGTAAATTGATTCCTTAAATTCTCAATTTCTACACTACACAAAGGCTCATTCTAACTGTTCTATTCTTGGATCTCTCTACAGCAGATATGAGAGCGAATGAAAAGGCCTCATATTTTTGTGCACATTTCACAGCAGGAGTGAGAAGTGATGCGGTGATGCAGGGGTGGCAATGATACTGCTTCATCTTTCAGTCTGTTCATTTGCTCGTCAGCAGCTCCCATAAATATCTCACACTGACAGCAGGTGATCCTGCTGCCTAACTGAAGGTAACAGGATCTGAAGAGAATTCACTTTATTCTTCCTTTAAATAATATATGTGTCTCATCTGGTTCTGTCTTTCCAAGCACTAAATGCACCAGTGGAAAATGAGAAAACTTCTGGATGCAGAGGAGACAGAGGATAACCCCTGAGGAATATATGCCCCTATAATGCTATAAAAGCAGTTTATAAGAACAAATGATTTCTGTGCTTCGTTGCATGTCAATGAATCTGCCATGAAGACATGAAGATGAACAATATAAAAATCAGATTTTACATAATTTAATTCAGGTAGGACCAGCCAATGGCAACTTGCAGGCCATTTTTTGCTTTTTTTAGCAGGGAGATAAAACGTCTGGAGACAGGAAGTACTATTGAGTATGATGAATTACTTTTTACTTCTAAGTAGACAAATTGAGTGAAGTGAAAGTGACTAGTTGTCATTGTAAAACACAGCGCTGTGAACCCTACCGAAATGCTTCCTCTACATTTAACTCACACAATTGCGCAGCAGTGGGCAGCTATGACCAGCACCTGGGGAGCAGTGATGGGGATGGTACCTTGCTCAAAGATACCTCAGGGCAACCTACTGGTCCGATCCTGGGGCCTAGTCGCTGACCACTACTCTAGTAATACTCTACTATACTAGTATTTACAGAAATTATTTAAATGTATTTAAACCTGCACTTACTATTCCCTATTTTTCAGACCAGATTTTTTAGTTTGAATGCATTGGTAAGGAATTATCCATTATTTTTAACTTAAATCATTGTATGCTTTCCCAGAAAAAAGAAAAGAAAAGACAAACACTTGGCGTACTCACTGGTGCAGGTCACGCATGGCTGTTATGTTAGGGTACTTGCCTTCGGACCTATGGATCAAGAGGTTGCAGATTCAAATCCCACCTCTAGCACTATCACCATCGGGTGCCTGAGCAAAACCCTTAACAGGGGACTGTCCATGTAATCATGACAAGGAAGTCACACTGGATAAGGGCATCTGCTAAATGCTGCAAATGTAACTATTATATCAGCAACTCAGCCACTAGGGATGCACAAGCCAGTGTATTTCTCATACCGGATCGGTCGAGGCCCGGGTTAACAACAACTGCCACTGTGCTGTTAGCCTATGAGTGCTGTTGGAAATTGGACTACTATTGGCCAAAGGAGAAGAAGAAGAAGAAGAAGAGGAAGGCATGTCCAGAGGGATGAGGAGAGAAAGAAGGGGGGAGAGTGGAAGTGAGAGTAGGACTTTGAAATGTTGGCAGCATGACTGGTAAAGGTAGAGAATTGAAGATATGATGGAGAAGGAAGGTTGACATTTTGTGTGTGAGAGGAACATGGATGGTAGTAAGGCCAGGTGTATTGGAGGGGGTTTAAAACTGTTCTACCATGGTGGATAGAAGGAGGAATGGAGTAGGTGTTATCCTCTGAAGGGAAGAGTATGTAAGAGTTTTTAGAGCTGAAGAGGGTGTCAGGGAGGGTGATGAGTTTGAAGCTGGAAGTTAGTTTTGATAATGAATGTTGTTAGTGCTTATGCTCCATAAGCTGGTTGTGAGATGGAAGAAAAAGAAAATTTCTGGAGTGAGTTAGATGAAGTGATAGAGAGTGTACCCAAGGGAGGGAGAGATTAGATTACTGTAATGCCCTACTTTCTGGAAGCCCTCAGGGCACATTAAGCACCCTACAGCGCATTCAGAACACAGCCGCCAGGATGTTAGTGAGCAGGGCACGGCACTACATAACTCCCATACTCGCTTCACTGGCTCCCCTGTTAGGTACAGGGCTGACTTCAAGGTCCTCTAACCTGCCAAGGCACTTAAAGGTCTTGCCCCAATATTCCAACCAACTGCTTAATCATACAATCTAACCGCCCACTTAGATCCTGTGAAGAGATCTCCCAATTGTCCCTCGCATAAATAAATGTATAGGAGCACGAGCCTTCAGTTACAGGGCCCCTAGATTGTGGAACAGCTTGCCTGCTTCTGTACGGGATGCCGATTCAGTCTCGGGTCTTAAATCACGCTGAAGACTTACTTCTGAAGTTTACTTACCCACACTAATCACTCATAGTGCACCACTCAGTAATGTCGCGCTTGGTGCTGCTGTGTACATGCCATCGCATTTGTTTCATTTTCTGTGTCTGCTTACCATTGATCCTGCTCACACACCCCATTCCATTTCTCTCCCCATGTCCGGGCGCCCAAGCAGGTCATCACCTGAGTCCAATGCCGAGCTACCATCTGTCTGTGTGGATGCATCTGATGCTAGCAAGGACCTCAAGTGCTCATTGGCACCTGAAGCAACTTTGGGACTCCTCAACTGATCCTGGAGTTTAAAACCAAACTAACTCTGTACTGTTAGTATACCCAAGGGGGTTGGGTAGTTGTCATCTTGACCTCAGAGGCTTTTTTTCTCCACATAGTGGAGCTGGTTTCCTCTCCGTAGTCGCCCAATAACATCTTAAACATTCATTACTGTAACCTGTTATCAATGTAAAGGCCTTGGGGGGCAACTTTGTTGTAAAAGGCGCTATACAAGAATAAATTGAATTGAATTGAATTGAGAGAGGAGGATGATTATAACAGGATTTTAATGGTAATGTTGTGAAGGGAACAGAGGCATGAGGAGGTAGACAGTAGGCATGGTGTCATGAGAGGAATGCTGAAGGTCAGATATGTAGATTTTTCAAAACATGGGGAATGGCTGTAGTTACATTTTAAGAAGAGGGAGGAGCACAGGTGATGTTTATGGAGGAAGATGCTCACAGGTGGATTTATATTCTTTATGAGGGTTAGTCTGAAAGAGATTGAGACTGCAAAGTAGTGATAGGAGAGTAGAAGCAACAGTACTGGATGGTGGTCTGTAGGATGACCTTGGAGGTCAAGAAGAGGAGGAAAATGAGGCAGAGTCAAGGATCAAGCAGAAGCTAGAAGGAGAGAATCAAGCAGAACTAGGCAGGAGCACACGGGCACTGGGAGGTGTTGAACAGCCAATGGATTTCTGGGAAACGCCTGAAGTGATAAGACAGACAGCTGTAAATGTACTTGGTGTGACATCTCTGGAAGGAAGAAGGAGGATATGGAAACATGGTGGTGGAACCAAGAAGTCCAGGAGTGTATACAGAAGAAGAGGGAGGAAAAGAAGACATGGAACAGTCAGAGAGATGAAGAAAGTAGACAGCTGTACAAGGAGATGAACCGCAGAGTGAAGAAAGCAGTGGTGAAGGTCAAAGATATGTGTCGGTGAATTGTATGAGAGGTTGACAAGAGGGAGAAAAGGACTCTCACTGATTATTAGATAGAGAGACAGATCTTGGGAAAGATGTGCCAGGTCAGACGATTAAAGATAGAAATGGTAACGTACTCACAGGTGAACAGAGCGTGTTAAGCACTTGAGTACTTTGAGGGGCTGATGAATGAAGAAAATGAGAGGGAGAGAAGATTGGATGATGTGATGAGAGTGAACCAGGAAGTGCAGCAAATAAACAAGATGGAAGTAAGGGCAGTGATGAAGAGGATGAAGAATGGAAAGGCTGTTGGACCGGATGATATACTAGTGGAAGCATGGAGGTTTAGGGGAGATGGCAGTTGAGTTTCAGATCAGATTGTTTAACACAATCTTGAAAGTGAGGATGCTCGAGGAGGTGAGAGACGGGCGTACGAAATTGATTCAAGAATAAGGGTGATGCACAGGAGCTGCAGTAACTATAGAGGGATAAAGCTGATCAGCCACATCATGACGTTAAGGGGAGAGTAGTGAAGTAAGTACAGAAAAGAGGAGGAACAGTAAAACAGCAGTATGGTTTTAGCCAAGAAAAGAGCAATTACAGATGCAATGTTTGCTCTGACCGTGTTGATGGAGAAATATAGTGAAGGTCATTGTGCCTTTGTGGACTTGGAGAAAGCATTTGACAGGGTGCCTAGAGAGAGCTGTGGTTTCAGTGAGGCTCATGTTACAGGGAAGTATGTGTGAGAGTAGTTTAGATAAAAGCATGGTGTATAACAGTGTGAGATCTGCAGGAGTGAAGGATGCATTTAAGGTAGAAGCTGATTACATCATGATCACACTGATTTCGCTCGGTTTGCAGGATGGGACAGTTGATGGACTAGGTTAGACAGGAGTTCTGATGGTGATGTTTCATTGATGATATTGTGATCTGTAGTGAGAGTAGGAGGCTGAGGAGAACCTGGAGAGATGGAGATATGCCTAGAGAGGAGAGGAAATGAGTGAGTAGGGGCAAGACAGAACATATAGAGAACAAAATGGAGGGTGCATGTTAGATGCAGAGTGGAGGTAATAAAGGTGGAGGAGTTTAAATACTTGGGGATCAATAGTCGATGGTAACGGGCGAGTGTGGAAAGAAGAGGTTAAAGAGAGGCAGGCAGGTGGAGAAGAGTGGATTGTGATTTGTGACAGCGAGAGTAAAAGGGTTTACAGGACAGTGAGACTAGCTATGTTGTACGGGTTGGAGACAGAATGGATGAAAAGACAGGAGGAGCTGGAGGTGTCAGAGTTAAAGATGCTGAGATTCTGGGTGAATGGAGATGGACAGGATTAGAAATGAGGGCGGCCAGGGGAGGAACAGCTCAGGCTAGACATCTCTGAGACAAGGTTGAGGAAGCAAGATTGTGTTGGTTTGGACATGTGTGAGTGAGAGACGAAAGATTTGCACAGCTAGTGATACAAGATGGAGCTGCCAGGAAGAGGAGGCGTGTACACCAAAGACGAGGTTTCTGGATCGGGTGAGAGGACATGCAGGTGGGTTGGCTCAGTGGTGCAGGATGGCAGGACCAGGAAGGAATGGGAAAGAGTGTTGATCTGGGTTGTGGTGAATTCCTAAACAGGAGGCCAAAGAGACATGGCTGAAATGATGCAGTAATTTATACGAGAAGGCATTTAGCAGCAGATGCCTTATCCAGAGGGACTTACATCTGCGCTTCATCTCCACATCCACTGTTTTCATTGTAGTGACCATTGAAGATCAGTAACTTCTAATTAACTATTTTGGTGTTATAACAAAAGATATAAACCTGTATCAAGGGGCAGATGGACTGTGTCCTAGATATTAGATGCCAAAAGGTTTCAAGAGAAGAAAGTAGAAAAGTTTGTTATAGGAGCTGGACAGGGCGTTATCCCTCATGCTCTTTTTTGAACAGGTGTGTCTTCAGACGACACTTCAAATAATGCAAGAGATCCAGTGCTTTGACTACAAGATGAAGCTCATCTCCACCACTGAAGAGTCGTGACTGAGAAGTCTCAAGTATGCCTCTTCTCTAAGTGCAGAGGAGATCTGGCAGAGCAGTGCCAGATGTCGCAGGAGTGCTGATTATGGTTTCGGGCCAAGCAGTAAAACTGCTCCTGGTCTGAAAGACATGTCAAGGATTTAAACTGGATGCGAGAAGCCACAGGGAGCCGGTGCAGGTCCCGTCACAGAGGCGTAAAGTTAAACTTCATTGTTTTTGAGTTCAAATGGTTTAATAGTGGGATTTTCACAGAAACTGCCAAAGAAATGTCCTTCCAGGAATTATTTCTAAACTAATTTCAGGCTTTTTTACTGAGTAAGATGAATCAGAACTTCTTTGTTTACCAGAGTAGTTTTTTTTTCTTAAACGTTCTTTAAGTGTGCTAAGGGTGTACTTTGCTGTAATTTCAATGTCCTGTTAAAGGGTTTGGAAAGGGGTTAGCTTAAAAGACCCTACCTCACACATTCTTTCATAACCTCTTATCTTTAGCATGAGCCTAGGACCCATCACTTGGAAAAGAATTGTCTTTGCTTTTTCTAAATTAAAGAGAACTTTCCAAATGAACTCTTCACTCCAGTCCCCTAAAGCCCATTCAAGGAAAACACAATCATTTATTTTGTTTTTTGGTCATAAAAAACCAACACATTTACACATTTGTCTCTCACTGAGCTTTCCTGGTTGGGATAAATGGTTCTAAGAATGGATGGATGGATGGATAGATGTCTGCTTATCCTACACCACACGTTTGCACTTTAGTCATCAGACACTGTTTATTTTAACAAGGGACAACGCATGGTAGCCAATCAGAATAGTTCATTTACATAAGGATATTTAGAGCTATACAACTATATTTTCCATGCCATCAACGTCTCTGTTTGAGATCCTGTACTAACTCCAGACTATGAAATTCAAGTTAATGACCCACTTGATACCGTCATTTGATTGTGTTTTTTTATTTAGCTTTGATTTAGAGCCTCATGTGCTGTTTAATGAGATGAGCGATACATATGCTTTTAAAACTCACAAGCCATGATTTATATCCAATTTTAAAATGAGTATGAGTCCCTGGGGTGGGGACATGTGGGTTTACACACCATGGCAACAGATCTACATTAGATTTACATTATTCCATACGCAGGCACTGCATCTCTGTCTGTGTCTGAGCTGAAATATGATTCACTAAGGCTAAGTTATGAGCGGAGGACCTTGTTCAGCTAAACTGTTACAATCATAATCTGTGTTTTTCCCACTTTGAGTGGTCAACAACAAAGCGTACAATATATTAATGGTTACTGAGAAACTGTAGGCCTAATTGGGAAGGCGAGGGGGGGGTGCTGGAGTCCATCTCAGCTCACACAGGGCAAAGGACAGGGACAGCACCAGTCACCAGCCCATCACAGGAGTGAGTGTGATGGGGACAGCACCTGCTCAAGGGCACCCTACAACCTATCGGGAAGGGGTCTGCACTTCCATCCTCCAATCATGCACGCCAAACCTAACTACTAGACCACCGCTGCCCCGAAGACAAGGGTGGAACATAAATTAATTCTTGCTATAATCAGGGCCGTGGAAGGGTTGAGTTTGGTCCATTTATAGTCCATTTATAATTTTTAGCACAAGATTAAAATATGAATTTACGGAGCCCTCTGGTGGCCTCACTTCATTATATGTAATACATGACCACCACACAGAAAATGGGAAATGGGACCCCATGTTGTACCATAAGTGGAAAGGACATTCTTGTCATTGTGAAATGGCATATCAACACAATCAATCTAACCCATGCCTCACCCATACACACACATGCAAAGTAGGGGCAGCGATTGAACACACCCGGGGAGAAGTGATGGGGACGGTACTGGGCGTCAGTGTGAAAGAATAAGAAGCAGAAGACAGAAGAAAATGGAGATAGATGATCTACCGTGGCAACCCTAGTCGAAGTGGTCAAAGTGAAAGGTGCTGAAGAAGAAGAAGTTATTAAGAAGATGATGTGTTAATTATGTTTGCTTAATTGTGGCAACAAATTTGTAATCTTGCCTTCACGCTAATTAACGTAGCCATTATTTTTATTATGAAGGGACATTACCATAACTATACTAATGTACAGCACTGAACGAAAGTGTTGAGGCACATTTTGTGTCTGAAGAGTCGGACTTTCCTATTAGTTTTTTTATTCCCTGTGGATGAATAATTCTTCAGATCTTCCTGAAGGACAGTGTTGTTGTCTCTCATTTTCAGATACAGTCTCCATATATGAGCAGTTCTCCAGATCTTCCTGAAGGACAGTGTTGTTGTTCTCATTTTCAGTCCAGTCTCTGTACCTGAGCAGTTCTCCGTGATCTTCCTGAAGGACAGTGTTTTTGTCTCTCATTTTCAGTCCAGTTCCTGTACCTGACCAGTTCTCCAGATCTTCCTGGTTTATTGCAGGTGTTGTTGTTCTCATTTTCAGTCCAGTCTCTGTACTACAGTTCTCCAGATCTCTCCTGGAAGGACAGTGTTGTTGTTCCTCATTTTCAGTCCAGTCTCTGTACCTGGAGCAGTTTGATAGTTCTGTGTTGGTTAATCTGCAGTGATCTACTGGCCTGAACCTTCAAGCAGAACAAAACGTCTAATTTAAAAACATGAACAGTGGAACAAACTGGTGCATGATCTCCATGATGATCAGGGGATTTGATTACTGGTGATGCTGGAATGCTGAGTGGTTGAACCCCTTATCTAGAACTTCTCTTTAGGCAGTTTGCAGTAAAACATTTGTTCCTATTTCTTTCATTTAATCCACTCAATATCCTAAAGATAAGTGGACTTTCTGTGATGCTTTGAAAACTGGCTATTCAAGAGTAAATTGCTCAAAAATAATGCTTCAATGAAGTCACATATTGATTTACTGATTTTGATGTATTGCATGGCATACAACTATATCTACAATTAGTCCTAGATCTTATTTCTTGTCTTCTGACTTCTTGCCCTCCCAAAGGGCTGGGCTTCTTCCAACTGCTAAAATGCATCTTATGTTCTCAGAATTCAGTTTCTCTGACTGGACAACTCATGTGCTGCTGAGACTGAAATGGAAATGGTCCAAATACAACACTTTCACGTCAAAATTACTAACAATTGGTTGCCAAATAATGAGCCAAAATTCAAGAACCCAATTCTGTGCAAAAATCTGAGATAGATTACAGGCACTCCAGGCGGTATTTATGGACGCATAATGGTAATAAGTAACTTTCAAGAAATAGATATTTGAGATTCACTCAACAGATTTGAGGTGTCGTGCCATGCTGAGTGTCTAGTTTCCAAAGTGCTCCATAGAGACACAGTGGGAGCTAGAGAATGGGCTTCTTCAGTACAGCCAATCTTTTTCAGTGTCTGCTCATTTAGAACCACTGTATTTCCTAAAATGACCTTTTAATTGTGATGCTTCTCCATAAGAACATTCAACAACTCATAAAGAAACAGGCTTGTACAAAATCAATGAAAATCAATGTAACTCTAATAGGAATGCTTTCTTCTGAGGAGCATGAGGCACTACACTGGAGCCATCGCTTTGCAGAGAGTGCCCATATTTATATATACTATTTAGAGATTTAAGATTTGGAAAGATATGAGAGATAGAGATAGAGATAGAGGGAGAGGGAGAGAGAGAGAGAGAGAGAGGTGATAAATACAGTGATTTATTGCAGCATATGCATGGACAGTATGCAGAATTCTAACCAGCTTTAAAGTCAATATTTGGTTTGACCACTGAGATTCCTCTTCAACAAAGCCTGAATGTAAGCTGATTGTGTTGGGCCTTTTTAAACTGAGAAGTAGTTCTCCAGGCTTCATGAATGACATTCCAGAGCCCTTCTTGGACAAACTGGCTGCCTTTTTTTCTGTTCTTTGTCAAGATGATCCCACCCTGCTTCAAAAATGACCCTGTTGATCAGATACACTGGACTGAAAAAGACAAATATATTTATTATATATTTATATATATATATATATATATATATATATATATATATATGTGTGTGTGTGTGTGTGTGTGTGTGTGTGTGTGTGTGTGTAATGTGATGCAATATTGGCTTGCAGACATATGGCTTTTGCTTATACTTGCAACTAACAATATTATAGGTAACTTAAGGGCTTATATGTGCAGGATTTTTAGTCATTCCTTTGCCACTTATGTCATTTTGTTGCAAAAGAAATATATATTTTCTTTGTTTTTTCTGAATGAGTTGCAGTGTGTGTGAAAATACCTTTAATGATAAAGCAGCCTTAGGAAAAAGTCAAAAAAAAAAAAAAAAAGGAAAAAGAAAAACTCGCCCTCTGATTGGCTGCGAGTCATCAGCGACGCGTAAACAAGCGCCCGAAGCCCCGCCCCCTGAGCTGAGAGGACCCCGCCCCCTCCCGCTCCAGCCTGCGCGCGCTGGTTTCCGTGTTCTCTCGGCTAGCCGCTAGTCGCCTGCCTCGCGTTTATTTTTATTTTTTTTATTTAGTTTGATTTTGTTTTGATTTCACACGCGGGATGTGAGGTCTCTGGAGGTCCAGGGAGGAGGACGGCGCGGGTGTATGGGTGAGTATGGCCGCTGTGGCGGGTCCGAGTGTGGGGAAAGTTTTTGGGGAGGGCGGGGGTGGAGGAGGAAATGTGTGTCGTGTGTGGCGAACGTTTCGTCACCGAAATGATTCAAAATAAATAATAAATAATAAATAAATAAAAGCAGGCGACTCCAACTTGCCATGTGTTGTGATTTTTCACGGCGATGACGTCATGACGCCGGTCCGCCTGCTCGATGACGCATGCGCGGTTGGACCCTCGGGGGTCGCCCCTGAACTGAGGGGATACACGCTGTTTGCCTTTTACGTAACCAAGTGCCCCCCCCCAGCTGTCATATGACGCCACCGGGAGGGCGCGTGCAGTTTCCTCCCGCAGGGCCAATCAGTATGAGGCTCTCAGAGTCAGAGCTTCAATATCCTGTAGGTTCAGAGCTTCTTGCACAGGATCCTGAACTTTCCAAGTCGCCATCCCACTCATCTGACTGGATTAGGCTGATGGCGTGATTGGCCGAGCACCTTGGAGCGAAGTAGGAGGCGATTCGAGAACTTCGGTGGACAACTTTGAGGACGAAACTGCGAAAATAAAAAGGAAGCGGGTCATTTCCTGCCACCTTCATGCTCTAACTAGGAGCCAGACCTCACCTAAACCACACAGACTATTTCCAGCATGTGAGACGGGGCTGCGTCTGCATTGCAGCTGCAGAGTTGCACGTCCTGTGTGTTCAGAGCCTCTGAAAAGTGAACTTTCTGAGACCGGATGCAGGTGACTGACTGCCGATGGATGAGGCTCGCCTGCACGAAGAACTTCAGGAGACGCCTTTGAGGAAGGAAATGACCAAATGAGAGGGACACCTGCATGCGCTACCCAGGCGCCACCCCTCATCTAAACTGCAAAGATTATGAAAGTGAAAGTGACAACCCTTGTCATTGCGAGGTCATGGCACAGCACACATGAACCACAACGAAATTGGACCTCTGCATTTAACCCATGCACACTCAAACCCGTGCAGCAGTGGGCAGCTATTGAAAGCGCCCGGGGAGCAGTGACGGGGACGGCACCTTGCTCAAGGGTACCTCAGGGCAACCTATCGGGAAGGTTTGAACCCCTGATCCTCCGATCATGCGGCTAACGCCCTAACCACTAGGCCACCGCTGCCCTCAAACGCTTGCTGGCCCGTACGGGAAACATGCTGGAGTGTATTTCCAGCATGTTTAAAATAATTTTCATTTTGAACTGAGATGGAGTCCAAGCTGGATTCTGGTCATGACTGGCAGAGATGATGAGCCTCCTCGGATGATGGAGAAAGGGATTCGGGAACGTTTGGGACAGCTTAGAAGAAGAAACTGACCAAACGATAAAGGGGAAGTGACAGTGACTATTCTTGTCATTGTGAGGTCCCAACACATGGTGAACCACAGCGAAATTGGATCTTTGCATTTTACCCGCGCAAACACAGGGGGCAGCTCAACCTACTGGTACGGGGTTTGAACCCACAATCTTCCAGTTCTGTGGCCGACTCGCTAACCACTAGTCCACTGCTGCTCCCTGTCCTAAGGAGTGTTGCAGGAAATGCAGTATGCGACAGCCAATCAGAAGAGAGAGTTTTTACTTTCATCAGTCATAAAGGCACAGTTAGAAACTCACACTCGCTCATTTTCTGAGCCGGTTGTCCTAATTAGGTGGTGCTGGAGCCTTTCTCAGCTCACATGGGCGAAACACCCTGTGTAGGGCGCCTCTGATTGGCCCTACAATATCGGTTTTGCAGAAGCCTCAATATTAATTAAAAGATGATAAATATCCTGCAACACAGTCCTCATTATCATACTGCTCATATTACTTAAGGTACAATGAAAATGAGACCAGCCCACAACGAGTGCAGGACTTTTGAAATTTCTCATCAAGAACTTGGAGGAGAACCAGCCTCCTAATGGATGCATTCATGTTTAAAAATGCACTTTTACTGCTTTAATGTAGTTTAATAAACAACATGTGGCCCATTTGTCTGATCTGAGCAGGGAAATGGGCTTCATTTTGTTTCATTAAGTTATGAGATATAAAAAAAGAAAAAACAGCATCTGAGTGATTCCTTTCTAGAGTTCCTTGTGACACAACAGTCTCTCCTCATCCTGGACCACACTGATGCTTTCTTGATTTGCTTTTGAAGGTCTGCCTTCATCTCATTAATTTGTCTCTGATCCGAAAATCTGTTTATCTCTTCAAAATGAAGGCCTTGTTTGTTTGGGCCTGAATCTGATGACTTGCATTGGAAAATGTCTCTTCGTCTTATGATTCAAAAGTTTTGTGTAACTCGGTGCTGTATATGTGGGTGGGGGAGGCATGTGCGGTACGGAAGGTGTTTAATAACCACGCATGAATATCATCTCAGGGAGAACTTGATGAAGAAACTCTTGAACGGACACACCCTCAGTTTTCCCCCCATTTCCCTTGTCGGGGACTTTCCGAGCAAGTCCACATTTACAGGCCTGAGCAGAAAAGCCGTCACTGGAGAACGAGAAACACAATGTGCTATTGTAGCCTGCAATCAGTGAAGCACCAAACATGACTTGACACTCTTGACATCTGAGTCTGTGCTTTGTGTTACGTTTGGAAAACTGAAGTTACTTTGGGGAAATTCCAAAAGAATTGTAGTCTCGAAGCCCCCTTTATGTCTTCACTCACCGCGGTGTGTTTTTTCTTCTCCAGGGAACTTTGCCGCGAGAAGATGTCTCCTTACTGGGGCGTCCGCTGCCTCGAGGCTGAGGTGAGCACAGTATCACTGCGGCATCCCCCGCTGCCAGGGTCTAGCTTCTGATCCCCCTGACCTCTGTGTCCCTCTAGTGAAGATGGCCACCCAGAGGAGGCACATGGTCCGAGACTTTAACAGGTACATCACCTGCTCCATGTGCCGTGGCTACTTGATCAAACCCACCGCCGTAACAGAATGCCTGCACACGTGTAAGTGCCACTTTCCTCCATCTTCCGAGTCCGACTTCGAACATGAAGCAAACCCCACGCTATCGGTGGTTCCTGACCAAGTTTAGAGTGTTTACGCACAAATACTCGTTCTATATTTTCATCATTAGCTTATAAAGGGTACTTTCCTCTAGTCTGTTCTTCGTTCTGTTCATCCTCCTCCTCCTCCTTCCCTTTCAGTTACATCCCCTCTCTGCATCATCTGGCTTAACTGTGCTTTGCTCAGACAAAGGCCTCGGGCAAAATATCATTCTGAAGTGTGGCTTTTGACAAGATCCCTTGTGTTTTGAGTAGTTTGACCAAAAGTCATTTCTTCTGAATGTAGCCATTCAGCAGAGGCATGGATTGGTGTCTGAAGTTTGCTTCTTTGGTTTGTGACTGGAGCTACAAGACCGATGGAAGCGGACGTCCCACCAGTTGAAGATAGTTTCACTGGTCTCAGTTTTACCCCGGATTTTCCAGTTGGCCACAGTTAGAGGTCGGCGATAAAATCTCTCGGAGTTGATATTTCGGTACTGCGCCCATGCCAAACTCAAAAGCAAAAACTCAAAACCCATGAGCAAGGTACCATCCCCGTCACTGTTTCCCGGGCACTTTCGATAGCTGTCCCCTGCTGCACGTGTTTGTGGGTAAAATAAAGAGGTGTAATTTTGTTGTGGTTCACTGTGTGCTGTGTACTAACAATGACACGAATAGTCTACCCTCGTGATAAGTTGTTAAAGTATTGAATTAAAATCATTTCCAGTATCGGCGGAAATTGAATATTTTATTTACGTCGTTTACCGTATCGGAAGGTGGACGTTCTTTTTCTTTGAAAGCTGACTTTGCTGCCGACTGTTTGCTTTAGTGTCAGACTGTTTTTACCGTTCACTGTTAATGCTAGTTTTCTAAGTGAAAGTGACTAATTGTCATTGTGAAACACAGCAGACAGTGAGACACAATGAAAGGCTTCCTCTGTATTTCTCCCACACACACATGCAGCAGGGGGCAGCTATTTAAAGCGCCCTGGGAGCAGTGATGGGGACAGTACCTTGCTCAGTGGTACTTCAGGGCAACCTACTGATCTGGGATTCGAACCCACAACCTTTCGATACTGGGGCCTATGGTATCTCTGGTATCATGACAGCCTTGCAAGTCGCCTCTCGGCAGCTGTGTCTCATTGGTTAAATGTGTGGACTTGCTGACGGCTGTATGTCCTGCAGTGATGGCCAGTGAGTATGGTGATGAGCTACAGCCAATGAGAGCGCAGGACTTGGGGTGTATGTGTATAGTAATAAGGTTTAACATTCTTTAATTATATATGTTGTTTTCTTGGCTGCTTATTGACTCACAAACGCTCACTCCCTACTTGCTGTCGGCCACTTTTCGATGTCTCACACATTGTCGTTTCTCAGTTCGGAGGGCAGACATACTCGGCAGAGATTCCTCCCGGTGAAAGATCTTATAATGTGTGATCCCCTGTCGTCTGTTAGAGGACAGCAACTTGTGTAGTGTGGACAGTAAAGCGTCTGACCATTCTGAAAGTCATGTACGGAGCCCAGGGCTCCAAGCATCACACACTTCTCAAGAGAGGACATACTATACTTCAGGCTTCACGACGGCTCCTTTTTCTCCAGTGCAGGTTTGTGAAATGGTTTGTGCAGTGCTGACCTGCTGGATTGGGGTGGCTCCAGTGTGAAACTGTAGAAGCAGAATTTGGACCCCATTTGGATCAGATTTTGTTTTATCTGATCAGCATTTAAGAAAAACAAGAATATTGTATTCGTTAGGTTCTCTGATCCATCCCTTTTAAGGACGTGTATGTCTCTCTCTCTCTCTCTCTCTCTCTCTCTCTCTCTCTCTCTCTCTCTCTCTCTAGTCTGTAAGAGCTGTATTGTCCAGCACTTTGAAGAGAGTAATGAATGTCCCGAATGTGGCATTCAGGTCCATGAAACCAACCCCCTAGAAATGCTAAGGTAACACACACACATGCAGACGTACCTGTTCATTCATTGGAGTCCCTCGCTCTTCATTTCAAACCGTTCTCTGCTTAGGTTGGATAAGACGCTGGAAGAAATCATTTTTAAGCTAGTGCCTGGTCTTCGAGAGAGTGAGTTCACAGGTTTTTCATTCCTTGCGAAAAGGTTTGTTTGTGGTGTGTGCATTTTGTTTCATTTATTACTCTTGTTACTGACCAGAAGAAGAACAACAAGAAATCGATTTCTGGAGGAAGAATAAATCCAAAGCAAATGGGGAAGGTAAGGAGAATCGCATACCTGTTTCAATTTTTTTCCCCACATCAATAAAATAATACAATATTAGCACTCATTTGGCCTAATTTCATGAAACCTGTTTGGATACCATGCAGAAGGCCCCAGGGCTAAAAAGACTCGCATCAGCGAAGAAGAGGACGATAAAGATGACGGAAAGGGTGGCGATTACCACAGAAGTGACCCCCAGATCGCCATATGTTTGGACTGCTTGCGAAACAACGGCCAATCAGGAGAGAGCATAGTGAAGGTGTGTAAATGGATTCGTTTATAAGGATCATCAAAAAGCCATTGAAACGACTGCACATCACGGTGAACACCAGAAGACAAATGTGTTTTTATTATGATATCTGCATAGAAAAGGATAAAGAAATTCTCACTTGGATAAAAATATAATGTAAAGAAGGTCATATCAATTCTTAACGTTTAGGTAGAGCTGAAATATTGCGACGTTATTCATATATTATTCATTTTTTAATAACCTATTTTTTGAAAATGGATATTTTTAGAAAGCTCTCATTTTTTACTCATAACACGGGCTGCCTATACTCTTTGAGAAAGCAACACCGATGCTAGAAAAGCTGCAATAAATGCAAATATCTGGGGTTTCAGGAGACAAAAAATACTTTAAAACTCTTTAAAAAGTAAAAATCTTGGCTGCCTACAGATTTAACCAACGCTTCAGCATTTTGTAGGACACAAAACCAGATTAGAACATCTGACTGATGCAGGCTGGTCTAAAGATGATTCCAAGTTTGAGGTTTTCAAAATGATACTCTGTGTGTGTGTTGCTCCCTGTGATTAAGAGAAACTTTCAGCTACACCGGTTCTCTGTTATAATTTTCAAATTTGAAGCTAAATGACGAAATCCTGTCGTGGCCTAAATTTATTGCAGATTGTATTGAACCGTGTTCTGTTGCAGGTCCCAGCTTTTGATGTAAACGGTTTGTATAAGGATCTTCTGATTTCCCTCTCTATTCAAATCATGGTTCTTATTTTCAGCGTTGTGCTGTTTTCTTTAGTGAGCGGACATTAAATTAAGTGTGGAATCGGGGACAAGTGCAGCGTATCGTCTGAAGGGAGTAATTTAGTGTGTTCTGACTCATTCTCGAACAGAGGGACCAGTTCAAATCTGTCTACAGGCTACATTTGCCCCAGAGGCAGGTCTTTAGTAGTTTTTGGCACCTAGGCCTTTTTTTTTGTTCCTTTTTTTAGGCTTTTTAGGATAGAATGACAAAATGAAGCAAGAGTTTTAATATTGCGTATATTTTTCAAATAGTGAAATGGTTTAAGATGCTCATCCCAACTGCAACTCTTCTTGTTTTGTTTTCATGCAGGGTCTGATGAAGAAGTT
This sequence comes from Hepsetus odoe, assembly GCA_017165825.1. Classification (NCBI taxonomy): domain Eukaryota; kingdom Metazoa; phylum Chordata; class Actinopteri; order Characiformes; family Hepsetidae; genus Hepsetus; species Hepsetus odoe. The sequence continues at coordinate 4,905,756 of CM029374.1, read as the reverse complement.
TATTCGTTGCTCCACACGTGTCACCGTGGGCACCATCAAGAAGTTTCTCTGTGTTAAGCTGAAGTTGCCAAGCTCTTACGAGGTAAGGAAATAATTTACACCTCGCTACGTCAGCACTGCTCACAGCATGGAATTAGGCCTCAAAAGACTTTGTCAGCGGGACAGTGGAGCCCAAACTGTGTTTTACACTCCAGGACTGGTCCAAGAGTATTAAAAATCAGGGATTCCTTCCCTGTTTTTTTAAGAGTCCAAACTTTGAAACAAAAAAGGTTATGAGTTGAGATGAACTGCGAAACTGAGTCTTCATTATTTCTAGATTGCTGGTTAAATTTACACATTAGAGCAGATTTAGTTTTTGAAAGATTTGACTGGCCCTGGTCAAAGTGAGGTTCTTTAATAGAGACACTTTTGCACATTTAAATGCACTGTGTATTGCTTGAATTCAACATATAAGGGACATAACCTTTGCAAAATTGTAATAAATAGTTTCAGTACATTTGCAGGAAAATACTGTACTTCCTGTAGAGGGTGTGTTCTCTTATTACTAACAGCAAACAGTTCACTGCAGTATATCAAATAAAATACTTCTGCCTTTGCAGCTTTGGCAGCATCCAAGTTCCTTCAATTGATTATTAATATACCTTTGTAAGTGTTCATACCTTAAATGTATTAGCCAACTAGTAAGTGTGTGTGTGTGTGTGTGTGTGTGTGTTCATGCACTTCCAGCTGGATGTTCTATGTAATGGGGAAATCATGGGGAAGGACCACACCCTGGAATTCATCTACCGAACCCGCTGGAGACTGCAGGGAGACAGTGTGAGTGTGTGTTACACCCATTGGTCTGCTTGAGTGGATAACGCTAGTTCAGAGGCTCTGACTGTTTTTCCTTCAGCCAAACTTTTTTTTTTTCTCTCTTTTTTCTCATCTGGCATAAAGAACCTTACACCGTGTGCACAATTATTTTGTGAGTATTTTGAAAATATCATTTCTGTGCATATATTCCAACTCCAAGCTGCATAGACTTGAACACTGATTGGGTTTAAGCAGATCAGGTGATGTGTATTTGTGTAGTGAGGGGGGTGTGGCCTCAGGAGATCAACACTCTGTATCAAGGTGTGCAGAATTACTAGGGAACTTCTTTTCCTCTTCAGGCAAAATGGACCGAAAAGTCAGTTTCAGAGGGACGCGGCACTCTTGATAAGTTATTGGCCCGTGATCAAAAAACCGACTAACGGTTTGTGGCAAATGGTCAACAGGGTCGCAAGAAATGCGTTGAGGGGGAAAAAAAAAAGCAAAGTAACTGCCAAAGATTTGAGAAGAATTAAACGTGAAGCTACCAGGAACCCATGATCCTCCTGCGCTGCCATATTCCAGAACTGAACCTACCTGGAGTGTCCAGAAGTAGAAGGTGTTCAGTGCTCAGAGACGTGGACAAGGTAAGGGAGGCTGAAACCCGACCACCACTGAACATGACACGCCAGCTGAAACATCAAGACAGATTTTTCAGGTTTTATGGACGAGAGGAGATGAGATGAGATGAGGGACTCTTGATGGATTGGCCCGCTGCTGGATCAGTAACGGGCACAGAGCTCCAATTCCACTCAGACGCCAAAAAGGGGGAGATGGGGTACTGGTACGGGCTGGTATTTTTAAAGATGAGCTAGATGGACCTTTTCAGGTTGAAGATGGACTCAAACCCAACTCCCAAACCTTCTACCAGTTTCTAGAAGACACTATCTTCAAGCAGTGGTTCAGTAAATAGTCTGAATCTTTCAAGAACACCATGATGTTTATGTAGGATGATGCTCCATCACATGCATGGAGGTTTTCCATTGTCCAGTAAAGACTTTTAGGATGAAAGAATAATGACACGGCCCCCTTCCTCACCTGAACTTAACCCTGTTGAGAACTTGTGGACCTTCTTAAACGGGAGATTGATGGGGAAGGAAAACTGTCCACCTTTCTGAGCAGTGTCTGGGAGGCTGTGGATGCCGCTGCACAAAACGTAGATCAACAGATGAAGAAACTGACAGACTGCATGAATGGAAGGATTATGACTGTTATTGAGAAGAAGGGAGGATATATTGGTCACTGATTAACAATTGTGCACACCTATGTATCCCCTGAGAACATTCACACTCATACTGCCTTTGTAAAACATTCAAGGTTTCAGGGTTTTTCATATTTTTGATTGACCGATAGCACTGGATTTGTTCCATATTAAAATGAATCCTCAAAATACTCGCTCGTCTAATAATTGTGAACACAGTTATGCTGGGTGTTTTTTTTTGTGATTTCTTGAATCATTTACTGTGAAATCAGCAGTAAAGGAACTACAGAGTTCACAAGAAGTGTGTAATACTCCAAAAACACGCGAGCAGTAAAGCTTATAGCCACATGGTTTGAGTAGAGCAGGTTTGAGGAATGTAACATACAAAAGAATAAATCTGTCTCTTTGACTGACAGGGTACAGGGAAGTGTTTGTCATCCTGAACACAAGACTTGTGTGTGTGTGTGTGTGTGTGTGTGTGTGTGTGTGTGTGTGTGTGTGTGTGTGTGTGTGTGTGTGTGTGTGTGTAAAAAGTAAAGGTCCTGAAGAGTATGCACAGCTGTCAGGGTTGGTGGGAGTGGCAGTGGCAGGAGCAGAAGCTGCTCACAACTCCTGACAGCACTATGACTCACACATCTCAAATTTCACAGACTCTCACACTTACAGTAGTGCAATCTGAGAATAATAGTATAACATAGGATCCATAAGAACCTTTGTATTTCGCCTGGACCACATAGACAAAAGGAGTAGTGATTATATCACAGTACTGCGCAAAAGCCAACCCTTAATATTGTGTTTGGGAAACATCTTGTTGGTGCAAAAATACTATGTAATGCCCATCAAACTCTATCTTGGGTATATTGAGTGGATTAATTGAAAGAAATGTTTTGCTGTAACTGCAAAGTGCTTAAAGGTTCTAGATAAAGGGGCTCCAACCACTCAGCGTTCAGCATCAGCAGTAAACTAACCACCCGATCATCTGGAATCATCTGCACCGGCTTCTTCTCTGCTTCATGTCTTAAGTGAGACGCTTTGTTCTGCTTGAAGGTTCAGACGTAGATCACTGTGTGGATTAACCAACACAAAACAATCAAACTGCTCAGGTACAGAGACTGGGCTGAAAATGAGAGACAAAAACGCTTAAAATATGCAAGAAGGTCTGACTGACTGCCTTTTGCACAGTACTGTGTAAGGTATTAAATATGCACCAGTGAATTAATAATATAAGTTGGGTAAATATTTATCTTCAACAATGCACTCATAATTTTCAGAATTTCTTTGAAAAACTGAGACTCCCTGTTAAGATAAATGGTTTATATAATGGATGGCCTGCAGAAACACATGGTGCAGTGAAAATGAAAAGAAAGTGACTAACTTATTATGAACACAACAACTCGCACTGAACAACAGCGAAATGCCTCATCTGCATTTAACCCGCACACACCTTGCACATGGCAGCAACCATTTCCTGCGACCAGGGAGCAGTAATGGGGTCAGTACCTTGCTTAAGGGTGTCTCAGGACACTCTTATGTTGGTGCTCATGTTGGTGTTGCGCTGCGACCTGCCATTGGGCGATGCGGTGTGCTTATCTGTTAACTGCAATATTTCTCTTCCTCATGCTCCTCAGGCCTATCCCATGGTCCTAGAGTACAGACCACGCATCGACTTCGGCTAAGCCTGCGGCACCCGGCCGTTCAGACTTTGTTGGAAAACGAACTACAAAACCGATGAACGGATGTGCCTCCTCTGAAATACAGCAACCCACATCGACCGACACGGCCGCACTTCTGCTCCCACCTCAACCTCTCTCTGGTTCGTCCCTCGCTTGTTTTTGAGCGACAGGCTTGGCTCCGCCCTGCAGCGACATGTACGGCTACTCCTCTAAGACTTCCATTGCTTGCTGTCTCCATGACAACACATCAGCGCAACTTGGCCCGTCGGGAGTTCGCCGCCGAGGACAAACCGGGTCGTGATGGACGAGGAACAAAAAGCACTTAAAAGAAAAATGCACTTCAGCTGGGCTAAAAGGGAGATGAATGGAACAGTGTCTTACAGGGTCCCCCGCCTGTGTGGAATTTAAGCTAGGTTAAGCGAGCTCACAGATTTTTAGCATACCAGTGTACCAGTATTAGTATTTGTGTTGGCATGATGCTTCAGGAGAATTCAGTAGAGGCTAGTGCTGTTTCTCAGTTTAGTATCTCTGCTCTACCCTGTTGCCTTCTTTTCCCTTTTTTTTTTTTTTTCCCTGTCTCTGTTTCTCCCTCCCTACTTTCTCCAGTTTTTATCTCTCTCCTACACACACACACACACACACACACTCCTTCTTACACGCTCATCTCTCTCTGCAATTCCTGTAATGGTGTTTTTGGCAGCCGGCTGAGATATTAATGGATCTTATTCAGATGGGTTTGAATAGAAGGTGCACAGAAATAAGTCCCAGTGCAAAGACGTCTCAAAACAGTGCCAAAAGGAACAGCGTCTGCAAACGATCGTACTTTTCCAAAGTTTCTGTCTAAAGCCAACGTTTTAGAGGGTTTGGTCATGATGGCAGTGAATGAAACCCGCCAAACTGTCAGGCTACATTGCGCCTGTATTTTATGAAACATGAAATGTACACTTGTGATAATTTGTTTAAGATGATCTGCAGACAATGCCCTAGAACACTGTGATCAACCGAACAAGTGAGCACTAGATAGTCGAGTTGGGTCATAGTCTTCGGTTAATTACATTCCCTTGCCGCATTCGGTTGTTTCTTATCTTAAGGCCTGGCTTAGACCACACTGAATGAAGTGCCAAAATCAGATTGAGAAGCATTCCCTAAAAGTTTGCTCGTGTTCGGTTTCATTAGAGTGAGTGCTTTGAGACTTGGATCAATGCCAGTCGCGTACATTCTCTTGCTGCCTGTTAAGCCTGTGATTATCCCTGACCATTCGTTTGCCTGTATCAATTTTGAGATCTCGAGCAACACCCTAAAACTAGGATGCTTCAACTGCTCAAATATTGTAGCACCAAACTAGAAGAAAGCTATCAGCATTGACATCACAGCGTGGTTATTCCCTAAATCAAGATGGATTTGTTGCAGGACTGCCATGGATAAATTCTTCTTTTCTTCTTGATACCCTTGGATGGGGGTATTCCATCTCAGACAACATAGAAACACAAGAAGTCCTTGAGGGGTGGTAGTTTGATAAGAGGCACAGAGGGCTCTGGGGTTCTTGCTCAAACTGGGGCATTTCTTTGGAATTTGCATGTTCTCACTACGTCTGTGGCTCCCACAGTCCAAAGACATGCATGCCAGGTGGATTGATGACGCCAAATTGTCCCCCAGGTTTGTCCCTCTAGGAGTTTCCAGGGTGTTTTCACCCAACGAGTTGCCTCAGTACTCCCTGCAACCCTGGTTAGGATGTAAAAAAACAAAAAAAACAACCATTGATATGATGCGGTTATGGTTTGGCTTTTTATGACCAAATATCTTTATCTTTCTTGGATGATCATGGAAAAACATACTACTATGATATTTAAATACTGAAACCTTTCGTGGTATTGTGAATGGAAATATCAGGAATGAAATACAATACTTGGCAGAAGTCTTCAACAACCCCTATTCTTCATTTTTTTTACCAAAGAGTCAGACTTTCTTGTCTTTTTTAATGCTTTCTTGAGGAACAGTTCTCCAAACATCCTGAAAGAAAAACGTTTTTGTTTCTCATTTTCAGTACAGTACCTGAGCAGTTTGATTTTTTAATTTTTTAAATTTTTTTGGGGGGTTGGTGATCTAAACAGGTGCAGATGATTCCAGATGATCAGGAGATTAGTTTACAGCTCATGCTGGACGCTGAGTGGTTTATCTAGAACCTTGCGTTTTAGGCACTTTGCAGCCTGGTGAACTTAAATAGTTGTTGCCATTTTAATTCATTTAATCCACTCAACATGCCAAGGATAGACAAAAAATTATATTGTTGCACCAAGAATGTGATTCCAAAGCAAAATATAAAGAAATGAGCGCTGGTTCGAAACTTGCAATTTTTAATTCTCGATTATTATTGAGTTTCAGAAGTGGAACCTGGATCAGGTGTCGTCTGAACTAGCTACCGTTTAAATATTTCGAACAGATTAGTTATTGATGGGCATTACTGGCCATTCATCTCAGGCAAGGATGCTTGAAAAAAATGGGTCACTGCAGATAGACCTTTTTCGCTGGTTATGATGGTTGTCCGTTGTTTTCCGTTTGGAGGAATCAGGTCCTGGATCATCAGAACAAGGCCCGTTTCAGCCTCCATGCACAATCCAATACAATGGTTTCTCAGTGATCAGATTAAAATGTGTCAGAAGGCACGACAGTCACAAGAACGTGATCCGGAAATGTTCCCTGCTGTTTCATCCTCAATAACCCCCAGTCAGCTTTGCCATTGGATACTGGTTGATTGGATGGTTTGGACGAACCTTTGTAGCGGCTTTAAATGAGCGATTTGTAGGCCTCGTGGAAAAGATGTGCAAATTAACTCTAGAAGTGTCTTTGAGCTCTGATGAAGATGTATTTTTGTAACTCAACGAAGCACTTGTGTACATTTGAATCTATAATCAGAAGATTTGATGTTTTTTTTCATAATCAAGAGATGCTGCTTAGAGTTATTTATTATTCTATTTTTAAATGTAAATCTGCTAGTCTGAGATGCATCCCCCTCCGTAGACAGTCAAACTACGTGAAAAGCATTCTAACGCTGTATGTGACCTGCTATAATCACTATTTAAATATAATGAATATTAAAATATGGAAAACGTTGTTGACTTTTGGTTTTCCTTTTCTGCCATCAAACGTTTCATACTTCTGATTAAGTCTCTCTTTCATCAGCGGATTTGTGCGTGCAGAGGTATTTCTACCACACATAGACCAGTTCAGTTTAACAAACCATTTATAGTCCAATGAAGCAACACCACAGTAATGAAACCAGTACACTAAATAAAATGATATATAAATCTCCATTAAACGTGTCTGATATTACTGTTCCATAAAATGTATTTATCGTCATCAACCTGCAAATAAAGCACTGAAGTCTGATATAAAAGAATAAGTACATTTAAGCAACAACAAAAGGTAATGTTTAAATTCTTTTGGTTTTAGTCATTTTTTTGAAGTCATGTCACAGTTCGTTTGTAGATCCTTAAACTTAGCTTTAGCACATTTCATATCCATTGAGGTTCACACACGTGCAGCAGGGGGCGGCGATTGAAAGCACCCTGGGAACAGTGATGGCAGCGATACATTGTACCTCAGGGCAACATACTGATCTGGGATTCAAACCTGCAACCTTCCAACCATGGGGCCTAGTCCCTAATCACTAGGCCATCGCTGCCCTACTGCCGAAGTGGTATAAAATCTTGACATTTGGAAGTTCTGTTGTGAAACGTGTCTTCACACATAAATAACTCACATTATAATATAGTGCTTTTTATGCTTTGGCATTGAAGGTGGTTGAGCTAAAATGACCTGAAAATGGGATGAAATTAGCAATCCACCAGTCTATGCTGCTAGCTTGCATTTGAAACGCTTTAATGCTCATAACGAACAGTTATTAGTGACAAACTAATTGTTCTGTATTTCCTTACAGTGGGTAACGCTGTGATCTCATGGCGAGAAGGTCTTAAGTTAGATTCCTAGTCCGTGCATCCTGAATCCTTTTTGTTTGGAGTTTGCATGTTCTCCTTGTTTCTGTGCTGGTGTCCTCCAGGTGCTCCTGTTTTCTCCTGCAGTCCAAATGCATGCACATCAGATGGACTGGAGATGCTAAATTGCCCCTGAAGTGCAACTGCGTGTGAAGTTTATTTGTTTGTTTGCCCTGCAAAGGACTGGCGACCTGTCCGGGGTGTTTCTCACTGTCAAAGATGGGATGGACCCCAACACCTTCCACAACTCTACTCTGGATAAGCGGTTAAAATGAATGAATGAATGTTGAATGTCTCTGCTGAGGGCTGATGACCTGTCCAGGGTGTTTCCCTGCCTTTTGCCCTGTGGGATACTGTCCAGCACTGCCAATAACCTTACACAGGACAAGTGGCGGAGAAAATGAGTAAGCGACTGTGTAGCTTCTCCGTTGATAACACATCCAGTGGTTCCACTTCAAACTGATGGAAATATGGGCTTTCTTGTAAGAACCTTTAAAAGCTCTATCCTTATTATGTCTATTATTACTCTTTTTGAAAAGTACCTTGTTAAAGGTGCATCAGAACCCAATGGGTCCTTCAAGAAGAATCTGTTTAGATGGTCATTAGGGAACCAAACGTGGTACATTGCACCACCTGCCACCTTTATTTTTAAGAGTGTGTGCCAGCTGAGGGCTATAAACATGTGTAAAGATCAGTTAAGGTGTCACACACAAGTTCCCAGCACTATCTAAAGGACTAGTTTGACCTTACATGCTGAAGTTACTTACAAAGAACACAAACCCATTAGTATGATGTCATCTGAAAAATGCTTAAATGCACCAGAAACATTCATCACTGTTTTATGATATATTTTCTTCTACCTCTTGTTTCTGACTGGCCCTGTTGCCCCTTGAACCAAGTTACAAGGGGTTAAGACTTAATCAAGTCTTGATCAAGACTTAATCAAGTCGAGTTTCCTACTCCTTAAATGGGACAACCCTTCAAGATCCCAAAATATCACCAGTAGCTTCATAGGCAACCTTCCCCATCTACATTCTTAACCCATTAGAAGAGCAGTTCAGCATCCTCATTGCTGGAGGTTGAAAAAGTTATTTAAATTTCTGCTTTGCTACAGTTTCAAAGGATGAGAGCGACAAACGTTTGGGCTAGAGATCTGGGATCTTCCTGAACAAGTCACCCATAACAACGTAGTGTTGGCTGTCTAGCTACCAACATGCTAGCATATTACCACTTATGTATAAGTAGGGTAGCAGTGACCTAGTGGTTAGGGGCTAGAGGCCAGGATCTGAAGGTTGTGTGTTTGAACCCTGGATCTTTAGGTTGCCCTGAGGTACCCTTGAGCAAGATACCCCATCACTGTTCCATGGGCACTGGCCATAGCTGCTGCACATTGTGTATTGGTTCAGCATATCACCACCTTTAGAACTGGGTTGCTGGCATGGGATCCTGTACCTCTAGTAATCTCAGGTCAGAGTGATAACATCTGTTGGATGGGGTGAAATGAGTCCCTATGGTTTTATTGTTTTACCCATTACAATAAGAGGTTCTTTGATCTGCGGTCCTGTCAGCCCAGTGTGGTCAAGAGAAACGCAGTTCACAGTTAAAGGCCAAACCACTGGTAAATTTCCACACTAAGAGGTGGGTATGAGACGATAATGGGGCAGCGACGGTCTTGTGGTCAAGGACTAGGCCCCAGGATCAGAAGGTTGTTGGTTTGAATCCGGGACCAGTAGGTTGCCCTGAGGTACCCTTGAGCAGGGTACTGTCCCCAACGCTGCTCCCCGAGTCCCGGCTGTATGGCTGCCACTGCTGCACGGTGTAAGGGGAAAATCCAGAGAGAATAACATTGTGGTTCACGGTGATTCACAAAGACATGCGGTCACTTTCACTTCTAAGATTCTATGTTTATTCTAATATTCTAAGATTCTAGCTGGAGCAACCTCAGGCAACCTACTAGTCTGGTATTCAAACCCACAACCTTCTGATCCTTCTTGTCCTTAAGCACTAGGCCACCCGCTGCCTTTGTGAAACTACTAAGACATATATCTTACCACCTATCCAGCTACGGAGAACTGGCGTATTATCAGCGATTTTATCGCTTTCTATTAAGAACCTTAAAAGAACCTTAAAACCTTAACAAACAAGAGAATGTTTGTGGGTGTCTTTGGTTGGCATGTTGTTGGCAATTCAAAGAGCATTCTCAGAAAGCTCTCGTAAACTCTTCCTGGAGTATATCTCTGAAAAATCTCTATTAGGAGGGCCATGTAGCACTAATAATTCACCCTACTTCTATGTCCCAACAATAATTGGGACAAATGGGAGAAATGGGATTGAGCCTATGTTTTGTTCGAATCAGCTGACTGCAGTTGGAGTAGCAGGTGTTGTTCAGACCACTTGGGAGAGTGTATAACAGGCAATGTGCCTGATGGCACTGAAGGTTGATTTAGCCACACTTGTTGTCAAAAGCAGGGCTATAGTTATTTAAAGGATTCTATGCCTCGTAGATCAGGGGCGGGCTTAATCAAAAGCTAAATAAATGAGGAGTTTCCCAGTGGGCCAGTGTCACTATTGCACAAGTGCCATTGCTCTGTCTTGCATCATTGTTTAGTAACCTGCCTATTAGCATCTATGGGCTAATTATATCAGTGGTGTCTGGGTGAGAGAGAGTCCTCCCCGAAGGCCTGTTAGCTGACTCACGGCTGCTGGCATTTATAGATCTATCACTGGCCTGTTACTGGAGCGGAGTGTGTTAGTGCAGTGCTGGAGCTCATTCTGACAGCATAGATCATCTGTATACAGCTATTTAGGGGGACTGATGTTAATCACTCAGTCATCTCACTTTTTCACTCTCCTAATCATCCTCTCCCTACAAGGTGAATGCCAGTCATCACTCTGTCCAGTCATGACATCACGTCTCTCGTTACACTTCCTTCACTGAACTGTCCATATTAAGACGTGACATCATGATGGAGAGAAATCATCACATGCTGCGTCCTGCTGGAGCCATGGCCTCGCCAACTGTGGCAAAGGTCAAGCCAACTGTATGCTTCAATATGGGGAAGGCAGTTATGAGTGGAAATGAAGGTTAGCCTTCTCGGTAAGAGGTGGATGGCTTGGTTCTGTGCTGGTAACTAAAGGTGACAGCAAAAGAGCAGCATGTCAGTCATGAGGAAGCTGACAAGTGTCTGAGCTGCATGCGTATCTCTTTATGGAAGTTTGCAGGGTCATGCTTGTGGAGGACAAATTTGAAACACAAAAGCACAAGGGCCTGTGTCCAACATCTGTTCTGTTTTATTTACTCCTGTAACACCGGTGTAAACCGGGTGGTGGTGGTAGTCAAGTGGTAGGGTACTTTTCTGTGGACCTATGGCTCAAGAGGTCCTAGGTTTGAATCCCACCTCTGGCACTAACAGCACTGGGTCCCTGAGCAAGACCCTTAACCCTGAATTGCCCCAGGAGGACTGTCCCTGTAATCAGGACATGGAAGTTGCTCTGGATAAGAGTGTCTGCTAAATGCTGTAAATGTAATAAAAGCATTTTTTACTTGTTTAATACACTGCTCAAAAAAATTAAAGGAAGACTTTGAAAACACATCAGCACATCAACGGGAAAAAAAATTCATGCTGGATATCCTGATACTGATCCTGATACTGATGTGGATTGGGTGATGTGTTAGGAACGAAAGGATGCCACATCATTTGATGAAAATGATTAACCTTCAGAGGGCTTAATTCGAAGTCATCAAGAAATTAAAACTGAAAAACTGATGCGGCAGGCTAGTCCAATTTGTTGAAATGTCATTGGAGCAACTCAAAATGGAAGTTTGTATGGCCCTCACGTGCTTGTATGTGCTCCTTATGAGATGACGGATGGTGTCCTGGGGTATCTCCTGGACAGTCTGATGTGCAACCTTGCAGCATTGGATGGACCTAAACATAATGTCCTAGAGATGTTCTATTGGATTTATCATGCACCAGGAGCAAACCAGGACCCACTGCACCAGCGAAGGGTCTAACAAGGGGTCTAAGGATTTCACCCCGATGCTGTGCATCCCTCCATGGAAATGCCTCCCCAGACTAGCATTGATCCACCACCAAAGCGATCACGCTGAACAATGTTGCAGGCAGCATAACATTCACCGTGGCTTCTTCAGACCCTTTCTTGTCTGTCAGATGAGCTCAGAGGGAACCTGCTCTCATCTATGAAAAGCACAGGGCACCAGTGCCAGACCTGCCAATTCTGGTGTTCACCAGCAAAGGCCAGTCAAGCGCCACAGTGCCGGGGAGTGAGCACAGGGCCCACTAGAGGACATCAGGCCCTCAGGCTATCCTCATGAAGTCTGTTTCTAATTGTTTGGTCAGAGACATTCACACCAGTGGCCCGCTGGAGGTCACTTTGTAGGGCTCGGGCAGTACTCATCCAGTTCCTTCTTGCACAAAGGAGCAGATACCAGTCCTGCTGAAGGATTAAGGACCTCAGACGACCTCCAACATCCCAAAGATTCTCAATGGGGTTCAGGTCTGGATTCTGTGGTGGCCAATCCATGTGTGAAAATGATGTCTTAGGTTTTTCTTTACTTTTTCACATTTTGAGCCAATTCATTCTGGCATTGTCATCTTGGAATCTGCCCATGCCATCAGGAAAAAAGTAGTTCACTGATGGAATAACCTGGTCATTCGGTATGTTCAGGGAGTCAGCTGATCTCATTCTTTGGGCACATAATGTTGCTGAACCTTGACCTGACCAACTGCAGCAACCCCAGATCACAGCACTGACCCCACAGGCTTGTACGGTAGGCACTAGGCATGATGGGTGCATGACTTCATATGTCTCTTCATACTCTTCTTACCCTGATGTGCCCATCACTCTGGAACAGGGTAAACCTGGACTCATCAGACCCTCAACATGACCCTCTTCCATCGCTCCAGAGACCATTCTTTATGATCCCGAGCAAACTGAAGCCTTTTTTTGTGATTAACCTCACTGATCAGTGGTTTTCTCAAGGCTACACAGCTGTTTAGTCCCTGAGTTCCCTTCACATTGTGCTTGTGGAAATGCTTTTACTTTAACTATTATTCAGCCATGAGTTTTGCTGTTGTTTTTTTTTTATGATTTAATTTCACAAAATGTTTAAGATCATGATCGCCAGTCATGGTCATTCAATCTTTTTCTGAACACATTTTTTCCGCGAAGATGAAGGATAGTCCCCTACCATCCTTCCAGTTCTTAATAATGTGTTGGACAGTTCTTAATCCAGTATTAGAAGTTTCAGCTTCTCCTTAGATTTTTCCTTTGCTTGATGCCAATAATATGACCATGACCTTGCATGCAGTAATTATCCAATGGGAGGCTCTTACCTATTTGCTTTGTTAAATCCAGGTGGTGAGGTTTTTTTTGGACAGACAGTGTATATTGTTGAGGAATAGGCTTGCTGAAGGACAGTGTTTTTGTTTCTCATTTTCATTACAGTCTTTGTATCTGAGCAGTTTGTTTTTGGTTGGTTAATCCACACAGTGATCTACGTCTGAACCTTCAAGCAGAACAAAGCATCTAACTGAAGACATGAAGCAGAGAAGAGACAGGTGCAGATGATTCCAGATGAGCAGATTAGTTTACTGCTAATGCTGAACCCTGAGTGGGTGGAACTCCTTAATCTAGAACTTTGTATCTTTAGGCACTTTGCAGCCTGGAGCACTAAAAGATTTGTTCCCAGTTCTTCCATTTAATCTACTCAACATGCCAAAGATAAGACAATTTGATAGACATTAAGTTGCATTTTTGTACCAACAAGGCGATTCAAAATATAAAGAACTGCAGGATGGCTCAAGACCTGCACAGTACTGTGTGTTTTGGTGTTTTTCCTCTTTGTTCTATTTTTTCCCTTAAGTTTTGCCAACCTTTTCCTTTGCTCAGAGGAAAGTGGCTCACAGAATAATGTTCTTTATTTCAAGAGCCCTCTCCGTGTGCTTAGTCTCAGTTCGCATCTGATTTATTCCAGGTCTGACTTTATTTAGTGTGAACAGGCTGCCCTCCTCCACCATGTGACATAAATCATGTGACAAGCTGTCATGTGTGTGCTCTGCATTGTTTGGAGAAAAGGATGATCAATGATCATTCATTGATCCTGTTTAAAAGCATGGTTCCAGAGACAACCTTTCATTGATAAAAGGTTCATTCAGTGGCCTAGTTGTTAGAAAAGAGGTTAGGACTAGGTTAGGGACTAGGCCCCAGGATCAGATGACTTGTATGTTGCCCCAAGGTTTGTGTGGGTTAAATACAGAGAACTCATTTTGCTGTGGCCCAAAGGTAGATATAAGTAAAAGTGAGTGTTTGGGGCACCATCGGTCCAAAAATCAGGCTGTTTCCATGGCACCAGCCCTTAAATAATATCAGGTGTTGTTACACAATGTGAAGAATGAAATTGAAGTGAAAGTGACTATTTTTTGTCATTGTGAAACACAGCACAGCACACATTGAAATTCAACCTCTGCTTTTAATACCCCTGCACACCATCCGGCAGGGGGCAGCTATTTAAAGCACCCGGGGAGCAGTGATGGGGACAGTACCTTGCTCAAAGGTACCTCAGGGCAACCTACTGGTCTAGGATTCAAACCCATGGCTTTCAGATCCTGGGGCCAACTCCCTGACCACTAGGCCATCACTGCCCCTAGTTTCTGAGAATTGGGTTTCTGGATTTAAAACTAACCTTGTTAAGAACTTTAGGAATGCTGGCATACAGTTAGAGACTTGTATCTCTAAGCCCTTCATCACTGGTCAGTTTCTGGATATTTTTGGGTGGCAGACCATTCTAAGCCTAGCAGCAACCATGACTCCTGCAACAGTAATACCAATGCCAGACACACTACCAAGACACCTCCTCATTCCCCCGAGGTGATAGTTGGACAACAGTGACCCTGTGGCCAGAAAGTGATTGATGATGAATGGAGTAAAAAGGTGGGTGATAAACTGTGCAGTTACAGATGGGCTTCAGTCTGTAATCTTTCACCAATACAAAGGTAATGTAAGGGACGCAGGGATCATTCAGTGATCACAAAGTCAGGGGTTTTAATGTTTTTCATAAAGGTGACATGCAAATATTGCGCTTATCATTTTTAGATGTGTCCCAGGATTGTAACTTGTCATACTTATGAATGGCTTATTAACATAGACTCTCTTTTTGTTATTTAAACACATAAAGTCACAAGAATGCAAAAATTCACTAGTCTGGAAATCCTTGGTTTAGCAAATTTGTCTATTTCTGGAGGAAGATTAGTGTGAACAGTTCAAATGAGTAAATTCACATATAGCCCCCTCTACAGGGAAGATTCGAGTAGCACAATCTCTATTCTAATATGTTCCTATTGCAGTAAAGTAGTGTAGTAAAAATTTAGACCACCCTCTCTACAGCTCTTGTGGCCCATCACAGGTCACTGTAGATGGATGGATGGATGGATGGATGGATGGATGGATGGACGGACAGACGGATGGTCAAACGAATAGATAGATAGATGGATAGATAGATGTTATCAGTGAGGTGCTGTGAGTAAATTAGTCCAGTTTGATATGTACAGCGGGGGGAAAATAAGTATTGAACACCTCAACATTTTTCTCATTAAATGTATTTTTAATGGGACATTAACTACTGACATTATTCAGATTTACACTAGATGTCGGTAACAACCCAAGTAATCCACACATACAAAGAAATCAAAACAAATTAGTCCATAAACAATGTGTAGTAAAGTGGAATGATACGGGGAATAAGTATTGAACATGTTTACTGAAATTTATTTAAAATGTAGTAGAAAAGCCTTTTCTGGTAATAAGAGCTTCAAGATGCTCCTGTATGGAGAAACTAAGTCGCATTGCTCAAGTGTGATTTTTGCCCGTTCTTCCGCACAAACGTTCTTCAAATCTTTTGAAGGTTCCTCTTCTTTTATCTCTAATCTTCACTTTCCATAGATTTTCAATTATATTCAAGTTAACTGGGCCCTTCTAGCTGCTTAATTTTCTTTCTCTGAAATAAACTGAGAGGTTTCTTGACTGTGCTTGGGATCATTGTCCTGGGAGCAGATGGTAGCAGATTCTTATTATGAACGTCCTGGCACATCTCTCCATTCATCCTTCCTTTAATGATATGAAGTCGCTAGTACCATATGCAGAAAAACATCTCCACACCATGATGTTACCACCTCCAAATTTCACTGTTGGTATGGTGTTTTTGGGGTGATGCGCAGTGCCATTTGTCCTCCAAACTGGGATATCTGGAATATCTGGAGTGTGCAATGAAATCTAAAGAGTTACCTTTTGTTTCACCTGACCAGACTATATTCTCAGAGTAGTACATTGGCTAGTCCAAATCTTTTGTAGCAAACTTTAAAAGAACTTCAACATGCTTTTTCTTCAGCAGTGAAGTCCTGTGCGCTGAGCACAGAGGCCATGTTGGCTGAGTGTATTACTTGTGTATTACTTGGGCAGTGGTGGTCTAGTGGTTAGGGAGTTGGCCGCAGGCTCAGAAGATTGTGGGTTCAAACTGCCTTACTGGTAGGTTGCCCTGAGGTACCCTTGAGAAAGGTACCGTCCCTGTCACTGCTCCCTGGGTGCTTTCATAGCTGCCCCCTGCTGCATGGGTTAAATGCAGAAGTCCAGTTATGGGGCAGTGGTGGCCTAGTGGTTAGGGAGTTGGCCCTTTATCTAAAGATTGTGGGTTCGATTCCCTTAGCAGTAGGTTGCCCTGAGGTATTCTTGAGCAAGGTACCATCCCCGTCACTGCTCCCCAGATGCTTTCAATAGCTGCACGGTGTTGGCATGGGTTAAATGCAGAGGTCCAATTTTGTTGTGGTTCACTGTGTGCTGTGACCTCACAATGACAAGGGTTGTCACTTTCACTTTATTGTTTTCTTCGAAACAACTGTACCTGCTAATTCCAGGTTCTGAAGCTCTCCATGAGTGGTCCTTGGCTATAGGACAACTCTTCTGATTGTTCTTTTGATTCCTCTGACAGAAATATTGCAAGAAGCACCTGGTCGTGGCCAGTTTACGGTGTTCTTGCCTCTTCTGGATTATGGCCCCAACAGTGCACACTGGAACTTTCAGAAGCTTAGAAATACATCAGCAATCAATGTCAACAGTATGGTCATTGTGAGGTCTTGAGAGCTCTTCGCTTTTACCCATCATGAGGTGCTTCTTTTGTGATATCATGCTAATTAAGAATCTTTTAATAGGTTATCGATTAGGACTAAACCAGCTGATATTTATTTGCAAGGGGTCAGTGGTAAAATGATTAAAATGTTCACAGTAGCCATAGACTCACTATTTTGTAAATACTTCTAAAGTGGCAGGCTGCAAAAAAAAAAAAAAAAAAAACACTCAGAACTTAAATTGATGTGCAATTTTGAGGGTTTCCATGCAACGCTTTGCACTGGCTGCTTTTCAAGGATGGGATGCATGCTGTGGGAAGCTTATTTACTGAAAATGTGATTATCCTGGTTATTCTCTCCTAGATGTCTAGCTCCTTTGAAGGGATAGGTTTCTTAGCCTGTTATTTTTCTGCTGGATCCTCCAATCCACCATCCTAACTGGGCCCTGAAGCTTTTCAATGACTCCTCATTAAAGTTCTGGCATTGGGCAAAAAAAGAAATGGAGATGCTGCTTTAAAAGATCTTTTTAAGATGCTCGAAAAAAGAGATGCCTTGGCTGAGGGGTGTGGATGCTTTGATGGCATTGATCCTGAAGAATAGCCCCTTCTCACTCCCTGCCAAAGACTTCTGCTAATGGTCCAGTGTAGATAATTTAAAGCATATTTGGTATCAGAAACTTTTAATTGGTTAGTTCAAGTACAATACCTGCTGGAGTGGATTTGTGTGCTTCCCTGGTGCACAGTCTGTGTTCTTTGTTGCTTCCATCTCAATCAGTTAACGCTCAGCACAGACTCTCAGTGTAGAATACACAATACAGTGTGAAAGTCTTGCACCGCTGCTCATTTCTTTATGCTTTTTAGGAACATGAGACTGTAAGAACAGTAATTTATTGCAATGTTAATTCAGTAAATAATGCCACAAGAGTTCTTGAGCTCAACAGAGAAACCAGGCAGTTGGGATTTACCACCTCAGCTTTCTTAAAGTGTTAGTGTTCTCCAGGCTTCCTGAAGGACATTCTAAAGCTCTTCTTTGGAGGGTGATGGCCTTTTATTCCCTTCTCTGTTAAGATGGTCCCACACGCACCCCAGTGGTCCTGGTTAGAGAATTTGAGAAATTACTAACCTCATATCAGTTCACCATACCTTTGTTAGTTTCTCTTGTAGAAATTAACATTTGTGACATTGCAGTTTTTTTTATTAAAACATTATACCAAAAGGTAAATAGGCAGCGGTGGCCTAGTGGTTAGGGCGTTAGCCGCATGATCGGAGGATCAAGGGTTTAAACCCCTTCCCTGAGGTACCCTTGAGCAAGGTGCCGTCCCCGTCACTGCTCCCCGGGAGCTTTCAATAGCTGCCCACTGCTGCATGGTGTTTGAGTGTGCATGGGTTAAATGCAGAGGTCGGGGCAGCGGTGGCCTAGTGGTTAGGGAGTTGCCCCTGCATCAGAAGATTGTGGGTTTGATTCCCTCACAAGTAGGTTGCCCTGAGGTACCCTTGAGCAAGGTACCGTCCCTGTCACTGCTCCCTGGTTGCTTTTAATAGCTGCCCACTGCTGCACGATGTTTGTGTGCATGGGTTAAATGCAGAGGTCCAATTTTGTTGTGGTTCATGTGTGCTGTGCTGTGACCTCGCAATGACAAGGGTTTTTTATTTAGAATTTATTTTTAAATATTCAAAATAAAAAAATAAGTGGGTAGAATAAGGACACAGTGACTTTTAAGCATTTCAAAAAACAGACAGATTTTAAAGAACTGATCCTGGCTTCCTTCATACTTCTCAATGAAGTGAACAAGTTTTTGTAACATCTTGAAACTCGAAATTAGTATCTGTTTGGTCAAGGTTTACAAGACACTGAAAAAAACGTACCATTTATCTCTTTTTACTTGCTTGCTTACCTCCTACTGTGTCATGCTGTGGTGCTGTGGGCTAGATGTCAATGCAGAGCCAAGAGCTTCGTACTGAACTTTAATGACAGATAACGTGCACAGAACTCATAAACTAAATGTACTAAACATAACATGAATAACCACAAAGGTGAGCACACAGAATGACCAGTGCCCTGCTCTGATTCTTTTGGGCTTATAACGCTATTGTGAAATACAACACAATGAAATTCAACCTCTGCATTTCACCCATATGCACACATACAGCAGGGCTATTGATTCACAGCTATTGAAAGCACCCAGGAAGCAGTGACGGAACCTTGCTCAAGGTTACCTCAGAGTACCCCTGGGGCAACTCCCTAACCACTAGGCCACCGCTGCCCCTTATAACGCTATAAATTACATGAGGTAAGTTTTATGCCCCATAGAGGTGATGCTGAGACAAGACAAAGATGAGCACTTTGTCCAAAGCCATTGCTTAGTTAGTAAAGTTTTAGGTAGGTAAAAAGTACCATGGATTAAAAAACAATACAAAAGGAAGTCATTGCAGCGTCTACTCACCACATAAAGATTTGCTTCCACCATGATCATTTTCTCAATAATTCCCCCATAAAATAAATATCAGCTAGAATAACTTGTATCGCTCTGATGCCCCACTGGCTGAGGCATCTTCTAGATTCCCCTCCATCTCATCCTGGTCCTAAAGGGTCTGTTTTCCAGGCACAAGGGGGAGACAGAGTCTTTGGCTCTTTTTTCACGTATGCCACATTTACTGGGCTTTACATCAGACACCATTGATTACTAACTGCCTCCTTCAAAGAGAGTTTATGGTTTGTGTGCTGGTGAAAGTGGTTTGCAACATTCAACTTTCCCTCTTTGGAACCACTGCTGCATTGCTGTTTACCTTCCTGAATGTCTGCAAAATCAAATGGTTATATCATGAGATATAAAGTCATTCTGAGCAGTGAACTGTGTCATTTTTGAGAAACATACTGAGTAAAAACGCAAATTGTTCAGTGGGTGGAGATGTCAACCAGACATCCAAAGGATTCGATGCCTAGGAAAGCTGCCTTTGCTTATTTGCTTATTGTATGAAATTGGTTCAAATCTTATCCCCTTATGTAAGATATGATACACCATCTGGCCATATATTTGTAAACACTCATCAAAGTTAAACAAGAGAAATTAATCAACCTGTTCCAGACATTTGCCATTAATTTGGATTGTATTCAAATTATAAGCCCCTGTTTGCGCATTCAATCGAAAGACAATCTTTCAGTCAAAATTCCAGTTCATCCTGAAGGTGTTCAGCTGGGTTGAGGACAAGGAAGAGTTCCTCTTGCTGCAATTAGACTTTCCTCAAAGTGTTCTCATGAATTTGGAAGCATAGAACTCCAATCCAATTTCTGCCGCTTGTCCCAAACAGGGTTGCGGGGGAGTGCTGGTGTCCAACCCAGCTCACACAGGGCGAGGATGGGGGACGCACCCTGGACAGGTCACCAGCCCATCGCAGGGAGGAGTGGGACGGGGACAGCACCTAGCTCAAGGGTACCTCAGGGCAACCTATTGGGAAGGGGTTCGAACCCCCGACCCTCCGATCACAGGGCCAACACCCTAACCACTAGGCCACCACGAAGCATTGAACTATCTTTGTATAAAGTAGAAATTAACTTTACACTTCATCAGAGCTAACGGTCCAAAACTAAACAAATAAAATTAGATTTTTTAAATTCAACGATCTCCTGTTCCACTGCTGTTGTTGATGTGTGGAGAGACTATGGTCGTATGCCTAATGGTACAAGCGGCAGAAAATGACTGACTGACTATTTCACCATTCTGAATGTAATATACATTTGAGATCATTTTGTTTAGGACTATTTTAATCAATGAACAATGAACAATGAACCATTTTACATCTAACCCCTCTGAGATACACATGACTTACCTGCATTAATCCTTACTATATTATCCTTCCTCGCTTGATCATATTATGTGATATATAAACCTTGTATGGTTCATAAATGGAAAATAAACTATTATTTTGTTTTAAAAATTTTATTTTATAAAAACTGCCTGATTTCAAGTGTAGGACAGTGGCAGTTAGGATGGGGCAGCAGTGGCCTAGTGGTTAAGGAGTTGTCCCCAGGATTGGAAGGTTTGAATCCCAGACTAGTAGGTTGCCCTGAGGTACCCTTGAGCAAGGTACCATATTCACCACTGCTCCCCGGGTGCTTGCAATAGCTGCTGCATGGTGTGTGGGTTAATTGCAGAGGCTGTATTTCATTTAGGTTCATAATGACAAGTTGTCATTTCACTCACTTTAGGCCCTTTAAGAGGCTCATCCAATATTTGATCTCGCTGACAAACATTCAGGAACATTATATTCAACAATGAGGGTAGTTGGCAATTTATTCATATTAAATTTTACATGTTATAGCAAAGAGGAAAAGAGGAAGACCAAAGAGGAGGTTTATGGACATGGTAAGAGAGGACATGCAGGTGGTCAGTTTGAAGGAGGAAGATGCAGAAGTCAGGAAGAAATGGAAACGGATGATCTGCTGTGGTGACCCCTAAATGGGAGCAGCCGAAAGAAGAAGAAGACATTTTACACGTTATATTTTCATTCATACAGGATTTTATCTTCCTGTTACTTATATGGGGAAATATTCACCCTTCGTCCCTTGGTTATTTCTGACTCTGGTCAAAACCAACAAGACGTCATTTGGATCAATTAATGGGAGGTCACCTGAGGCCCTTTAGCCACTGGCCAAGGTGAACCGAGTGCATGAGTGAATGGACACAAGAATTTAACAACTGTTGTGCAGCAAATAAAAAAGTAGTAGATGTGTGAGGAAAGATGAGGCAAACCATGCCAATGTGTGACCGAGGAGTTCCCTAAGCCACAGAAATTGCTTGATTAAATGAGACTGACATTGGCAATTTTTTCCCCAGCTACCCGCCATAGTGTTGCAAAATAGTATCACCAAAATTGCAGCATAATGTATTCGCTGCACTGTTTAAAGGGAAAATTAAGTTGACAAATTCAAAGTTGACAGATAAGAAGCTAACCCCAGCTACACCCGATTTTAATGGTGTTAATATGTAACATGCAGAGTGCTATATGCTAGCACAGAGAAATGCTAACAACCGACTGAAATATACCAGAACCTGAGGAAAATAAAGACAGCGACATGAAGTCAGTGGTGAAACGTGCTAGTAACTGAGGTAAAGTCAGTGGTCAAGTGAAATAAATTAGTAACTGAGGTAAATATAAACATGGACAGAAGGAACGATAATCAAATTGAGGTAAATTAACATACTGACAGATTTTTGTGGTAGGCTTCAGACCACAAATGCAGAAGAATGTATTACTTTTTTGTTGAATAAAAAGGTAATAGAAGGTCATGGGCTCTAATCCCAGACCAGGAGGTTGCCCTGAGATACCCTTGAGCAAGGTACCGTCCCCATCACTGCTCCCTGGGCACTTTCAACAGCTGCCCCCTGCTGCATGTGTTTGTGTATGGGTAAAATGCAGAGATTGAATCCCGTTGTGGCTCACTGTGTGCTGTGTCAATGACACAAATAGTCACTTTCACTTTTAACTGAAGTAAATAAAGTGAATGGCCCACTATTGTTATAAATGTGCAAAAGTTACTGATAACTGGAAACAACAGTGTTGAGTTGAGTTGAAACAATTTGTGCATTTGTGTCTTGAGTAAACAAGTACATTTATATAAACCAAAGACCAATTTTATTTAGATATATGCCAATCTTCACAACAGTTCCAAATGAATCCATTGATTTTGGATGATTAACCTGGAAGATATGAAGAGGTGATTCTCCTCACTTTTCTCAGTGAGAAAATTAACCAATCTTCATGTGTAGCTTGAAGTCAGTGCTATTTTCAGGTTGCTCTGTACTCTGCACAGCTTTTACTATGATTTTATACTTTTGATTCTATAGCAGACTTTTGACAACCACAAGGAACTGTCTGCAATGTTGTAGAAAGTTCTTGTTTCTTTCCAGCAGTAACTGAAGGGGGACGTGAATCAGATTATTTAAAACTCTGATGTCAGTGAACTGCCGGTTTGCTGCTTTGGCATCTGTTTATATTTTACTTGCAGAAAGTAGGACAGTGTGCCCAAGTTGCACAATCACACTTAAAGGCCCAGGGTTTTATTGAGTCTCTATTTTTCTTTTGATTTCGATTTGACTGAATTGTATGCGTTCCACCACAATTTCCAGCCCTGTTAATCGATGTCTTTCCCGTTGATCTGAATGAAAGAGTCCCTTTAATTAGCTCTTACTGTTAAATTTCTGTTCAACAGTCTTTGGGAATGAAATACCAGCTGTCTTTGCATTAATGATAAGGCCTCTTTCATCCAAACTTAAGGATAACTGATCTTGCTTCTACTTGTATTCATGCAACACATCACTGTATGATTATGGGATGTTCATTGCATACAGCAAACCTGCAGGGAGGCATCTAATATGGTGCATCGCCTTCATATAACAAGCTCTTACTTTCTTTGGGACATGTGGAAAAAAATGCAAACTTTTCAAAGGCTCCTTATCTGCTATTTTATGCTAGAACATGGAGGCTTTATTACAAATTAGCTTTTTATGGTTTTTTGCTGCTGAGGTGACCCTACTGAGGAAGAAGAAGATCTGTAAACAAAAACTGTGAGGGTAACAAATGTTTGTACGATTTTTGATAAAATGTTTCCTATTATTATCCATCTTAGCCATGCTGCTGTATTCAAATTGGAATTTTTTTCTACATTTCCCAGCCCTACTGACATGTTCAACTCTTTGGAAACCCATTTCCAGTTCTTTTCACACCTGCTCAAGCTCATCTAGTCTTCTAAGCCATATTATATGGAATCAGGTCCAGGAGAGACAGGCCATTATACATAGGTCCCTCTGTTTGGGAGTATTTGCATATAAGGAGTGAAAGGTAAATTGTTCAGAATCATGCAACATGAGCAAATGTATATTTTTAAAGTAGACTGAATTAGTGCAGATAAGAAGGTTATCTTTAGTCCTGGGCTTTTTATGTGAAAGTCAGCCCACTCAAGATAACTAAAGTGATAAACAGGTGTGATGGGGAGTTGTCAGTGATAACAGAATGGTCTTTTTATGAGGTATGGTCTCTGTTGGGTTTTGCTTGGATGAGAAGATGGGATTTAAACACAGACCTCAGTGTGTGTCCCAGTGGTGGAGAACTTTAGTCCTGGAGAGACTGATTCCTACAATGATTGATGATTTCCTTGCTCAAACACACCTGCTTGAACTCATCAATAAGTTGTCAGATTATATTGGGTCAAACTAGGCCTGGATTCCAGGCAACAGTTCCCCACCCCCGATTTACACATAGTTAAGAAGGAACCAAGTGAAAACTCTGAGAAGGTCTGGTGATCTTTCCAACAGGTTCTCCAATATGTCCCTTTTCCTTCCCTACCAATACAAAGTACAAATACTTTCTTAATGTACTTATTTTCAGCTATCGATACATAAGTATTAATTTATTGATGATTAATTTAGTAATTAAGTTTTACTCTCCTATTATTTTAACACAAATATACACTCATTACATTTTCAGAACTTGTGACTTCAGTCTTCATTTTTCTCAGTGGAATTATCCATCATTTTTATTTTATAACATTGTGTGCCATCATAATATGCAAACTGATTAGTCTAAATTAACAATAATTCACACAAAAGACAATGCCTTGGGAAATGGCAGGTGTAACAAGAAAGAGAAACTTGATCACAGGAAAAAATTGAGTGTGTATTGAGTGTGATGTCTGTAACCGGGGAACTAGTAGAGACATGGATGGGACTAAAGCAATGAAGTTAGTATCAATTTCCTCTTCAAGTGACAGTGACTATTTTGTCATTCTGAAACACAACAAAATACAACCTCTGCTTTTCACCCAAACACACTGTGCAGCAGGGGGCAGCTATTTAAAGCGCCCAGGGGGCAGTGATGGAGTGAAAAAATGAAGTGAAAGTGACAACCCTTGTCATTGCTAGGTCACAGCACAGCACACATGAACCACAACGAAATTGGACCTCTGTATTTAACCCATGCACTCAAACACTGTGCAGCAGTGGGCAGCTATTGAAAGTGCCCGGGGAGCATTGACGGGGACGGTACCTTGCTCAAGGTACCTCAGGGCAACCTTCTTGTGAGGGAATCGAACCCACTTCCGATGCAGGGGCATTTTGTGATTATTGTGTGGGGATTGTGATGCAGCAGTGATGGTACCTTGCCAAAGGGTACCTCAGAGCAACCTATTGGTCTGAGATTCAAACTCATGCCCTTCTGATCCAGGGCCTAGTCCTTAACCACTAAGCTTCAGTAGATTTTATTATATAAGGCCTTCCTTGTATATTTAGAGTCTGACCACATCTCTGAATAGAGTATCTGTACTTATGTGTACTTTTGCCACTTCTGGCTGACACAAATGGAAATAGTCTTCAGACCAGATAACACCTAATCTAAATTCTTACTCAATAATGCTTGCCAAAGAGGATTGCATCACCACTGTAAAGTGATAATATTTCTTATCTCTAACTGTATCATGATACAAAACAGCTACTAATCTCTGGCACACATTTGTATTATGCCACTCACTTAGCTGTTTAGGGATTTAATTAAAAAATAAACAGAAATAATACAAATAAATGTAATAATAGTTGCCGTTATTAACCATTATTAAAATATTTTAGCGGATTCAGTCTTAACTTTGCTGTCATGTCATTTTCCTTTAAGCTGCTATTGCAGCCTGTGAATACATTATCATTATTATGCATATTATATTAGAATATTTATGTAACTTTATGTAACTTTAAAATTGAAACGTCAGTTAGCTAATGTATGTAATATATTATACAACGCAATTTTCCCAACAACTTCTGTTCCAATATCTTCAGTAACAACACTCTCTATCACTTCAGTGACAGGCTGAACTACTTTGAGCAGTCATATTTAATTATGTTTTTGGTTATTGGCATTACAACCATCCTCTACTTCTTTTGGCTATTCCTATTTAGGGGTCACGACAGCATATCATCCATCTTCATTTCTTCCGGTCATTTTTCCTCCTTGTAACCAACCACCTGCATGTCCTCTCATACCACGTCCATAAACCTCCTCTTTGGTCTTCCTCGTCTCTCCTCTGGACATGTCCAAATCAACACAATGTTGCTTCTTTACCTTTGTCTCCAAAACGTCCAACCTGAGCTGTCCCTCTAATAAAGTGAAAGTGACAACCCTTGTCATTGCAAGGTCACAGCACAGCACACAGTGAACCACAACGAAATTGGACCTCCGCATTTAACCCGTGCAAACACCGTGCAGCAGTGATGGAGACGGTACCTTGCTCAGGGCAACCTACTGTTGAGGGAATCGAACCCACAATCTTCCGATGCAGGGGCAACTCCCTAACCACTAGGCCACCATATACTCATTTCTAATCCTGTCCATCCTAAGGAAAGTTTGATCCATTCCTCAATGCAGAATTATTTAAGATGTAAGATGTTTGAGCCCCTTTCAAGTCACCCCACAGCATCTCAATGGGATTAAGATCTGAATCGGCCATTTCTAAGTTTTCAACCAACAACGTTCTAATCATGTGCACCTCATGTGCTACACCTGTGTGATTTGAGCCATTTTAATTGGGAATAAAGGTGGGAGTGTCCTTATTCATCATTTTTGTAGAAATACATTTTACAGAAGAAAAAGAAAAGTCTTTTCTTCAGTTTTTGCTTTTTTACTTGAATCTCCCAGTATTGTTAAAATTTTGATTAAATATCAATATGTCAGAATGTTACAAAAACACACAGGCTTTCCTTATTTTTTCACAGGACTGTACATTTGGCTGTTAATTCAATCTAAGAGCCTGAAAATCTCAGAAGGTCAATACTACAACAGTCACATTTCACACGTAAGCAAGAAATCTCACACCAAATCCCTAAATTATTTTCACTTATTGCTTTTTTCAGGTTTCCAGGAAAGTTCTCAATCACCATCAAGCTACCACATCAACCCCTTGACAAAAATACTGTCATCCACACCTCCCTTCATCTTCAGAAGAATGATCAATCCTCAGCAAGTTCTTCCAAGGTTCTTTCATGAAATAGTTTGCTCACACCATGAAAATATGTTACACCATCATCCACCCCACAACCATCTACCTCCCCAAGACCCAAGATCACGCCCACACTTTTTCACCCCCACTCACACCCAATACCCAGCTCTCTCCCCCACAACCATCTGCCACCAACTCACACTTAATACACCCCCGGTCAGTGTAAACATTGCCAATCACCAGCCAGCTGATATTCCCCCAAAAATGATCCTCCTTGCGCCATGATCAAATATCACTCCAGCTGAACTCAAAAGCTGGCAACCATTCTACAAATAACTACACATTCCCACTAAAACCTGAAACAAAGACAAGGGAGGAGAGGGGAACACAAACTGATTTTGAAGCCGTTTTAATTACTTTTTGGCTCATTGTGTCAGATGTGATGTCAAGTTCTAAAGCAACAGGGCTCAATATAGGCATACTGCTTCATACACTTTCTGATCTCTGGCCAAAAATGTTTTAGATCTGCCTCATAAAAAATGAAAGAGTAGGGGTGACTATGCTTATCAGCCACCAAAGCTTGATGTCTGATGCATACAGCTCACTGTCTATATTTGTGCCTTGAGTTTATAAGCAGTATGCTGCTTTCTATTAGATTCTCCACGGTGCAGACAAAAAGTCTGATTTGCTCAATTCATACTTTATTACGTTTTACTGCCAGGTGATTTAAACTGTATCATTGACCTGTAAGGTGATCCAATGGACGATAATGGATGTGAACTAGATGATGCACTTAAAAGTCATTAAGTCTCATAATACTTTCTGTGGTTGTCCAAAATGTTGACCCATATAATGTTGAAGAAGCTTGTGTGAGACCAAAGTTGCTGTGCGTTTTGCTCAAATTGATGGCCATCAGTAAATGAGAAAATACACCAACAAATCATGAGTGCTTATAGTGAAGCTTAAAATAGCTTATAATTTAAATATTTGTCTAAAAAATGGGCAAAGCGCATAATCAAAAAGCGTATGACATATATAGACGTCAAATGGACAGTTACTTCCAGACTTCTTCCGACTCCCAGTACAAAGAGTGATACAATATTATAAGTGATCTTCCCAGAACCTCAGGAACCCCCTTACTTAGACCATATCTATTTCCATATCTAATAGCATATCTAATAGACCATATGAAAAAAGTGAAAGTGAAAGTGACTACCCTTGTCATTGCGAGGTCACGGCACAGCACACATGAACCACAACGAAATTGGACCTCTGCATTTTACCCATGCACACTCAAACCCGTGCAGCAGTGGGCAGCTATTGAAAGCGCCCGGGGAGCAGTGATGGGGACGGTACCTTGCTCAAGGGTACCTCAGGGCAACCTATTGGGAAGGGGTTTGAACCCCCGATCCAAAGCTATTTATTCTAATAAAAATATTTAATGGAAAATATTTGAATGGGATTACTGAGGACCTCAGAAAAAGCTTGTTGAGGCTCCTCAAACTGGAAAAAGATACAAAGCCATATCTAAATATGATGGACTTCACTAATCCACAGTATATGTACATATGCGTACAAATGCGTACAAATGCATAAAATTAAAGACCATTGTTACCCTCCCTAGGAGTGGCCAAGCAACAAAAATCATTCCAAGAAAAAGCATGTAATTGTGAGTTTGTGAAAATGAGCAAACATCTGAATCATTAAAGACCTCTCTCAAATTGGATTGAACAACAATGGTGTCAGTAATGACACTTCCTTAATAAATACATGAGCCAGTGTAATATTTTTTCTTATTTTTTAAATGGGGACTTTAACTATTTTTATGACTTTTTTTTAGATCATTTGATGTTTGAGATCATATTTATGCCAAATTATAGACAATTCCACCACTGTATGTGTGTGTATTTGTGTGCATCTTTACTGGTCTCATTAGCAAGCCATTCGAGAGTGTAGCTCATTTATCTCCAGCAGATATTCATGAATAACAGTGTGGTCATGGCTCAGTAAGCGTTTCCTTCCTCACTCTGTTAATGGCCTGTGCTTTTCACTGCACTAAAAATAATGCAGCTCATTCCCCCCCACAATTTACCAGCGTTGGCTCGCACCAAAGGGCTGCTTACTAACAATATGTGACCCATTTTGTGTTATTTCTCTTCTTGAACGTGTGACCTCAGCACATGCTGAAGGTTTGCATGTGTGCATGTGCAAGGGTTTACTACACATGCAGTGGAAGTGATATGAAGCCATGCACAAATGGAAAGGCTGACCTGTTTCCACAAGCAGCTGCCTGAGAGGCATTTAGAACAGATAGTTATTATAAAGTAGGAGGACCCAAGGACACTGATTAATAAGCGTACTGGTTTTATACTTTGTTGCAGAACATGCTTACATCCTGCATAGGCCTAAAAATTTTAGAAATTTAAATTATTTTTTAGTTTGTTGCTTAAACACTGAGATTTTAATAGGAATATTTATGGCTCTTTTGCTGCCTGGATTTATTTTTAAATAAAAATTATTATTTGTGTTCACAGAGGCTCTAAATTGCTATATGATTCATATATCATATACCCAGATTCCTGGTCATGTTACCTTAATTGTACAAAAAAAAAGTTGTGTTCTTGAGGTTAAATACATTGATTGAAGATCTAAATGAACTTTATGTACTCCTCAGGGTGAAGCGCCACAACATATTTTCACACGGTTGCTCTCACAACATTATTGTACAGCTCAACACGCTTGAAGGAGAACACTGCCAATCCTGTTACATTAGCCAATAGATGCCCACACCGGTTATCATCATGCTAAGTGGGCAAAACCAGCAGAAGTATCCTTGCCACACATGGCTGGGGCATCACCGGGGATCCTGATGTGCCAACACTGATGTACCCGCCAATGATTTTTTATTAATTGGTAAGTATGTTACTGCTTCAAAAACAAAAGTAAAGCAAAAACAAAAACAAAAGTAAAGCTACTATATGTTTATGCTGTTATAGGTTTTACTTTTACTGATTAATTTACATTTTAAGAACAAACTTAATTTAGCTTTAATCCATTTGAGGGGAATTCCCCATCATTTTTTTTTTTTAATTATTGCCACTTTCACAATATCAGTATCATGACAGTACCCCCCCCCTTCAGGTGTGTTCAGGTGTGGTCTGCCTCTGGGTCTCGGAGTAGGTCAATTTGGGTGGTTTTGATAAAAGTCCTGCCATAATCGGGGGGTCTAGGATGTCCTTCACTCATACCCAGCTCCGTTCCTCTGGGCCATAACCTTCCCAGTCTACCAAGTACTGCAGCTCTCTACGTGGCGACGGACGGAATCCAGGAGCATGCTGTCTCTGTGCGCCATGTTGTTGTCCGTCTCTATGGCAGGAAACGGTGAACAGCCCATTCAGTGTGTGTGTAGGCCCTCTCCCAGACCCACTCTGCTCCATGAAACCAGGTGTTACATCTGTGGGTGTGGGGTCCCAGGGGCAGAGCAGAAATTGGTAGCCCAACACACAGCGGTTTACGTCTACAACGGGAAGACGAAGGGGGCATTACCCATGCCAAAAGGCATCATCCGGTACATATAATGTGAAAAAAAGTGAAAGTGACTACCCTTATTGCGAGGTCACGGCACAGCACACATGAACCACAACGAAATTGGACCTCTGCATTTTACCCATGCACACTCAAACCCGTGCAGCAGTGGGCAGCTATTGAAAGCACCCGGGGAGCAGTGATTGCTCAAGGGTACCTCAGGGCAACCTATTGGGAAGGGGTTTGAACCCCCGATCCTGTGGCTAACGCCCTAACCGCTAGGCCACCGCTGCCCATGCCTAATGTCCTGATGTCGTGCTGAACGCCATCTTCCACTTGTCTCCCCCTTGAAGCTTCACCAGGTTGTAAGCGCTGCGGAGGTCAAATTTATGCAATATAGTCACTCCCTGAAGCTGCTCTAAGGCGGACGGGATGTGTGGGAGGGGATAACGGTATGTAACAGTGATTGCTTTCAGTCCCCAATAATCGATACATGGCCGGAGTCCTCTGTCTTTCTTCTTCACAAAGAAAAACCCAGTGGAGGCCGGTGATGTGGAGGGTACGTTGAACCCCTGTTTAAGTGCCTCGGTCATCGCTCTCATCTCTGGCTCTGAAGGAGAAAAGGTACGAGAACAAGCTGGAGTTGTGCCGGGAAGGAGTTCAATCACACAATCCCAAGGTGCTAAACACCTTGCTCAGGGAAGTATACTTGGCTGGGATGGGGGGAGGCAGATGGGGGTGAGGATGGAGACTGTGGGGGTGAGACAGCAGGTAGCACACCCAGGGGACCAGGATCTGACCTCCAGTCTACAATCCAATCCAATCTCCAATCTACAACTTGATTGTGAGACCTTAACCAGGGGAGACTGAGTACTATTTTGTGGCAAGATTGGGGCAAGACAAGAAAGGAGATGGTTTCTATGTGGGTGATTTGGGACAAACCGCTGGTGCTCACCTGGCATCCATCTACGGCCTTCACTGATAAAGGTTGGGATAGGAAGTGCAGAGGGACATGGAGCTTGGCCGACAAGGAAAATGACATGAAGTTACCAGCCAACCCAGAATCTGTTAATGCTAAAACATAAACAGACACATTGTTATATTGCAGGCATACTTCAACAACATACTGATCAATACAGATACGGTCTTGTGGAATGTTTTGGGTTACAGTTCCTTTCTGCACAGAGATCATCACAGTAGAAGCAGAGTCTTCTCTGTGATCGCTGCTCCTTCTCAACTACGGATAGGCGCATGATTCCCAGGTCCATCCCAGCTCGGGTGTCTCCATTTCTGAAGCCATTTCTCCATTTTCCAGTGATGACTGCAGCGGTGAAGCAGGGTGCGAGTAGTCCGCCGGGGTCGTGGAGAGCCGTATTGCTTCGTTCGCTGGTGCTGGTCTAAGCTAATGGCTAGGTCCATAAGCTCCTCCAGCGACAGATCCACATCACGGCAGGGCAGTTTCCTCTGCTGATCTTCATGCAATCCGGCACGAAAGTGCTCGCTCGTCCCACTTACTCTCCTCCCCCAGAATGTGGAAATCGATGGCATAATCTGACGCGGAGCACTTCCCTGCCCTAGCCGCAGCAGGTGATCCCCCCCTGACTGACTGCAGGCAGTGCGGTCAAACACAGCACCAAACTTGGAAAAAAACTTATCGTAAAAGCGAACGATCTCATCTCCATGTTCCCCAGTCCGCTGCTTTTCCTGTGAGCCATGTGATGACTGTGAAGACATTCTCAAGGTCAGTCAGGTGAGGACGCTGCTCGAAGTACATCTCAAAGGCGGCAATGAAACTGTCAGGTCGCGGGATCATGACCCATGACCGTGGCCATGACTGGGCTTCGGTGGAAGCCATGAGATATGAAACCACAACCTTCTGATGCTGGGGCCTAGTCCCTAAACACTAGGCCACCGCTGCACTGCTGTAATTCTGGTTAAGTAAAGAATGTATCATCTGTGATTATAGAAAAATTCAATTTAAAATGCAATAGTGTACAAACAATAACAAATATGTTATATAACAGTTTACAGGACCTTGAAACTAAGCTATGATAAAAGTGGTTTGATATGCTTCTTTAAAGGAGCAGACTTTGTAGTTTTTAGATTTTAGTTCTGGATTAAAGTCTAAACTTTGTTTTTTCTGTTGAAACTCCAAGGTAAAGCTTGGGTTGAACTCCAAAATAAAGACTGAGCTGTTTGACTTTGGTCTGGTTTTGTAAAAGGTTAGATATATCCACTATCGGCTGACAATGTTGCCTACTCTGTGCTGAGGCCAAAATTCTTCCTCTCCATTTTTGTCATGCCAAGCCAAGAGTGACACACCGACTGCACATATAATTGCTATAGACCAGTGTTCTCTCATTCATATTAGAGACTAGAAAATGCAATATCTCTCTAAAATTATAGAAGCCAACTATTTATTGCATTTGATCCCCTTCTCATGTCTTTCTCTGAGAGTATCCAAGTTTTAGAATAGCAAAAAAAAGGCAAGTAAAAGTAAAAACAGCCAGCTGGCAAATACTACAAATGTAGGCTCTTGCGAACAATAAGTTCAACAAAATCAAATGAAAACCAAAAATACATTGATGTTCTGGCCACTATCATTTTCTAAAGAGAAAATGGTTGAATATTTGGCCCTAAACATCAAATAGGTCTACAAGCCTTTAAGTCTAGCCCCTTAAACGCTTTGGCATTGAGAAATAGTTGTTATAAAATGCTCTCTTTAGTGATAAAACGTGATTATAAATTTGTAATTGTGCATAAGATTTTAAGTTAATATACACATTTTTCTTTAGAGTTGCTGAGGTAAAACAGTGAAAATATAAGCCATGTGGAACTTCAGTTTTCAGATTCTACAAGGGATTAAAGAAGCATTGTATGAGAACTGTTCGTGCCAAGGTTCAAGAGTAATTACATGAACTCTATTTTAGATTTGGTACCACAAGATCTTGCTCAATACACAGAATACAGAAAATACAGCAAAGACACAAAAGGAAGTCCTTGCAAACATCTTGAACCACCCAGAGCCACAGCTTTGAAAATGAAGGAAAAAATCTGTGACAAAATGCAAAGCATAACGAAGTACAATGCAATGCATAAAGGAATTTATTTATTTAAAAGACCAGTAAAACATTCTTAAAGACAAAACTATTAAAGTCTGAAATACCATACTGCACTGCTATACATTGAGATTTATTCATGGTGATATTCATGCATTAAAAACCAGGTTAACCGTGATTTTTTTCAGTGTTGTGGTTCTGTGTCTGCAAGGCGGCAGCAAAACCCTTCATTTTAACAATGGGTGCAAAAGTGAGGAGTGGTTTGTGGGAAAGAACACTCATCTAAGAATTTTCCCTGCAGAATCAACAAATTTAAATTCTTCTGGACTTCTGGTGGAGCAGAAAAATCCAGCAGGGAAAGCATGTGGGGACTTTTTTGTCATTGATTCCATTTTCCATTGCTTTTCTGCACAACTTGCAAGTTATAAAACAAAGGTGTCTACACGTTTGACGGGCTGTTCCATCAATGAAAGTTCTCACTCATTTTCATAGCTGCTTGTCCCAATTTGGGTCGCAGAGGGTGTGTAAGTCTATCCCAGCTTGCACCCCAGACAGGTTGTCCATGGGAGGGCAGACAAATAGATTAACACACTCACACCTACAAGGGTTTGAACCCCTTCCCAATAGGTTGCCCTGAGGTACCCTTGAGCAAGGTGCCGTCCCCGTCACGTTCCTCCCTGCGATGGGCTGGCGACCTGTCCAGGGTGTGTCCTCCGTCCTTCACCCTGTGTGAGCTGGGATGGACTCCAGCACTCCCCCGTGACCCCGTTTGGGACAAGCGGCAGAAAATGACTGACTGATGACCTACAGCCAATGTAGCACCTCCAATCCACCTGATGTTCATGTCATCGAATGTGAAAGTGAAAGTGACCATTCTTGTCATTGTGAAACACGTGTGAAATACAGTGCAATTACACCTCTGCATTTAACACATACAATCACACACTTGCAGCAGACTGCAGCTATTGAAGTGCCCAGGGAGCAGTGATGGGGATGGTACCTTGCTCAAGGGTACCTCAAGGCAACCTACTGGTAAAAGGTTAGACTACTCCTGGTGGGAAGAAACCAGCACTCCCAGAGGAAACCCATGTGGACACATGGAGAACATGTCCACTCCACAGAGAAAGGACCAGGACTGTCCCGCCTGGGAATTTGAACCTAGGACCTCCTCATTGTGAGGAGGCCATGCCGCACCCTCAATAAAAGTTATTATGTTTAAATTTTCATGAAAACACTGTTTGATGCTTGAGATATTTTGTTTGTTTGTTTGTTTGATAGTGTTGGAGTAATGTGTTGAGCTAAAATATATATTCAGTGGTGAAGTACCTTTAGGCATTGTAAGACAAAATAATCCCCAAAACACTTTACAACTCTTTACTGCTTTCCCTCATGAAGCCTGGAAAAATGTACATTTATGTTTACACACACTTGCTGCCTTAAATCACCATATCTGTTGTGTCATATACCCCTATTTATGACAATATAGGAAATATAACTCTAAGATGTATCGGCATGCATCATAGCAATGCACTGCAGAGAAATATACATATAAAAAATTATAAATTAGACAGTTACATCAAAATAACACTGCCCCATACACACACATTGAATGATACATGTATTACAACATCCAGCATCGTTTAGTAATATAAAAAGATAGGGATTATCATTGTAAATAGGTAGATTAGTGAGTAAATTGTAAAAGGAAAAGGACAGACACGATCTAAAGTCATGGGTTTTATCTCTTACTACAGCATGCAAGTTCATTGACCCTGTTTTTCTATTCTTTGGAGGGCTGTGTGTGTGTGTGTGTGTGTGTGTGTGTGTGTGTGTGTGTGTTTATGTATATACACTTTGACACCCTTGGTCATGTTTTCTTGATTTTTTCTAAGTGATAAAAAAAGAAATGTAAACACTACTTGTTTGTAATTCTCCCTGTCCAAAATCTCATTAATTAATGAAAGTTAAGCAGTACCGTTAAACCTATAGCAATGTCTTGAAAAATCCTGAAAAATCTGTAGATTGATCAGTTATGCAATGCTAAATCTACACCTTGCGGACCTGCATCAAGGAACTGATGCACTTACCCACTGTGGACTGCCGCACTAACTCTCACCATGGAAGGGTCATCAGGGGGTTAACTGTGATCTTTTGACAAAAGTCAATATCTGAAGTATCAACATGACCCTTAGATAAAGCAGAGGTCTTCTGGAAGTGCTGTGCTCTGATGAAATGAGAATGAAACCCCAATCAGCAAAGGCATGTTTTCAGAAATATGGTAAATTATTTTAATTGAGTGGCACAGGATGGTTATTACGACAAGACAATGTTTCAAACATGCGTCAGAATCAAGCTTGACATGAATAATAAAATTTGCAGTCTCTAGATTTATCTCTGCACGGGGGCAGTGGTAGCCTAGGGGTTAGGGCGTTGGCCACATGATTGAAGGATTGGGGTTCAAACCCCTTCCCAATAGGTTGCCCTGAGGTACCCTTGAGCAAGGTGCCGTCCCCATCACTGCTCCCCGGGCACTTTCAATAGCTGCACGGTGTTTGAGTGTGCATGGGTTAAATGCAGAGGTCCAATTTTGTTGTGGTTCATTGTCTGCTGTGCTTTGACGCAATGACAAGGTTTGTCACTTTCACTTTTTCACTTAAACTGAACTGGAAGCCTTTACTGCAATTGGAACAAAAAAAAAGCTATATCAAGAAAAAAGGTGGTCACCAATTACTGATGGAACGGCTGCTAAAATCTAATTAAACACCACATTTAACATTTTTAAGGATTCATTTCAGAAAAAGCAAATATGTGAGTCTTTTGCACAAATATTTCATATTTAAGTTTGTTCCATGCAAAGTTGGTTTAGCCCTTGCGGTTTAAATGGTAAAAGATTGTTCTAATTTGACTTTGGAAAGTGGTACGTGTGTGTGTGTGTGTGTGTGTGTGTGTGTGTGTGTGTGTGTGTGTGTGTGTGTGTGTGTGTGTGTGGGTGTGTAAACACAGTTTAATGTCAGTGTAGCCCACATTACTGAACTACTGCCAAGCCTCTGTACGAACACCAACATCTAGAAATATGTGTGTGAGAAAGACAGACAGGTATGCAGAAAGACAGATGGTCCACTAAAGGGCAACACGCTCTGTTCTGTAGGACTGTCCTCAATGAAGGTGCTTCGTGTACTGGATGAATAAATAGATGTTTCATTAAAAAAAGCAATGCATGAATATCAACTTAACTCATTCATGAAGGGTCAATCCAGGTGAAAGAAGCTTCTTTTATCAGCAACGGGCAAAATACACGTACATGGGCAGCAACGTATAATATATAATTTAGATATCAATATAAGTTGCACTTCTTCCCCTGGTAACCCAGGCATGCTGAAAATACACTTTGCTCTGTATGGGGGTGCAGACCAGTCAGAGTGCCCATGCTGATTCCTATCCACTGCTGAAGGTGCCAACAGTAAATAAACGAGTATTCCTACTTGACCACATTGCAGAGGAAGAAGATGGCCTGGTCTGATGACATTTATTTTGCATCATGTTGAAGGTCATGCTAATGCATTGCTTTTCTGAGGAAGAGATGGTGTCAGGATGCAGTATGGGAGGAAAGAAAGCCAGTGGAGGCAGTTTGATGCTCTGGGCAATGATCTGCTGGGATACCTTGGGTCCTGGCATTGATTTGGATGTTACTTTCACATTTCACCTAAATGATCAGGGGCAGCGGTGGCCTAGTGGTTAGGGCGTTGGCCACATGCTTGGCGGATCGGGGGTTTGAACCCCTTCCCAATAGGTTGCCCTGAGGTACCCTTGAGCAAAGTGCCGTCCCTGTCTTGCTCCTCCTTGCGATGGGCTGACGACCTGTCCAGGGTGTGTCCCCTGTGTGAGCTGGGATGGACTCCTGCGACCCCACTTGGGACAAGCGGCAGAAAATGACTGACTGACCTAAATGATTGTTATTGCAGAGTATACCCTTCATGGAAACTATTAGACCAACGATTATAGGCTTGCTTTTTGAATGTAAAGGGGATTTGTGTATTTTACTTTCATAGCATAGAACAGGAATAAAGAAGCTGTTGTAAACTCAATATTTCTATATGTTGAATATTTTTCACTTAATGGACTGGACTGAAGATGCTGATGCTGAGAGTGAAATGAAATGAAGTGAAATGAAAGTGACTATTTGTCATTGTGAAACAGCACAGCACACAACGAAATGCAACATTTCACCCATTGTGCAGGGGCAGCTATTTAAAGCAAGCTATTTAAATAACCTCAGGGTGACCTACTGGCCTTGAATTAAAACCCATGAACTGATCCTGGGGCCAAGTCCATAAACACTAGGCCACCGCTGCAAATTTATTTAATGTTTAGCCTTTTGTGCCAAAATGTAATTTTTTAATTTTTTGTAAAAACTTGTAGGGACAATAGCTTAAGGGCGTTAGGGATATTGTTTGTGTTCATTTTATGTAGGCAGCTTGTTGACCTCCATTAAACAACAGCTTTTGATTGACCTTCCCATTAAAGTCTATGACATGTTCTGCAAGGCTCTGGATTGGTGCATACAGAGACAAAGACAAAGTGCACCTCATGTTGCTGGGCTACAGGGTGTGCTCTATATGCAAGGCCTGCAGGTCCATGATATCCTGTACAAATAAACAGTTCAAGTTCAGTTTTGTTTGTCATTTGTAGCTTAGCCCAGGATCAGTGATACAATAAAATGCCAAAGTTTTTTTTTCCTTTGGTTCTGCTAAACCAAGCAAGTAAATTAGACTGGCCTGTAATGGCTGTTGTAAAACTGGGGGTCTGTGGGGAGATACTACTGGGTTTTAATGCTAATTTGCAGCAACATCAGAATGCCTAATCTAATCTAAGCTAATGTGAACAAACAAGTTAGATAGATGAGATATGGACATGTATGCAAAACATAGTCACTCATAACAAAACCAAGTTTCTGCAAAAGTTTCCTAATTAGAGAATCAGTCATGCCTGCTACAAAGTTTCAGAGAGAATTAGCAGTGGAACCTGCATAGCCAATAATAAAATGCTTGAGGACACTCAACTTTTTAGTCACACCCCACTAGGGTGGTCACCAATATTTCAGAAAAAAAATATGTATGGAATTATTGTTTGGCATTTGAGGGAGAAAAGAGAAAACACTTCCAGGTCAGCAAAGAACCTCAAAGACATCCATATTTATTAAAAATCTTCAACAAAGTTTCAAAAAGTTGTCAATGTTTCAGTAATGTTCTCCTAAAATTCCCTGAAATAAACTTTTTTTGACACTACCTCCGTCATGCTTTGCAGACCTTGTATGTTTTAAATCATGAGGGTATCTATTCTTTCTCTACCCATTGGCCTTTCCATCACTTTGGCAGAGATTAGTCTTCGTCTCACCAGTGTTTAAAATTTGTTCCAGTAACCCTATTTTTTTCAGTCGTTTTTTTCCCCATTTTTATTGCTGATGAATGATTTGAATCTGATTAGAGGGCCTCATTATTTATTCCAACTGTGACTATCCTTTATTCAAGTAACTTTCAGTGAATTTGCTTCCTGGAGAAATGGGTGATCAAGTACAAAAGGTGCTATGTTCTATGTAATTTAATATAACTAGGTGTAAATACCAGGAAATTCAAGCTAAAAATCTCATTTTCATTTTTGCCCAAAGTCAGCCTAGCAAAAATTAATGAATTGGAATTGCTTTTTCAATGCTTTTGGAAGTAACTGTAACAATGGTTGTCACTTCAAAGTATAGACAGAATGCTCCATCCTGTTCTGGAATATGGCTTTGCTGAAGAGAAATCTGTTACAAGATAGTACCACGGTGTGCTGCTCAGTGTGTTCTTACGGTTCGTTCCAGCAAATGTAAATAGTGGGGCTGATGATAACTGTGCTACAGGATGTTCTTCTGTGCTCTGCATAGAGGTGTGAAACAGACTTATGTCTGTAAAAATGCAATGCTATAACATGTACCCTAAAAAGGTTCCTTCAAGGCTAAAGGTCATACAGTTGGAGTTTGCTCCAAGTTGTTCAATTTGGGTGGATGCCACTTTTACAATGCCCACGGGGCAGCGGTGGCCTAGTGGTTAGGGAGTTGGCCCTGCATCAGAAGATTGTGGGTTCGATTCCCTCACAAGTAGGTTGCCCTGAGGTACCTACTAAGGTACTCAGGTCACTGCTCCCCAGGCGCTTTCAATAGCTGCCCACTGCTGCACGATGGTTGTGTGCATGGGTTAAAAGCAGAGGTCCAATTTCGTTGTGGTTCATGGTGTGCAGTGCTGTGACCTCGCAATGACAAGGGTTGTCACTTTCACTTTTAAAAAGTGTATGTATCCTCTATTGAAATGCAGTATGGTCCCTGACTTGGCCATTCTAAGGCCATTTGCTTGGTTGTTCAGCCTCAGTTTGGCCTTGTGCTTATGAATGTTCTAATAATCATCTAGTTTTTAAGTATTCTGAAGCAGATTTCTTGCAGATTTCGTAACATTTTGCTCTGTCTATCCACTCTCAGGCTGCCACCACCATACTTCACGTGATTTGGAGACACACACCAGTCAATAGAAGGCCTCATGTTTGACAATGCTTATCGGGGCAAAAGGTCAAGAGGTCTTCAAAGCGCAGTTCTGGGAAAGGCTACAAACAGTTCTTCTACACTGAAGGCTCCCAAGAGTACAATGGCCTCCATAACTCTCCAGAACTCTTCCAAGAGCCAAACTGAGCATTCGATGGAGACGGTGAGTAAGAGGTGCGAGAGGTAAGTAAAGAGTCTGAATACTAAAGGTCTAAATTTCTTTTTGATATTATGGGTATGTGTAAAAAATGCAAACGATTGTAGCTTCAAGCTGCAACATGAAAAAAATGAAAAAGTGAAGGGGGAATACCTTTAGAATCCACTGTATTTCCACCATAGGTTTTTGAATTTTGACCCAAAGTGTTATTTTTTACAGTTAACTTGGGTCACTCTGACAAACTCCATATGTGTTTTGGAGTGCTTTTTCTTAAGCAATGTTTCTTTCACAGCTATTGATCTCCTAGACTGGTGCACCTT
Source organism: Hepsetus odoe (assembly GCA_017165825.1). Taxonomy (NCBI): domain Eukaryota; kingdom Metazoa; phylum Chordata; class Actinopteri; order Characiformes; family Hepsetidae; genus Hepsetus; species Hepsetus odoe. Next base: position 4,865,294 of record CM029374.1, on the reverse strand, counting down.
CACTCCGGTCTCCGCCACTGAGCTTTATATCTCCTTCAAAGTGATTGTAGGTCAACTTCTCTTTGGGTTCACACACAAGTCCCCCTCACAAGCTAATGTTTAGAGGCTTGGCTTTGTATTAGTCATTGTCTGGATGGTGTGCTGCATCTTTCATTCCTTCACAACTGACACAGCAGGGCATAAACCCTTGGATATCATTTAGTTTTTCCTTTTCTTCCTTGTCTATATCAATAAGTTTATCTTTGATTTAATGCCCAATTCAGATTCTTTACTAAAATAAAGGTACTTAGAATGTAAAAGTTAAAATGTAGGCCTTTAAAAGACATTTCTCCCAGGATACTGAGCCCCATACCATATTAATATGATTCAAAGACAACTGAAGCCTTTTACTTTAAGCACAATAAATATAATCCACTGAAAATACTGAACATTAACTTCACTGCTTCTCTTTCATCAGCGTCTCTACTAGATCATGTTTCTTCTAGGTGATCTGTGCCAATGGACACACTAAGGGGTCTCTTCTGTGTGTTTCTGTCTGTTTGGGTTGAAGCTGGTCTTGAAGGAAGGATGCAGATGATGCAAAAATAATGCAAAATGAAAATAGATGAAAGTTCCTCTCAAAGGCTTTATGTTTTAATGAAATGTTCTGAAAATGAAAGGAATAAAAAACACAGATATCTGGATTAAAATGCAGGATGTAAATGGAAAAGTCATCAACTATTCTGAATGACTCTGGAAAACAGAAAAAAACAGAACGTTCATGCACCCCTTCTTAAATCTGAAATCGAATATAGAATAGAATAGAATAGAATAGAATAATATTTATTATCCCACGAATGAGAAATTCGGGTGTTACAGGGCTCTTAAGAAGAAGGACAGAAAGAATATAAAAAATATATAAAAAAGAAGAAAATATAAAGAACAAGGACATCCATATTCAAGAGCTATACATGAGCTATATATACATATACATATTTACATGGCAATTAACAAAGAAAGGAAGAAAAAAAAGACAGGAAGACAGGAAAGATAAGGAAAGATAACCATATACACAGTGAGAATATAATAATAATAATAATAATAATAATAATAATAATAATAATAATAACAACAGTAAATAATAATAAATAAATTATAAATGAATTTATTTATAATTTTTATTATTATTTACTGATATTATTATTTACTGTTGTTATTATTATCATTATTAATAATAATGATAATAATATAATAATAACAGTAATATTATCAGTAGCAATACCATTATTGGTATTATTGGAGAACGTCTCATTTTGCATACCCTGATGACAGTGTACACCCGCATGAACACATAGTGGAAAGACTGCGGGCCAGTTCCAAGAAATTCACACCTTGGAATAGACAGATAGACAGAGCATTCCAGAACGTGAGAAATTCAGGTCCTGCGATTACCTTAGTCACCTTACACAATGCAACAGGATGCCCACAGTACTGACTGTAACGGGTGTACTTGATTGAATGAACACATACATGCTATTCCTAAGAAAGTTCTCCTGACGCTTCAGGAACTAACTGGTCATCCACTTTCCCCTCTTTTTACAGTGATATAAATATAACTCGACACACATGCTACTCATTTATCAAAATGGGGAGCTTAACAGAACTTGGCAGGCAGAACAATGTTACAATCTATAACACCTCTTTTACTATATAAGCATATAAACATCAGCCAGACATGGTTATTTCAGCATCCTGAGTGATAGAGAGCCTAGTGGTTAGGGAGTTGACCCCAGGATCAGAAGGTTGTGGGTTCGAATCCCAGACCAGTAGGTTTCAATAGCTGCCTTCTGCTGCACGTGTGTGTATGGGTGAAATACAGAGGCTGAATTTCGATGTGTCTCACTGTGTGCTGTGCTGTGTTTCACAATGACAAGAATAGTCACTTTCACTTTCATGTCACTAACACTATATAGACAGTATATAGACACTATATCGATAGTTATGTAATTTTAGCACTAGAAGTTGTTGCTTCTTAAACAAGCAGTGGTGACTGTGCCATTACCTACAACTAAAGCTACAGCCTTGAGGAGCCTACAGTTTGGGCCAAGTTTCCTTGAAATATTTGGGTTCGTGCTTTTGTTTTTAAATCACAGTGATTACTGAATATTAAGTGAGGGTGGCCAGAGCAATTTGTTAAAATAAGCAAAACATTTGTCACTTGCACAATGTCTTAATGTATCGTGGTTTGCAGCTTTTCAGCACTAATTTTATCAATAAAAATTTAAAAAGCAAAACCAAACTCTGACAAGAAACTAGAGAAAATATATTGTATGTATTAGGGAAATAATTGTTTAGATTCTTTTTTTTTGGTGTGTCTGTATCATTAGATTGCTGTAACACAATACCAGAATCTGTGTCCCCCTAATTGGCCATTCACAAATACTTGCCAGCCACTGTTCTACCAGGTCACATGTTCATTGTGAAGATGCTCCTATTGGTTTTAGGGTTTAAACAGCAATTGGGCCATTTGGTCTTGTTACACTTTAGCGAGAAGGTGTGTCTTTAGTTCAGGAATGCCCGAGTAATTCTTTAGATGAAACTGAATTTAGTTAAAGAGCAGGTTACACTATATTGGGGGAGGGTGACCTACATGCACCCCCATTGCCCCTGCTGGTAGAAGGTGTGGGAACAGGAGAAATGGGTCCAATGGACGATGCCTCCATTAAAACATAATCTACTGATTGGCTGCACTATGGAGCTACATCTACAGCACTTAGAAGATGATTTTATCCAGAGCAACGTACACCAGTTTTCTGTAGTCCCGCCATTCTTCTGGGAGCAGTAGTGTACTAGTGTTTAGGGAGTTTGCTCCAGGATCGGAAGGTCGTGAGCTCGAATACTAGACCTGTAGGTTGCCCTGCATTACCCTTGAGCAAGGTACCATCCCAAACAAAGCTCCCTGGGCGCTTGCCGGTGTATGGGTGAAAAGCAGTGGTTGAATTTCGCTGTGGTTTACTGTCTGCTGTGTTTCACAATGACAAATAGTCACTTTCACTTCACTCATGTAACCTAAATTTCAAGTCAGCAAATGTCGACTGACTCCTTATTAGTTAATTAACATACAAACAAACAAACAACTCAAAGAAGTAAAGATCCCTACAAAAACTTATACTTCGATAAGTGTCCTGTGATTTTCAGATAAAATGAAGAAAATGTTAAAAACATATAAGACTAAAAATTGGTCTCCTAGGCCTTCCTTGAAGAGGCAAGACTTCAGACGAACCTTGAAGACATCAAAGGACTCAGCAGTCCTCACCACAAGGGAAAGTTCTTTCCACCACTGATGAGCCAGGACTGTGAAGCGTGAAGAGTCTTGATGTGTGTTTTCCTCTCCTTCTAAGAAGGTGAGCAGTGCTCGACACTCTGAGGGGACGAGAAGTGACGTGTTGCTTGATTAGTGCTGTGCAGAAAGAAGATGCAAGTCCATGCTTTGCATTGAAGGCAAGTGTAAAGAATCTGAACCTGATGCGAGCACCCACAGGGAGCCAGTGCAGGTCCCATAGCAGTGCTGCACTACTATTTTCACTGGGAAAGTTTTGGCGATTTAATTTAGACGCTGCCATTTCTGTTTCGCAGAAGTTGAGTGGATCAATCTAGGCGTTTGCGTTATTCACGTTTTTTGCAGGTCACATTGTGTGCTTATTTCTGTCTGTCCTAGAATGTGTGCTGGCATGCTTGAGTTGCCTGACAGGGCATCAACTGCAGGTCAGAAAAACACACTCACATACACACATTCCCATCTGTGGAGTTAGCGTTTCTTCACCTGATGTGCATGTCTGGACTGTGGGAGGGAAGCTGTGCAGACATGCACACTAGGTGACCCAGAGCTTTCTTGCTATGAGACAATTGGTGCTAAACACTGTCTCATCAAGATCATTTTTTGAAAAGCATTATGCACAAACCTTGTAACTTGTATTCCCTGGACTATTTCTTGCTGCGAAAGGCCCCTGAACTAAATACGTATATATACTATGCATCCTCCTCCAACACCCAGAATTTAGAAGTATCTATAGTATGTGCTGTACTGTGCAAAAGTTTTGAGCCACCCATCATTTCACTATATTTTGCTAGGGAATCGCCTTGTTGATGCCTAAGTACTATTTTATATTTATGCCTGTCAAACTGTCTTATATTTTACATAATGTGAAGCTTAACAAACAAACAAACAAAAAAAAAAACAATCATCTGAAACTGGTCAGGTACAGGGATTGCACTGAAAATGAAAAGAACTGTTCTTCAGATAACCTTCCTTACAATACATTTCACGTGCAGGTGGTCAGCAAGACAAGTTTGGAGTCATAATTTTGCTTTTTTAGTTGCATGACGTGACACTAATGTTGCTGACCCCTAAAATTATTATTAAAAATAATAGTTCAAGATTATAAAAGTCCAGATTAAGAGTTATTAGTGTGATGTCTTGTATTTGTTATTTTGTTTTTGCATGCATGCAGCTGCAACTACAGGAAGAAACTGGACACCAAAATCTTGGCTGATAGACTACATCTGGGTTAAAACTATTAATTTGAGCACAACTTTTTCTCCATATCTGTTATTTTCCCAATAGAAATTATCAATAAGCAAAGTAACCGGAATAATGATTTACTATTTCTTGATACTGTTGTAACTATCCCTATTGGATGATGTAGGCAACAAACTTTATATCTGGCCCAATAGGGCACTAGATCCCTTTCAGAATTTATTCTGAATAATTAACCCAATAATGAAAGTCTTCAATGATTTTAATCCATTTCTGGATGGAAGTTGGAAAGTTGGAAACTGCTTTTTATGGTTGTGAGCCACCACTGACAGTCCCGTGATGGGATCTGATTTCAAACACATGAGATATTTGAACCCCAAATAGCAACCTAAAGAAGCATGTGCTCAGACACTGGAGGGTTAACTAATAATGCCTGAAACATTTACAGCATTTAGCAGACGCTCTTATCCAGAGCGACTTCCATGTCCTAATTACAGGGACAGTCCCCCAGAGCAATTCAGGGTAAAGGCCCAAGGACCCAGTGATGGTAGTGCAAGAGGTGGGATTTGAACCTGGAACCTCTTGAGCCATAGGTCCATTGGCAAGCACCCAACCACTAGACCACCACCACAGAACTCAATTGGGAAAAATGTCTATAAGCTCTCGCATGTAACTTCAATGTACTTCACATGTACTACACTGCTCTGGGACATGTTTTGCCAAAGTGCTTTCTAGTAAAGATCACTTACGCTTTGCATTCACACACCTCCTGGCCTGACAGCCCTTTGCTGCACAGCTATAATCTTAATAAAAATACCCCTGTCCCTTCTGCTGAGCAAACCCTTAAGAAGATAAATGTCTTAAATGGAAATAAAAACTCTGGAATAAGCAAGATTTACAACCCACCGTTTTACAACACCCATTAAAACAATATTGTAGAAAACTGATGAGGAGGGGCTCCATTTCTGTGCTGGACTCATATCCTTGTACGGACGTCCACTTGAAACCCTAGTGGCTACTGCCCACATGACTGTGGCTTACCAGGAAGCCTCAGAGATCATGCTGCTTGTGTGTGCAAGCTGCATGGGTCAAGCCTTGCCACACTCACTTGAGTGACACTGGAGATCACTGAAATGAAAGATGGGGTACTTTGAGGACAACCCCTGTCCTCCTTTCCAGCTCTCTATGCTCTTAAGAAATGTAGACCATGCAATGGTCTTCACTTTAGGAATGGCGTGCTGAGCATGCTGAGCAAGTAAGAGAAATGATGACTTTTACAATGACCAGGATGATGTCCAGTATGAATTGAGCTGTAAAGTGAGGGAGAATTGGCTGTTTATTTCAGATGAATCATGACATACGTTGACACTGAAGAGTGTTTTAAAGCAAACCTGATGGTTCTGAACCAGTGAGGAGTAGCAACATGAACTGAAGTGTGTCTGCCAGCTTATGGAAGTTCTGTGAGATGTAGTGCACCTTATTCAAGCCACTGAGTGAACACTAACTGCTGGTAAAATCACTGTTACCCTTTGCTTCTCCCGAGCTGTTGCTTTACTCAAATATTTGGCTTCCCATCTGAATGCCAGGACATAAGAAAATATTCACTCAAAGGTCATTCATCAATGTCAGCTGGATTGGAGCTGATAGACTGCCCCCTCGTTTTGAGATTTTGTAAGTACATGTATATGTTACTACTGTTACTATTATGATTACTACTACTGTTACTGTCTTTACTACTATCACTACTACTGTTACTGTCATTGTTACTATCATTACTACTGTTTCTGTCATTACTACTATCACTACTACTGTTTCTGTCATTACTACTGTTACTGTAATTACTACTATCACTACTACTGTTACTGTCATTACTACTGTTACTGTCATTACTACTATCACTACTACTGTTACTGTCATTACTACTGTTACTGTCTTTACTACTATCACTACTACTGTTACTGTCATTACTACTGTTACTGTCTTTACTACTATCACTACTACTGTTACTGTCATTACTACTGTTACTGTCATTACTGCTATCACTACTACTGTTACTGCCATTACTACTGTCATTACTACTGTTACTGTCATTACTACTATCACTACTACTGTTACTGCCATTACTACTATCATTACTACTGTAACTGTCATTACTACTATCACTACTACTGTAACTGTCATTACTACTATCACTATTACTGTTACTGTCATCCATCCATCCATTACCTGCCGCTTGTCCCAAACGGGGTCGCGGGGGAGTGCTGGCGCACACAGGGCGAGGACGGGGGACGCACCCTGGACAGGTCGCCAGCCCATCGCAAGGAGGAGCAGGACAGGGACGGCACCTTGCTCAAGGGTACCTCAGGGCAACCAATTGGGAAGGGGTTTGAACCCCCGATCCGCTGATCATGTGGCCAACACCCTAACCACTAGGCCACCACTGCCCCTCTGTTACTGTCATAACTATTGTAAATGTCATTACTACTATCACTACTACTGTAACTGTCATTACTACTATCACTATTACTGTTACTGTCATTACTACTGTAACTGTCATTACTACTGTTACTGTCATTACTACTATCACTACTACTGTTACTGTCATTACTACTGTTACTGTCATTCCTACTATCACTACTACTGTAACTGTCATTACTATCACTACTACTGTTACTGTCTTTACTACTATCACTACTACTGTAACTGTCATTACTACTATCACTACTACTGTTACTGTCATTACTACTATCACTACTAGTGTAACTGCCATTACTACTATCATTACTACTGTTACTGTCATTACTACTATCACTACTACTGTCACTTTCATTACTACTATCACTACTACTGTTACTGTCATTACTACTGTAACTGTCATTACGACTATCATTACTACTTGAACTGTTCTTACTACTATCATTACTACTGTTACTTTCATTACTACTATCACTACTACTGTAACTGTCATTATCACTATCATTACTACTGTAACTGTCATTACTACTGTTACTGTCATTACTGCTGTAACTGTCATTACTACTATCACTACTACTGTTTCTGTCATTACTACTATCACTACTACTGTAACTGTCATTACTACTGTTACTGTCATTACTACTATCATTACTACTGTTACTTTCATTACTACTCTCACTACTACTGTTTCTGTCATTACTACTATCACTACTACTGTAACTGTCATTACTACTATCACTACTACTGTTTCTGTCATTACTACTATCACTACTACTGTAACTGTCATTACTACTGTAACTGTCATTACTACTATCATTACTACTGTTACCTTCATTACTACTATCACTACTACTACTGCTACTACTGTTACTATTACTTCTTCTTACCAGGCAGCTTTATTCTCAACATCAGTCTCTTGATATAATACTTGTCTGCACTGTTACTGTTGCTGTTAATAATATTAATGAATAAATATACTGTAGGTGATTTTCAATAAGCACATTTTACATTTAAAGTATTGATTTTACTGTCGTTCTTTCATAGCTTGCTAATCATTGGAATCATTACAATTTGTAAAGCAGATTCACCCGATCTTATCACCTATTTTGCAACAGTGGGACATTGTGCCCTTTTTGAGAGATATCCTTTTTTGTTCTATAAGAACAATTGAATACCGCAGTGGTTAATGCTAAACTTGCTATCAGTTCTTCTAATGGGCTTCTTCATGTATTTGCCTCTCCCCTGATAACTTGTAATTCTCTCAGCTGTTGCATCACCCAGGCCGAGCAAAATAAATACACTTTCCAGTAACACTCCCATCTGCAGTGTGTGTGTGTGAGAAAGGGAGGCAGACGATCTATTTGGGTAGGTGGCAATGCTCTTGACCGTCTGCATGTGGGCGTACCTGCGGCCAGACCCTTGACCTGTCAGTCAAACTAACCGGCACACACCAATTCTAAATGTCAGCAGTTATCATGGCTACTTGCCAAAGTGTGCTTTGCTCAGCACTTTGCAGCTGAACCATTTCCACTGATAGGACTGGACCTGATTAAGCCTGCAAATAAATTTCTGGTTCATGTCGAGACATGGTGAGATGGATTTCTTTTTCTTTGTAGGCTGTCATCACACATCGCCACGTGGAGATTTTTCTTGTTTGTAAATAAAGCAGCTTTGGCTGCCCAGACATGTTATCTCTGCTGACCTAAGTTCAGTCCAAGTCATCAGACCTGTCTTCAAGAGGGCAGTGGATTGTATCCATCATTAAGACAGCAGCATGTTCAGTGTGAAATATGCCTTTCTAAATTAAAGAAATGACAGTGATCATATATGGAACCAGGGCTCATTATTTCTACAATGCAAATGCAGCTGTTGTGTTTACTATCCAAAATCACTGACCACATCTTCTGAGAGCACATATGAAGTGAAAGTGAAACGAAAGTGACTATTTTCAATGTAAAACAGCTCACAGTGAAGCACAATGAAACACAATCTCTGCTACACCCATACACACACATGCAGCAGGGAACAGCTATATCCAGTGCCCTGGGAGCTGTGATGGGGACGGTACCTTGCTAAAGTCTACCCCAGAGAAACCTACTGGTCTGTGATTCAAACCCAAGGCCTTCTGATCCTCGGTCACCACTATGCCACAGCTATAATGTTTATTAGTGGTAAAATGAAGGTAAATTATTTAAAAAATTGAGGATATTTTACTATTTTGCCTTTCAACACCCTGCATTTAATTCCCCACTATAATAAGATTTTATTATGTAGAAATTGACAGCCCACAGCACACCACTATATTTGATCTTGCTGTAGGACTCTGGCAATATAAGGACCAACGTCAGGGTAAAAAATTGTAACTCTGCTTATGATAAAATGATTAAAATCATGATCCAATGGCTTAGCAAGCTCAGGACTTCTATTGGTATTTTCTAAAATCTTTTAGTTTAAGGTTAACTGAACCCCCTGACCTGGCCCTGGAAAGTAGAAGAGACTATGTTATAAATCTGCCATCTTCTTGCAGTTGGACCCATTTAAGGGGAAAGGTGTAGCTTTGTGAACTGAGGTCTTTATCCGTTTTTAAAAGCTGAACTAGCAGGCAATGGATGATCATCTCGCACTACTGATGGATGGCCATATTTTTTCTGTCCTTGTGGCCGTAATTGTCTATGCTGACCATGTTGTTATGATGGACCATTATGACCAACTGTACCTGCAGTACTGACACCAGTATATAAGAACCTGTTCACCCCAATATGGTCTGTGTGTGTTTGAGACTGACAAAGATGAAACTGACAAGTACAACATTTGTCATCATAAGTAACCTCATCCAGAGGGATGCATAGTATTAGTGGTAATAGTAAGGAGATACCATAACAGACACTGTGCGTCTAGACTGTAAATAATAAGCAGCATTTCAGCAAAGAAATCTCATTCACACAGTGTGTCTTTTGTCCTCGTCAATCATATGCTTGATGGACAAAGTCTAAAAAAAAATGGACAAATAGCTCAACTGATCACTGGGCAGGATGCCCCTCTCTCTCACCCCATCACTCAATGCTGTGGGTATCTGCTAGTGGGTAAGTGGAATGTTTGGCAAAATTAGCTCTGTAGCTCCAGCATGATGGTAAAGAAGCAAGCATTTATGCAAAATTGACACAATGGCACAAAGACTTGAATCATGTGGGCCCAAAAAAATAAAACCTACATTCTGAGTAGACTTAATGAGTAGCAACCACTTTAGACTGCTGCTGCTAGGCCATAAGGAAGCTTTCTCACAACCAGACAATCTATACACCACTGGTATGTGAACCCACTGACCCAAACCATGGTGTTTGAGTGTGTGTGTGTGTGTGTGCGTGTGTGTGTGTGTGTGTGTGTGTGTGTGTGTGTGTGTGTGAAACAGAGTCAAACGTCAGGTTCACCAGGTTCATGGCCATAATATGAATGGTTTACCAAGCTCTTGGCTTTTAGGCTGAACTGCTATTTGTTCTTCAGGTTTTGATGGTTTTCACCATCACTTTTACTTCATGGTTGCCCCTTTTAACCATTTCTGAGAAGCTTATTTTATTTTTTCCTAATACTAATTAAGAATAACTGCATCCTGCATAATTGCACTCAAGCAGATATCAGTGAACATGACACATTGTAATCATGTGTCATCTTCTTCTTTCATATCTTCATCAAGATGAAGATCCTTACCTTGCACAGGAACACTTACAAGACCAGTCCAACTTTTGAAGTGTTTCTAAAATTCAAGAAGGAAGTTTAATCTGGAGTGGTAGGATGGCAATGTTGCAATCCCCAGGAGGGTCCATTCTGGATGCAATGGATTCCCCTAGTTTCCTCCCACAGTTTCCTGTGTCCTCCTTTGTGTCCAGGTATGTATTCATTTTTCACCAAGACCTTGTATTGATTGGGAAAGATACATCCCTGCATAAAATCTTCTCCAGGACATCCCAAAGGCTCTCACTGAGGTTACGGATGATCTGGGTGCCAGTCTAAACAGAGCCAGTAAACGGTAAATTGAGCTTTCTACCAAACCAACATACTCCTCTGGTTGTTCACTGAAGCTCACATTCTCAACGACCTTCAATTTCAGGTTAAAAGGTAATACTCAGGGTAAATCTCTTGACTTAAAAGTTAATAACACTTAAAAGTGGCGACCACTCATAAATGCAAGTATCTCTCATCATCTCCTACACTTTGGAACCTGGAACCGCTTGGCTTTGCATGTATTCACAGTCACCAGGACTCCATATCATGTTCAAAGAGAACATATTCAGCAAACATGAAACCACACCCTGCCCAAACTCAGAGGCCAGCAAAGTGACCTTGTTCAAACAGCTGTGGTTACATGAGGTTAAAATAACCCAGTGATCTACACAGAGGAATGAGATACTCCAAAGCTGCTGGATCAGGTATTCCGTTCCATAATTGCCTCAGCATTATTGACAAGAGTCTCCATCCCCAGAAATAACACCAATGATGAGCATCGATGTTTGCATAAGTATGAGAACGCTGTTGAATACATGCAACTTCCACTCTCCATTCCAGGAGCCAGCCTTTCCATTCAGCCAATAATCCTTAACCCTTAAAGTGGTTATTTGGTTAAAAAAAATAAGCTATTTTTTGCAGTTCTTCACTACCCTAGACGCAGCCGGTGATTGGTGTCTGAATTTTGATTCTTTGGATTAGTGCTGGAGCTACAAGACTAACATTGTGGAAACAATAGAGATTGATATGCTTTATAGATTGTCCTACACTTTCCCATGATGTGTGTGTATTGGTTGTTGCTGTCCTGCAGTTTCACACTTGTCCACACTGTCCTGCACATTTGGTGATGCCCCATGTACCACCGAGAACAACAAGCTGATGTACTTACTTTGAAAATGATAATAAAGATGAATCTAATGAATTGAATTTCGCATTTTTACTATAGACAATACAGTCCGCATATGGAATTCTGTATCATTGTCCGCATATTGATTTGGCAAAGTTTTACACCGGATGCCCTTCCTGACGTAACCCTCCCCATTTACCTGGCACGAAGAAGTACACTGGCTTGTGCATCCATAGTGTCTGGGTTAATAGACAACAGTCAATGATGCTAATATTCCTCAAAAGTTTAGAGAAATTGTTGAATGTTTTTCAAAAAATCCTGCCAAAGTTTTGAATAGATGAAACATCTTCAGTCACCCAATAGTCTCCCAAATAATTTCTGTACATTTATCTCCAAAGCTTCTCTCAGCTCTCATACCCCATCCAGCTCTTCATTAAAACTTGTGGATGTGTGTCTGAATTCCTCTTTAAGTAGTGTCCTACACTGTTCAGTAAAATGTTTGTTTTCATCATGGCTGCCCTGCAGTTTAGCACTTTTCAACACTGTCCTGCACACTTGTACCACTGAGAACAGTGAGATAACAAACTTAGAAAGTGCATGTTCATACACAGCTGAATTTATGAAACTAAAGGCCAAAATCTGCAGTCAAATTCATGTGCTATGGCCTCTCCTCTTGGGTTGTCCCACTTTGTGTGGAATTACATCTGTGGGTTGGTAAAATCAGTGCTTGGGGGACATGAACAAAGGCCACTCTATGCTCTTTATAGTCCCAGACCCCGTTGTGGTGCAGGAAATCACAGGCGAACGAAATGCACATGGACAGTCCGGCTAACAGCCAGACCCTGCCCATCCAGAACCAGCAGCATTCACAACAGAGGAGCCTGTTCAGACAGGCAGTGTGAATGCAGCACTGTTTCATCACAGCAAAGGGCTCACTGTATAAAAAGAACATTAATAAATTGTAAAAAAAAAAAAAAAATCTAATTATATAGTGCATCGTCAACCACCACTCCTCAAAAAGCGACCAAAACAATAGGCTATAGATAATACACAACTTTATTCCAAAACAAGTGAAAGTGACTGCTTGTCATTGTGAAACAGCACAGCACTCAGTGAACCACAACGAAATGCACCCTCTGCATTTAACCCACACACACATGCAGCAGGTGGCAGCTATGTCCAGCACCCAAGGAGCAGTAATGGGGACGGTACCTTGCTCAAGGGTACCTCAGGGCAACCTACTGGTGAGGGAATCAAACCCACAATCTTTCGATGCTGGGGTAACTCCCTATCCACTAGGCCACCACTGCCCCATATTTACATATCACCTCAATGCATAATGAGGAGGATACTAAGAAATGCAAGGAGAAGCCGAAACATTAAAGTTTCACAACTATAAAGTTTAGCAGAATCTTGAGGACTCACTTTTTCAAGTTAACTCTCATCTAAGATAACGCTTCCATTACCAGAAGCTTTGTGGATGAGTTTCATGGAAGAAGCCTCTCCTAAGGACAAGGCACAGATCCCAGCATCTCAACTTTGAAACCCAACACTGGAGTTACAGCTGATGAGACAGAAATTGAGCGAACTGAACAATAACCATGAATGGCAAAGAAAAACAAATGCATAGAAAGTGTGCCAGAAAGAAACTGAGTGCTGTGATTCCCTCCGGGTGGCTCCTCCAAATATTGGCATATGGGTGCCAACATTTTTTGGAATCGGCCTTATTTTGAACATTTGACAAAGAAATCTCCCTTGATTGTTTAAACACAAAATATTGTTCATTGCATGAGAGGTCCCTTATATTTTTCATTTTATACTTGCTCACGAAGGTTAACAATATTCCTGGATTGGTGAGAAGTGAAAGTGAAGTGAAAGTGCCTATTTGTCATCGCGAAACACAGCACACAGTGAAACACAACGAAATGCTTTTCACCCACACTGTGCAGCTGGGAACAGCTATTTAAAGTGCCCGGGGAGCAGTGATGGGGACGGTACCTTATGTAATATAAGTGAAAGTGACTATTCTTGTCATTATGAGTGCACCCAGCACAGCACACGGTGAACCACAACAAAATGGGATCTCTGCATTTAACCTATGTACAAACACACAACATACAGCAGGTGTAGCTACGAAAGCACCCAGGGAGCAGTGACAGGGATGGTACCTTGCTCAAGGGTACCTCAGGGCTCAGGATTTGAACCCACGATCTTCTGATCCTGTGGCCGACTCCCTAACCACTAGGTCACCGAATACTCCATCCACGTGGAGATGATGTGACAGAATCACTTACATATTATTTCCAGAGGTCAACATAAGTTTGTTGATTTGTTTTTTTCTCGGAATAGTTTTATTTCATATATGTACATATTTATTCTCTATTTGTTATAAGAAGGAAGATCACTTGTCGTATTGCTCTTCCAGCTGTGTTACATAATTTTGTGCTACAGAGCAATGGCTACATGATCTGACCCAGATACTGAAAACTCTCCATTTCCCGTAGAGGTGTGTTTGCCTGCTGATTCAGCTCCAAGGTAAAGAGTGTGATCATGGGGCGCTCACAGCTGTGTGTACGTTTGTGTTTGTTGGTTTCAAACTATTTTTTCCCAAAGTCCAGACTTGCTTTTAATGGCTTCAGTCTTTCATGCCAATTATGCTGCTTTACTAATGCTGTACAAGTGTACCCTTCACTGTTCTGCCAGAAGACGTGGTCTGGCACCATACCCAGTTTTTAGGTGGAGTTAAGTTCCATCCAGTTCACTTGCAGAAGTGTAAGCTCATCGTGGGAGATGACTGACGATCATGGTCAGCTGCAGTAATCAGCCTGTCACTCTGTCAGCCTTGCATTAGTCTTGGATCGTTTGTCCTTTGGCATTATTTTCTCATAATCTTGCAGACAGACATTAAAATGGAGAAAAAGAAGAAAAATATAGAGATGAAGGGAAGCATTAAAGGCAGTAAAGCCTCAGGAGAAAGTGAAAGTGAAAGTGACTATTTTGTCATTGTGACGCGCAGCAGTGAACCACAACAAAATTACACCTCTGCATTTCACCCACACACAAGCATGTGCAGCAGGGGACAGCTATTGAAGTTCCCAGGGAACAGTGACAGTACCTTGCTCAAGGGTAACTCCTAGCAACCTACTGGTCATGGATTGGAACCCATGACCTTTTGACCCTGGGGCTAATGCTCTAACCACTAGGCCATTACTGCCCCAGAACCCATTCAGATTTTTTCACAATTAAAATGAAAAAATGACCTTTGAACTCTATTGGGAGGACAGTTGTTCCTTTTGTGCAAAGTGACAAACACTTGACTTCTATTCGTCCTTCCTCTTTTCTTCTTTCCTGGCAGCTCCATCTTCATCATCCTTCTCCCAATAAAATCATCTGGACATGTCCAAACCAACACAACCTTGCTTCTCTACCTTTGTCTCCAAAATGTCCAACCTGAGCGGTCCCTCTAATATACTCGTCTCTAATCCTGTCCATCCTCGTCACACCCAACGAAAAACTCAGCATCTTTAACTCTGACACCTCCAGCTCTGCTGCCTTTCTTTCCATCAGCACCACCATCTCTAAGACAATGAGTCTGGAATTATAAGGAATAGAACAAATATTATATATGGTCTATATAATATATTAGGAAATATCAACTAATCAACATTTTCAAAAAATATAACTATAAATATAAAAAGCATATTAATTCTTGAAACCCACAGTTCATTAAAAGGAAAGTGGGCATCCGCATTGCTAGCTAGCAAGGAATATTTTAAAACAGGCCTTTAATTCATTATCTGGTTGCGCATAAGCATGTAGTTTGGGTATCAGAATTGAGGGTGTGGGTGTTTGAATGAATTTGACATTTATATAAATGATATATTATTATATAATTATATAAATTAATTTGTACCAGTGGGCAGTGGTGGCCTAGTGGTTAGGCCGTCGGCCACTTGATTGGAGGATCGGGGGTTCAAACCCCTTCCCAATGGGTTGCCCTGAGGTACCCTTGAGCAAGGTGCCGTTCCCGTCCCGCTCCTCCCTGTGATGGGCTGGCGACCTGTCCAGGGTGCGTCCCCCGTCCTCGCCCTGTGTGTGCTGGGTTGGACACCAGCACTCCCCCGCGACCCCGTTTGGGACAAGCGGCAGATAATGGATGGATGGACTTTGTACCAGTAACGCAGATATTCACAGAAAGCTGCTGTGCAGTGTATTTTTGGTTCATCAAGGTATAAACAGTGGGAAGGAACCTTCAAAGGTAAGACATGAATATGGCTTGAATATGTTTTGTCCCAGACAAAGGTGGATTTGTAATATTTCAGGAAGCCTGAAGTCGGGACGGGGTGCAGGGAGTCAGTCCACCTGCAACAACTGGAATATGCTTGAATGACGTTCCTTAACTAAAGAGATTAAGGGTGCACCACTGGGGTCCCAGTGACAGTATAGTTTTTTTGTACTTTTTTTGCAATATTGCCAGTGTTTTATTGTGTGTGCATGAGTGCAGGAAGAGGGTGGGACAGTGTTTTATTTTTGACGTTAGTTGGTCTTTAAGGATATCCAAGCTTCCACTGGGCGAGTGGCCTTATTTTCTTATGTTTGTGTAGTTTGTGTGTGTGTGTGTGTGTGTGTGGGTGGGTGTGCGGTGCACCCCTGTAAAACTGGAGCACTGCATTCCTTACGTGTCTCACTTAGTCAAGCATTTCCTGAGCCAATATAACACTCTTGCCTCCTTCAGATGGGACCAAACCCTCTGCAATGTTTACTTAAAGAAAAATCAGGGCATTAACTAAATGATAAATTGCAAATAGTCATTTAAGGACATTTACTGACTGGTTTTCTCCATTACAATAAATATAATTTTACATTTTTTATTTTTCTAAGAGTTTCTGAGAAACATTCCAGAGACGAGGTTTACAGACAAAATAATCATTTATTTAAGCCACAGACACCTGAAGCAAATTTGCTCCAATATTTAATAGGCCACCCAAAAGACAAAAGCGGTTCGAGAAGCTCCTTGGACAAGTTGGACAGCTATAACTTATACATTCTTCATTATTTGGCGCAATTTCACGTGATTTATTCATTAAAGCCTACAGCTACCTACAATCCTGGTGCTGAAAACAAGGCCTTCATTTCCAAAACACCTCATCACCAAGGAGAGTTTCACCCTTCAATATGAAGGAAAATCTTCTTGGCGGCCAGCTGTTTCCTCCCAGTGGGATTTCCATGCGAAATAAGTGACCAGCCAGTGGCAAATTGCATAGATTTGCAGTTCATCGTGGCAGTTTGAAGGCACAAAAGCATAAAAATGTGCAGACACGGTGAGTTACGTACTGAACTGTAGTATAACGACAGTATTATTAGTAGCTGAACATTTGAAAAACATATCCATTTGTAATTAAAAGACATAACATCCATCAGTTTTATAAAAAAAAACATGCTCGAGTGTTCCACTTGAATGAAACGAGTTAAACGTCTTTCCCTCATCACCCTTTCCTAGGTAATAATCAGTATACTTATAGCTTATCTCTAGCACAGCAGCTCAAGCTTCTCAAGGGCATACGGAAAAAAAAAAAAAAAAGGATACTGTTCAGCCAACATCGCACTTGTACGAAGTGGCTGATGACTTTTCTTCACCCTACCAGTAGGGGGCACCGGTTTCAAAGCAGCCCCAACTTTGCCACTGAGAGAACAGACCATTCCATTTGGGGGAGCTGGCGAACTCCTTTTCTCCCTTCTTGCCCTGCTTTTTGAGGGCCTGCACTTTCTTCTGCTGCCCAGGTGGATTCCAAGTGTCGTTGCGGTCCCAAGCGGCCGCAGTCAGGCCGTAATTTCTTCCATCGTTATTGTCCCAATACGTCTGCCCGCCCGTGGTGTAGCTGATGCAGAACTCCACCTTGTTCTGAGGTGGCACAAATGTGGGCAGTTCGATCGCGAAAGAGAACGTGTCTGTGTCCTGGCGACCATAGACGTTGTTCATGTACGTGCACACAAAGTCCTGGTGGCTCCTCCACGAGTCAAAGGTAATGCGGACCTGGACAGATTTCTCGAAGGCCAGATTCTGTACCTTGACGGTGCCCGTCAGAACCCTCTCCTGCAGCGTGCAGTTCTCCAAGCACACAGAGTTCTTCATAAGGCGACTCCGGAAGTCCAGGTAGTCGGCCGCAGGCTGAGGGAAGTCCAGAGCCCTGCTCTGGACTGTGGTGATGTGCAGGGCAGTGGTGGCGCTCTCCAGCTCAGCCAGTTCAAACTGCAGCTGCGAGGAGGCCCTGCCATCCCTGCCGTCGGATGTCGAGAAGACATGTACGGCGGTGAGGGACATGCCTTTCGAGTCAGCAAACACCACCTTCTTCTTGGCTTTGCTTTTGGACGTCTGCCAGTTCAGGCAGGACGGCTCCAGTGAGGCCTTGGTGCTGAGGCAGGGCCGGAGGGGCTTGAAGCGGGTGTTGACACGGTTCCTGGCCCTGCAGTCCTCGTAGGAGCTGAGGAAGCTGCGGAGTGGTGGAGAGTGGGCGATGTACAGCTGCACCGCCACGTCCACCGGCATGACTGGACCAGGCATTGAGGGACACTATGAAGACAAACGCAACAGCACCGTTAGTGCAAATGCCCTCTTTGGAAGCAACTATTTACCTCAATAGTCCATCCACCAAGGACAGGCACCCATATAGCTTCAAATCAGTCTGTCCAATTCATAATGGGTACGAGCAAAAGAGACCATTTTTAAAAGATTCATTCATTCCTTATCTGAGTAGGGTTTCCTGTTGACAGGTCCCCAATCCATTTCAAAGCAGCGAACAGACACACACATTCACACCTAGTGGTAATTAAGCATCTCTGCCTGTTATGCATGCCTTTGACCCATGAGAGCAAACCCACCGAAAGGACCCAAGATGTCCCATCTGGGAATTGGACCTTCTTGCCCTTCTTTGTGAATTTTCCAAACTTTTGTAAAAGTCACAGTCTAGTGTGATCCACTAGCACTGGCCCAGACACTAAACCAAGTCTTTTTACTGCACTTCTCAAGCTTTCTTACCTGGCAGAACTGACTGGGTATCTCTACAGGTGAGAGGACAGGTGCATGGCAAGCTTTAGCCTTGCAGCAGTCTGTGGAGGGATTGAGTGTCTCTGGGATTTAGTCCACACACCTCGGCTCTGCTGGATTGTCACGTCCACGCGCAACCTTATTAAACCCCGTTCATTTGCATATTCCTTCATACTGACCAATCAGAGTGGTTCAGTATGAGGCTTTGGCCAATCAGCGGAGAGCATCGGTGGGACGAAACATGGAGAAAGTGAGTGAGGGAGTGTGGCCCCCTGTCGGGGAGAGTGAAATTCACACTCATCTGTTATCGATCCACCATTCCTCCTTATTATTAGTTTCTATGAATTCCATCCTTTTTCCCCCTCTTCCTACCTTCCTCTTTGTATTTATCTAAAAATTTCGTATATTTCGTATGTATCTAAATTAAATATTAAAATATTCATTTACATTATGCATTTATCTTATTAAAGTATTTAAAAATAATTAATGTTTTTTTAATTCGATTTTAAAAATTTTTTTTAGTATTTTTGTGTGTTTATGTGTAAATTTAGTAACTCTGGGATCATGATAAAATCCTTTTTGCATTATTTATTAATTTATATTTCGCTTTTTTTTATATAATTCTAAAGTATGCACTACTGAGCCAGATAACATTTCTGTATTCAGACTTTTTCTCTTGTTACCTCCAGGACTGTAATGAGACTTGTAAACCCCACCTTTAATTGCAGTAAAGATTACCTGAGGCTCTCTGAAGTCTTCTGTATGCATGTGGGTCATGGTGATGATTAAACGTAATGATTAAACTCTCAGAATGCCTACAATAAACTCGCACACTCAGTGGGTTACTAGCAGTTGGCCTCATTTCTGAAGCAGTGATAAAAACACCCATGAACCGCCTCCAAGGGGCCAGCGTGTTGATGTGAACCTTGGCCATGTGGTCCAAAGTGCCCTCTTCATGGTTTTAGTTTGACTGCATGCTGATCATGACTACAGAGCATGACAGAACAGCGCAATCTCCTGGCTGCAGTTGTCATTATCCATGCCAGATATGTGTACACACTCTCTTTCACTCAGTCAGTCACTCACTCACTCTCTCTCTCTTGCTCTCTCTCTCTGTCACTGATCTAATCAGACCATCAGACCACTTGTTGACACATCATCACTTTGCTGATCTGGATTGCACCTCCCAAAAGCACTGCTGCTGCTGTTAAGGATCTCTCAAAATTGCCTGCAACAGTTTTCACCTCTTTGTTCTTAAAAAAGTGATTGCACTTTTTAAAATGTACTAAATAAGCTGTTTGTTTGTTTATTTATTTATGTATTGTTTATTTCACCTGTGATGGACTGGCAGCCTGTCCAGGGTGTTTCCTCGCCTTTCGCCCTGTGAGAGTCGGGATAGGCTCCAGCACCCCCTGCGGCCCTAATTAGGACAAGCAGCTATGAAAATGAGTGAGAGAGAGGATTTATTTCACAGGGACAGTGGACAGAAACGGCCAGAATTAGCATTAAAGCTGAATTTCATCAGCAGTCTCTGGGCAGGCAATGCAGAAATATTTGTAGAGCAAGTCCATGTTTTTCTTTGATATATTTAACTTTCAGGGATATTATGAGGATATTTTTCTTAATAGCAGATTAAAAGTTGTTGTCGTTAAGAAAAAATATTGTCCTTACCTTTGTGTCAGAAAGTCTAATTAAAATTCTCTTTGCTGTTGCGATTCAGACGTATCCTGGTTATGGGGTCGGCAAGGCCAAATGTGTTGTGTTATATCGAGCCATGCTATATGGATCCTGGTAGCAGGTCATTGACCTACAGATGCCTGTTTACTTCCATTACACTGGCCACGTCTGCTTACCATGTTATGGGCAGTGTCTTCTCATACAGGAGTTCTCAGACACACACATTAACAAATACACACTCTGTCTGTGTTTTGACTCTTTGGGGAAGCCTAAATGCTTTTACAGCAAGATGTTTGATTTTGAACACTGCTTAAAGCAAATGTAGTCCAATTTTATAAACTGCTTGATGAATGTATGGTTGAAAACAATAAAAAACTTCAAATACCCAAGAAAAATGATCCGATCAGGATTTTCTCTTTGTAGCTATAACTAAACCACCTCTCCCATTGGTTAGGCCTTCAGGAACTGGACTGAAGTCTTACTGTGTCAGAAATTAAGGGTCAGAATCATGATTTGGATTTCCAATGAGACGAACTGAGATACCAACGAGTCACTGTCTGGGAATGTGAGCAGCAGCCTCACCAATGGATTTCTGTCTGAAAGAAAACAACAGCATTCCCATGCTTCCCAGTTGGACGTATCTGTTAAATTTTAGATCATGCTTGTGGCATGTTTTATAAGCTTCATAGAGGCTTCAGCATAGAGTTTAATGTCTCTGTTAAATTTTAGATTATGCATGGAATCTAGACTATACGTGGAATGTGCTTCAGATGTCAGTTTTGTGCTTAAAAATGATTATAATCCTGTAGGGGTGCTTAAGAAATTGCCATTATTTTGTCCTCATTTTTGACACATGGTCCAGATTAAAGACATGGTTCACCATTAGTTGGTCTTTAGTGCATTAAGTGTATGCCTATTCTCTCTAAGCATAACGTATGTGGGAAACCCAACTACCTAACTATGCCATACAGTTAATGGTTTGTAGGAGACAGTGGTGCTGACAAAAAGACAGGAGGCGTAGCTGGAGGTGTCGGAGTTAAAGACGCTGAGATTTCCATTGGGTGTGGCGAGGATGGACTGGATTAGAAATGAGTGTTAGAGGGACAGCTCAGGTTGGACGTTTTGGAGACAAAGTTAGAGAAGCAAGGTTGCGTTGCTTTCGACATGTCCAGAGGAGAGACGAGGATTATATCTGATGAGGATGTTGAAAATGGAGATGCCGGGAAAGAGGAAAAGAGAAAGACAAAAATGGAGGATTATGGACGTGGTAAGAAAGGACTAGCAGGCAATCAGAGTGACTGAAGAAGATGCAGATGATGGATCCAAAGCCATGACGGCTCAGAGATGTTTTGGCTTCACCAAGGTTCTACACAATATTATTATACGCTGCATCAAACTGGTCTGCATGGCTGTTGTCCCAGAAGGAAGCCTCTTCTAAAGATGATGCACAAGAAAGCCCGCAAACAGTTTGCTAAAGACAAGCAGACTGAGGACATTCATTGAGGGAACCATGAATACCAACATGTACTGTGACTGAGGCAGAGCACGATCCCCTCCCTTCAGAAACTGGGCCGCAGGGCAGTATTCCAACATGATAATGACCCCAAACACACCTCCAAGACAACCACTGCCTCGCTGAAGAAACTGAGGGTAAAGGTGCTGGACTGGCTAAGCATGTGTCCAGACCTAAACCCTACTGAGCATCTGTGGGGCTTCCTCAAATAGAAGGAGGAGGAGTGCAAGGTTTCTACATCCACCAGCTCCGTGATGTCGTCATATTACATATATTCAACCAAGGTTTTCTAGGTTGGCATTGCCAATGGAGCTCCTCTGTGGGTTAAATCTTCAAGTTATGTCTCAGACTGAATAAGAAGTAGGTGAATAGGAAGTAACTGAGAAATCAGTCAATCAAGTTTTGATTCACAGCCAATGAGATCAGTTTCTGTGAAGGAAAACCTCACTCCTGATCTTCTAGATGCTCTAGATATATCCCTGTCTGTGAAAATGAGTAGCAGCTTAACCAGTGGGACTCTGGTTCTGGGACTCACAGTCCATGAACTGTGGCAGCTCTTGACCAGGACTTTAGGAGACTTACCTGGTAGGAAAGACGCCATGACCAGGAAGGAGGTTCACCCAGTGTGAGACTGTGAGACCCCTGTGGATTCCCCAAACATGGGACTCTTGGGTGCATAATTTCTTTCATTTCAGATATTGCGGTTCTGCATTTGCTGCATTACTGATTCAAGGGACTGCCTAGTGGTTAGAAAGACCATTTATTTGCTTAATTTATCATATTCAAAATAAAATGTGATATGTGCAAAAATTATGCCACATTTTAAGTTTCACTTTTTTCCCTTCTAAACTACTATTAACTATTTTGTACCTTCCATGAAATTATTGGTATATAAAAGTGTAGAAATGTATTTATTGAAGCTTTGATTTTGAGCTTAGAAAAAGTTAAACACATACCGTGACTAAGTAGACTTTTCTTGTCTACTGAGCCAAGTCTTACGTTAGAGAAATTTGCGGTGTTGTCCCACATGCCAAGTTTCCATGTCTTTTTTTAGGCTATTGGTTGGCACTGGCGTAGAAAACAGGTTCAACAGAGAATCCTGCACTTTGATTCATCGAAAAGACTTGTTTTTAGGGAGTATCTAACTGGTTTGCAGCCTGGTGCTCTCATGTAAATGATTTGCTCTTGCTGAGTGTTGAAATCCTAGTTGTAGATGAGGCCCATTCAATGCTGCAATATTCCACTATGTAAGGGGTGCCCAAACACTGGCCCTGGAGGGCTGAGGTCCAGCCCATGGAAGAAGAAGAAGAAGTGTGTTGAGGATGGGAACTTCCAAACTGTGCTGGACAGCGACCCTCCAGGACTAGAGCCGGGGACCGATGCAGTCCACTCAAATAATTTGGAGAGAGGAACTTTCTCAGTGACATATTTAGATGATCCAGCATAGATGCTCATTAGAAGCTTGTGAGTTGCTCTTGAGATGCTCGGATTCTGCATTTAGTGTTCATTCACAATATTCAGTACTGTTTTCACACTGCAATGCTCTATTTAGTACTATCTCTGCTCTGTGTCGGCTGAATGTTCTCTGTTCTGTTATGTTCTATTGTGTTGAGTCATTTGCATGTAGTTTTGTCCACATTTGTGTATTGCTAGGTTGTCTTGAAAGAGAAAGTGACTATTTTCTGTCATTGCGAGACACAGCACAGCACAGCACAGCACAACAAAACCTCTGTATTTAACCCATACACACACCGTGCAGCAGGGGACAGTCATTTATAGCACCCGGGGAGCAGTGATGGGGATGGTACCTTCCTGAGAGGTACTACAGGGTACCCTACTGGTCTGGGATTTGAACCCACAACCTTCTGATCCTGTGTGTGGGGGGGGGGGGGGGGTGGTGCTGTGCATGTGTGTGGGTAGGTTAAAACCTAAAAATCTTTTTTAATCAGGTTTGTTGTGTTTTTTTTTGTGATACGGACATCAATATTTCCCACTGGCCAAAGTTAACATCATGACACTGAATGTCCTCTGTCACTCACTATCCACATGCCTGGTTGGCCTTGCCAGAGTGTTCCTGCCAAAAAGCAGCACCCTCTGAGAAATTTAAAAAATTAACACATTTGGCCACACTGGGCAAACATACAAGGAATTTCAGGCATTTAGGAGTCACATTTTATATTATTGCAGTGGAATGTGGGGTAATTGGAGCTAAAGTTTCAGGCCTAGAATGAGGCCTTTATTCTGTTTACTGCACTCAAACAGAGCTGGATCAGAATGACCTTTACCAGAGGATTTAGATTCCCATCAAGGCCACTAGGTGGACCTCAAGAAGCACAGATCTCTAGAGATCTGTTCTGTTGAGTGTAGCAGTACATGAGAAATCAAATATGTACAGTACTGTGCAAAAGTTTTAGGCAGGTGTGAAAAAATGCTGAAAAACAAAGAATGCTTTCAGAAATATAAATAATGATTGTTTATTTTTATTAATTTACAAAATGCAAAGTGAGCGAACAAAAGAAAAATCTAAATCAAATCAATATTTGGTGTTACTACCTTTTGCCTTCAAACCAGCATCAGTTCTTCTAGGTACACTTGCACAAAGTCAGGGATTTTCTGGGATTATAGTCGGTGTCTGATCAACCAGTTTTACCAAACAGGTGCTGATGATCATCAGTGTCACACGGAGGTTGAAACACAGTCATGTTTGGAACAACCTACCAGCCGAGTTCCTTCAAAAACTGTGTGCAAGTGTACCTAGAAGAATTGATGCTGTTTTGAAGGCAAAGGGTGGTCACACCAAATATTGATTTGATTTAGATTCTCTTTTGTTCATTCACTGCATTTTGTTGATTGATGAAAATAAATGATGAACACTTCCCTTTCTGAAAGCGTTCTTTGTTTACAGCATTTTTCCACACCTGCCTAAAACTTTTGCACAGTACTGTATTTTATTTACATGAAAACAAAAGTTAGGACACATTTCATGTTTAATGTTTTGCCAAATGCAGCAGTTAAGTAGAAAATTTGACAGAAAAAACACAGAGAGTGTAACTATTTTCACCCAGAAAGTCAACACAACATGTCGCTCGGGCCCTTGCATGAATCTATATATTCATGTGTACTGACAATGATGAAGTCCATTAGGCAATGTAGGGTAAAATACAGATCATTGGATAAAATTCTGATTAGTTGAGCAGCTGGTGAATGTAAATATCGACTGACTTCCTTCATGTGGATTAAATTTCACCATGAGCATCAGCAATAATCCCCAAACGATCAACAGGAAGACCCAGACCCAGTTTGGGAAGATCAGCACTTCCTGATTCTACGAAGTTCCTTTATATGCACTGGTACTTCTTTTATGATTCACTATCAGTCATGATCAGTGTGTGTGTGTGTGTGTGTGTGTGTGTGTGTGTGTGTGTGTGTGTGTGTGTGTGTGTGTGTGTTGGGATCACTGAGGTCACCTTTAAAAAAAGCTAATTGTTGTCTCTGACAGTGCTCACCTGTCACTGAAACCCTACGACTCGCTGCTCAGTACTATTGATTTTCACTGTAATCAGCAGTACGCCATCTGCTTCTTTGAGCCAATGTTTTCTGAAATGTAAGCACTGAAGAAGGAAGGCTTTTCTCCTTGTCCACCTTCTAAAGATAACAGGACTGGTGTGAGCAAAAGCTAGGAGCTAACTGTTCAATGAAGCTCTGCATTTAAAGCTTAGCATGGGTCCTAAAAGTACACCATTACTTAAAATGTAGTTACTGATTCATATATTTCAAACTTTCCAACTCTAACGTACACTACAAGCTATTAGGTTTTGGTATACAAATGAAAAAATGAAAGCTTTTAGAGATAACATAAACAAATTCACCACAAGTATAATAATATTCATTTAATATAATTCATTGTAGATGTAATCTGATAAATATGAGCGCTTGAGGATGATTCTTTGCATCCTTTCTTTGGAAAAGCAACACCCTGGACCGGTTATCAGTCCATCACAGGACACACAAAGACAGACATATGGGCAATTTAATGTGCATGTCTTTGAACTTTGGGAGGAAACCCACTGGAAACGGGGAGAACATGCACAGAAAGAGCAGGTTGCCTGGGAAACCAACACAGAAAATTCTCACAGTGAGGTTTAACCACTGCCACATTGTGCCACCAACTTTAAAAAAAGAAGAATTAAACAACCGAGATAGTTTCTTACAGATGCACTATTTTTTTCTACCGAAATCAATGATACAACCCAAAGTACTCTTAAGTGCAGAATCACCTATATGTAAAAGTGAAAGTGACTATTTGGCAGTGTCACACAGAACAGCACACCTGAAACCATAATGAAATGCATCCTCTGTGTTCATCCTGCACACACCATGCAGCAGTAGGCAGCCATATCCAGCCCCTAGGGAGCAGTGATGTGGACATCGCCTTGCTCAAGGGTACCTCTAGGCAACCTACTGGTCTGGGATTTGAACCACCAGCCCATCACTGGCCGCCAATTGCATGCTGATCCCACCTCAAGCTGAAAAAAGATTCACATATTGAGAAAATATATTGTTCCTTTAAATTTACAACTTTTAAAATATAAATTTGTGCCGATTTGGCATTTCATGTTCAGCTCTTTGAGCTGCAGTCTTTTTGCTCACTGCTCAGTGGAGATCTTCTTCTAACATGTAATGCCCAACTTACATCAGAAGGTGCCACTTGTGTCTAAAGTTGTATGAAAACTAAATTGTTCATTTCCAAATGTTGCAAAATCCACACACCTCACTTTTGTTCTGCCACATTAATGTGGGTATCATAACTATAATTGGTCAGACGAAAAAGAAGATTAACATGACTGAGATTCCAGCAGAGAAAATATCATTCTCAACTCATCAATCACTCCATTGACCCAAATACTGAGAATTTCCTAGATTACCAGGAATTTCCTAGATTACCTAATTACCAAAATCCATAGAAGCTTCATCAAGAGTACAAATATGAAAACAACTGGAATAAGCATGGACTTGAAGGTCAGTGGGCAAATCAGAAGTGTCAAAAGAAACTGACTAACAATTGAAGTCATGTAAAAAATAATCAACATTTTGTTTTGCAATTACTTTTACCGAGATCTAGAACACTGGGACACCAATTTTAATCCAAAGGTATTGATGAAAGACTGTCAGCAGGAATATAATGTGATCTTCCAGAGAGAAAACCTTGAACACATTCCCGTTTGGATGAAACTAGTGAGTTTCAACAAAATCAAAAACATTAATAAGAAATAAATTGCCAAACTGATAAATTAAGCAATATTTTTTACATCCAAGGGCAATGCCAGTTATAGCAAAAACAGAACGAGTGGTAACATTGCCTAATCTTAAACCCTACTCTTAGGAATAGCAAACATAATTAATGTTTTTGGAGGACCAGTACATTTAAAACAGGGATGGTTTTTATTAAAAGCATAAATGCAACATGAAATAAAAAAGGGATTGCTGGGAAAAGTGGCTAACAATATAAAACTGGTCTTGACACCTGTAGGAACCTAGCTTATGACAAATGTATTTTTTCCTTGTATGTTGAAATTCTGGAGTGGTTTCTTTGGTAAAAAGCTCAGGCTAAGCATAGCTGAAGCATATCTAGCATATCTAGAACATATCTAGTTCTTCCAGAAGGTCCAGAGTTGTGTTTTCCTTCCGAAAACTGGTTCCACCTGTTGGAAATCAAAATGTGAATCTTTTACATTTTGGGGTGTTTACATCAGGGGTAGTGGTGACCTAATGGTTAGGGAGTTGGCCACAGGATTGGAAGAATGTGGGTTCAAACCCCTTACCAGTAGGATGCAGAGGACAGGAAGAAATGGAGACAGATGTTGCGCTGTGGTGACCCCTAACAAGAGCACCTAAAAAGAAGAAGAAGATGGTTCTATTGAATAAAAATAAACAAATCGTTATGGATTTACTAATTATGACTCCCTCCTGGGACACCAGCACACTCTGCAAGAAAAACCAGCTACAGTTTTCAATGCTAGATCTCATCCTGTCAGAATGAGTATCAGGCACTCCACTCAGAGGTTGTGGGTTAGAATCCCAGAACAGTAGATTACTCTGAAGTACCCTTGAGCAAGGTCCTGTCCCCGTCACTGCTACCCGGATGCTTAAAATAGTTGCCCACTGCTGCACAGTGTGTGTGGGTTAAATGCAGATGTTGCATTTTGTTGGGCAGCGGTGGCCTAGCGGTTAGGGCGTTAGCCACATGATCGGGGGTTCAAACCCCTTCCCAATAGGTTGCCCTGAGGTACCCTTGAGCAAGGTACCGTCCCCATCACTGCTCCCTGGGCGCTTTCAATAGCTGCCCACTGCTGCACGGGTTTGAGTGTGCATGGATAAAATGCAGAGGTCCAATTTTGTTGTGGTTCATGTGTGCTGTGCCGTGACCTCGCAATGACAAGGGTAGTCACTTTCACTTTTTCACTTTTGTTGTGTTTCACTGTGTTGTGCTGTGTCGCTTTCACTTTCACTTACCTTCAAAGATTTAAGGACTAAAAGTAGGCAGCAATGTCATAACATTGGAAAATGACAGAAACTACAGATTCTTCTTCAGTTCAAGACACTGCAGAATCATCAGCCAGCTTTTGACCTCCAAAAACCCAAGTGCAAAGGTAGGATATTAATGCAATGTTGGTTTGGCCGATTTTCAAATTCGCATTGGCCAAATAGATGGGTCCGTAAAAATGCTGATCCTTAATTCAGCAGTTCTGAAGTGTCCTGAAGGACGTATGTCATATTTCGCGACTCCAGGAAATGCTTGTAAATTGCGCTTCGCATCTGTAAGTGTAAATGACTAAAAAAACATATGTACTGAAGTATTGAATAAAAAACCTTGGTTCTAAAGAAAAGATGCAAAAAAAGGCCTTGAAAAATTCCCTTAATCGAAGGAAAAATGATTGAATTGCTGCTTTAGCAATGCAATGCACAGGTTTAAACTATACCGGCTATTCTCTGGTTCTGATGCACATACAGTCTTTTATGAGCTACAGATAGCGTTCTAGGCAGACCCTGCAAAGGAAGAAGTTTGAAGATTGTACAGTACAGTGTAAAAGTCTTAAGCCACAAATAATTTTTTTCATATTTTGTTTCTAAAGAGATAAAAGTTCTTGTTATTTTAATGGATTGTTGATGAACTTCCTCAATGACTTTCAATGTTTTTAGTTCTCATTTTCAGTCCAGTCTTGGTACCTGACCTGTACTGTTCCTCAAGACCTAAAGAAATGACAAGGAAGTTGGCCAAAAAAGTTCCTAATATTATATATTGTCCTAATATTATCTTTAAAGCTGGTCAGAAATATGCAAACTCTCTCACTCAGTCATTTTCATAGCCGCTTGTCCTAATTAGGGTTGTGAGTGTTGCTGGAGTCTATCCCAGCTCTCATAGGGTGAAAGGGGGGGAGACACCCTGGACAGGCCACCAATCCATCACAGGGTAGACACACACACACACACACACACACACACACACACATTAAATAGTCTTATTATTTATTTATCTTTACTAAATAGTCACACCAGTCTTTGAACGGTGGGAGGAAACTGGAACTCCCGAAGGAAACACACACAGACAGGGGGACAACAAACTCCACACAGAAAGGACCTGGACCGTCCCGCCATGGAATCACACCCAATACCTTCCCATTGTGAGGAAACAGCACCACTGTGCCACCCCATCCCAAATCTATTTGTGTTATTTACTATATTTAATTTTCTATATTTCTGTTTAGGTTTATTAACATATTTTCATGTTGCAATAAATCACTGCACCTATCGTCTCATTTTTGTGGCAAAATAAAAAGAAATGAGGCCTGGCTCAAGACTCTGTGTGTAGCTAAGACTAAGTGCTGTAGCTCGGCTCCACTTTTTAAAGTCACTGTTTAATTGCCTATTTTAGTGAATGAGTTTGAGGGGGGCAGTTGCCAGATTGTGCTGGACACTGGCCCTCCGGGACCAAAGATGGAGACACTTGGCAAAGCCTATTTGGATTTTTGGTTTTGCTGTGGGTTTTCTGTTTGATCTCATTTTATGGATCTTCTAGACCCTGTCTTTGTGGATTAAAGTTAGCTGCTATTGGGTTTCTGGTCAGTTCAAAGCAGGGTAAGAATTTTAGGATTTTTCCAAATATACATTTTATATTTTTTATAGGCCAGCCATCGCCCAATGGGTTGAGAAGAGGGCTTTGCAACCAGAGAAATGCAGGTTCAGTCCTATGGACCAGCAGGACAACTCTGGACTTTGAGATGTGGGTAAGCAATGCCTAACCTCATAACTGTGTGTGGAAGATAAACTCCCTTCTCACTATTCACTGTTTTAATTGGAACTTTATTAGAAATACAATTTTAGCATCAATGAATCAAAGATCCTTGAATGCTGCAGGTGTTGCAGTGACCTTAGAGCGGACGCAGCATAGTAGGACATGTTTTATACTATTAGTTCAGCATGTAGGTGCCTGACCAATGGATTACTGGCAGATTTTTTTCAGGATTTCAGACATTTTCATCAAATTTTCATCAAAAGGAACAAAGGCGAATGTAGGTTTAACCCACTATCCTGAACTGTCCCACTATTATGTGCTTCCATGCAATAATGGTCCCCACTTCTGTCCTGTTAGCAGCGACTAATCTAGTCCTTTCTGTGCCTCTCAACACTTTTCTCATGCTCTAATTGGCCTGAACGTGAAGCTATGGAGCTAACGTGATGGGGTGGGCATAAGGAAGAGGGGGTGGGGAGAAGACAGAAGATGGGCTAGGAAGGGGGTCCGAGAGTTCACCCCCCCATTTAGTACCATCCTGTTCCAATGTGGGAAGCAGCTTGAGGCTCTTTATGGCACTGAAGGGTGTCCTGGTGGGGTTTTGAGTGCTGGGGTCAGATGTGCCTCGTGGTAGGGTGGGAAAGAGGGCCTTCGGTGGGACGTCTGGCAAAAAGCCTGCTTTAAACACTTGATTCATGTGCTCTGATTACAGGCCAGGGTAACTGTGGATTGTGTGTGTGGTGTGTGTGCTTGTGTCTCTGTGTATTTGCATAATAGATGGAACTACGGCTCATTGATATTCTGTCTTCACTTCTATTTGGTACTCCATAAACTTCTCTAGTTCTATAAAGAACCTTGGCACACACACAACCACCCACCCACCCAAACACCTATTTGCAACATAATATTGTATTTTTTGGCTTTTTCACTAGAATGAAAAAGAGTTTTTTAATATCCACAGCATTATGCAGGTTTGTCTGACTACATTTAACCTGTCATTTGCAAAAAAATAGAGCTGTAATGATTATTTTCACAATTGATTAATCCTCCATTTATGGGTTTGATTATTAATCGAGAGAATAAAGAGTTAATAGTTTTTCAGTAAAGGGAAGTTAAATATTTTACTCCATATTACATTTTTTTACCTCTCCAGGGTGAAAGATTTTCCAGCTCCATCTTGCCCTAGTATGTATATTTTTGCGCCCCACTTTGGTGCCTCTGTTTCATACATGAGCTCTGAGCGGCATTTGATGAATTCCTGGTTAGATCATGGTGGTGCAGTGGGTAGTGCAGTTAGCAAGTACTTTGAGGAGTTTGTATCTTCTCCATGTGTCTGATTCCTACAAAAAAAGGGACATCAGGTAACTGGATGCTAAATGTGTTTGAACCTATGAGGCAGCGGTGGCCTAGTGGTTAGGGAGTTGGAAGATTGTGAGAGTAGTTCAGGATATGTATGATGGCAGTGTAACCTTCCACAGGATTGGAAGATTGTGGGTTCAAACCCCTTACCAGTAGGTTACCCTGAGGTACCCTTGAGCAAGGTACTGTCCCTGTCACTGCTCCCTGGTGAACCACAACGCTGGGTGCTTTCATGGTGTTTGAGTGCATGGGTTAAATGCAGAGGTCCAGTTTCATTGTGGTTCACTGTGTGCTGTGCTGTGACCTTACAATGACAAGGGTTGTCACTTTTGCTTTCACTATGAGCACTGGGCCAAGCTCCAGCACCCTGGTTAAACAGCTCACATAATGTATTGATGTTCTGGCTTGTCCTGTGATGGATTTGTCCCTGCCTGCTGTTGAGGATGAGCAATGGAAGTGCACTTCTTCTTTCAGCTGCTCCCATTTAGGGGTCATCACAGCAGATCAACCATTTCTTCCTGTCCTCTGCATCTTTCTCCTTCAAACCAACCACCTGCATGTCCTCTCTCACCACATCCATGTCCAGATCTTCTTTGATCTTCCTCTTTTCCTCTTTCCTGGCATCTTCAACATCCTCCTTCCAATATGATCCTCATCTAACCTCTGGACATGTTCAAACCAAGGCAACCTTGCCTCTCCAACTTTGTCACCAAAACATCTAACCTAAACACTATTGTAAGTCGCTCTGGATAAGAGCGTCTGCTAAATGCTATAAATGTTAATGTAAACCTGAACTGTCCCTCTAATATACTCAGTTCTAATCCTGTCCAAACTCCTCCACCTTTGTCACTTCTACTCCCTGCATCCTATCCACTCCGCTGTCCTCCCTTTCATTCACACTCATGTATTCTGTCTTTGCCCTACTCACCTTCATTCCTCTCCTCTCCAGAGCAGATCTCCATCTTTCCAGGTTCTCTTCAAGCTGCTCCCTACTCTCACTACAGATCACAATATCATCAGCCAACATCATCGTCCACGAAGACTCCTGTCTAACCTCGTCCACCAACCAGTCCATTACTATTGCAAATAAGGATGAGCTCAGCACTGATCCTTGATGTAATTCAACCTTTACCTTAAATGCTTCCATCACTCCCACTGCAGATCTCACCACTGTTACACTGCCATCATACATACCCTGAACTACTCTCACATACTTCTTTGCCACTCCTGACTTCCTCATACAAAACCACAACTCCTCTCTAGGCACCCTGTCATATGCTTTCTCCAAGTTCACAAAGGCACAATGCAGCTCCTTCTGACCTTCTCTGTACTTCTCCATCAACACCCTCAGAGCAAACATTACATCTGTAGTGCACTTTCTCGGCATAAAACCATACTGCTGTTCACTAATCCTCACCTCTTTTCTTAACCTAGCTTCCATGACTCTTTTCCATAACTTCATGCTGTGGCTGATCTATAGTTGCTACAGCTCTGTGCATCACCCTTATTCTTGAAAATCGGTACTCAACTGCCATCTCCCCTAAACACCTCCATGCTTTCACTGGTATTTCATCCGGACCAACAGCCTTTCCATTCTTCGTCCTTTTCATCTCTGCCCTTTAACTGAAGTGCACTTTTAAAACTGGTTTTTTTACCTCTAACCTTACTCTCATAGTACATCTTTAGGATATCTTTAGTGTATTTCTAAAATATATCTTTAGTATGAATGGGTGATGCTAAGGTACTGTAGAAATACAAATATGTGCTGGTTAAAGCACCAAGAAAGGTTGTTTTTATGGCTTATTTTATATAAGGATATCTAGTGGTACACCTGTAAACGTCTACATTCAACTCTATCTCATTTAACTCACTCGACTCACTGAGAGTTGCAGGCCACTGATAAACATTGAGTCTCGTAAGTTGTTCACCTGTCTTGCTCGTTGTTAGTGAAGTCAGCTTTAAGGCTTATTGTCTACATTGACTTAAGTTACTATTAGTAACTGCATGGCAATGTTTGAATCTTCAGCAGGGTCTGTTGTGTTCATTCACAATTCTGTCAAGTTTAATGTGTGGCATAAATCAGCTTAATTTAATCCACACCTTAAAACTGCTAGTATTTTAAAAGAACACAATTTCCCCAAAATACCCCCTTTGATGTGCATGAGTTTTTAACCCTTTAGAATTTTCTGTATTTCTGTATAAATATTTATTTAAAACATCTTCAAGTTCTAATAGTAGAAAAAAAAAAGATATGAAAATGTGAAATGTTGCACTTGTTTATTATTATTATTATTATTATTATTATTATTATTAACTGATCTAATATTTGATTTTTGAGCCTGAAAAAAGAAATGTGAAACATGGTGGTGGTAGTATAATGGATAAGCCCAGCTTGCTAGTAATCCTGCAATAATTCCGCATTATAGCTGCAAACAATAAGCACACAAGACTTTCAACAAAAAAGCTAAAGAAGAATAATAACATTTATTGCAGGAAAGATTCATACACAGTCCCAGACATGTAACTTCCAACTATATTTTGTTTTTCTAAATGGTTTTATTAGGTTTTCAAATTTAAGGACTGATGGTGGTCACATTAATGCAGACAATGATTGTTTAAGAAAACAACATATTGTACAGTACAGCTTTTTGAGAATGTTTGGCCCACAAATGTATTTTTAAAACCATTTCTTGCAGAGAGATACTTATAAAATGGTGTCCACTGCCTTTATTGTCATTATATCAAATAAAACATAATGTAAGTTCATTGCTGGATGGAGACCTCTTTAACCATTGCTGTAAAGAATTACATAGGGTATCTTATCTTTACAACGGGACTTATCAACCGGTAGTCCAAGAGTAGAGCTCACGATCAGCCTGCCTGTCCAGCCTCTCCACTACCCATGTTAATATTAGACGTCTGCATAGCTATGAATTTAGAATTATGGGAAAAATCCTAAAAATGGCACCGTAAGTTGGGAAATTTCTCGACAAAGTACTATTCATCCATAAATAACACAATGTTTGGAATGTCTCTCTGTCATGCCACACCCTAACATTAATTGTTAATGTTGAGGGAGGATACAGAGGCCACAGATGGCCTGGAAGAGCAAGATTATGTGGCAGAATCACCTTTCAGGTGTTCCGTTTTTAGGCTTTAACATTTTCATTTACTCAAACTTACATTTAAAGGCATTATGGTGTTTCTGAAAAAATCATATCTACCCCTCTTCCTTCTGATATGGTGTGAACTAGATTGTGCTCAGTGCTCCCACTTCATCAAATAGAGTGAAAATATATTTATTGAACATTTAATTACAATGAATCATTTGCACAATTTTAAATAAAAAAAAGATCACTATGTAGCAGCACAGCAATGTTTCTGTTGAAAATGTAATGGTTAATGTACTGTAAATGGTGCTATTGTGTTACGGTTTGGGTCTGTGACCAGGAGAGGGATGGAGATGGGCAGGTGGTGACTGCATACTGTAGAGCCAGCCAGGCCCCCTGTAGTGCAAAAAAGTGGGGGTGTAGTGGAAGGGGTAGCTGTCCCGATACACACACACACACATTCACACGAGTAAATTCAACGCCCACAAGACGCTAGACCCCCATCTCTATGCCTCTAAGTGAGATCATCCACCAGCCCGGGTAAATGTTCAGTTGTCTCCAATGCCTCCAATAAGACAAAAGGGTGATTAGTCTCTTTGATTAACGATTAGTGCCAGGCAGACAGCAGGCAGTGTTTTGAGAATAGCAAAACACTCTACAGGCTCTGGCTCCTCCCTCTGTCTGTCTGTCCTTAAGCTTGCTGCAGGCAAGCCTTTCCACTATATTTCAATTATTCAATATTTAGATGTCTGGCAGGTCCTCAAGGAATCCAGCACATGTGGATGAAATTTGTGTCCAATGGCCATTAAAGTTAAGAATAAATGGGGTATTTACAAAAAATGTGTTTTTTTCTGTTCTTAGGATGGTTGCTATGGGACCAAAAAGAAGATAGATAGATAGATAGATAGATAGATAGATAGATAGATAGCTTTTCATTGATGAAGCTCTTTTAATGAGTCAGGCGCACTGACTGCCATGATTGCTTGGTGGTTAGGGAGTTGGCCACAGAATCGGAAGATTGTTGGTTCAAACCCCTTACCAGTAGGTTGCCCTGAGGTACCCTTGAGCAAGGTACCGTCACTGCTCCCCAGGAGCTTTCATAGCTGCACGGTGTTTGTGCATGGGTTAAATGCAGAGATTCAATTTTGTTGTGCTATGCTGTGTGTACTCACAATGATGAGAATAGTCACTTTCACTTAATGAGCAGGAAGCATCCACACAAGTACATTTTCGTAACCATGGGAATCGTTCCATATAACTCTGACATGCATAATCTTTGACCGATGCTTTGTTAGGGAGTATGACACACACACACACACACACACACACACACACACACACACATATTAAAGATTATTTAGGAAACATGTTTTGCTGTGTTGTTACTGTTGCAGTTCTTTATTCTCTTGCTGCTGCAGTTTCAATGTAATTGAAAAGCCTCACAATAACAATGTGATGAGAATGTGCCCAAATCTAAACTGAGCATGCACATGCAAGCACAGGTGTGCGCACACACAGACACACACACACACTTGCAGACACAAAGGCATGCACACAAACACACACACACACACACACAAACATGCACAGATGCACACTCCCACATGCTCAACACCTGCGTTGTCTTATTATGTAGTGCTTTTTTTATTATGTTGCAAAATTGGTCAGCATTCTGATTAACAATCCCTGGTAACAGACAATTAAATTGATTTTTTTTCAGCTGTTTTCTGGTTTGACTGACAGTTATTGGTTATTGTATTGATCATTTTGACAGAAGTGATTTGGCAAGAAAGTGAAATGAAGCTCAATTAAAAGTAAAAGTAATTGGCAGATTAGCTTACCATGTCATCATCTATCTATCTATCTATCTATCTATCTATCTATCTTCTCTCTCTCTCTCTCTCTCTATATATATATATATATATATATATATATATATATATATATATATATATATATATAACTCAAATAATTAGATGTATATATATATATATATATACACAGGACTTCATGTATATATATATATATATATTTTTTCCCAAACCGTAAATGGAAGATTTTTCCCAAGTAATTCCATTGCTTTCACTACTTAAAAAGTATTTTCAAATAATGTCAAAAGCATTTCAGAGTTTATGTTATATTCTGCAACATTCTGCCAGCCATTGTCCGTCCTTTGTTTGATTATATTTATTGAGTATTGTTATTGGGTTCATGCTTGTGCATTTTTGTTTATGTTTAATAAAACCCTTTTCCATAACCCTGACTCTGTGTCAGTCTAGTGTCTAGCCCCATGTTGAGTCCATTGATTACGTTATATTTACGGCATTAAGAAGACGCTCTTATCCAGAGAGTGACTTCCAATTTCTAACTACAGGGACAGTCTCTCTGGAGCAAGCCAGTATGGCTTGTCACTGTCCACTCCTTTGTTGGTTTTTGGGTTTAAGGGTTTTGCTCAGGAACCCAGTGTTGGTAGTGCTAGAGGTGGGCTTTGAACCTCCATATGCGAGTATCCTATCACTAGACCACAGCCACCCAGACAATGGGTTTCGGGTGGTGGTCTAGTGGTAGAGTACTTGCCTACGGAACTCTGGATCAAGAGGTCCTCGGTTCGAATCCCACCTCTAGCAATACCACCCTGTAATTAGGACATGTAAGTTGCTCTGGATAAGAGTGTCTGCTAAATGCCGTAAATGTAAATGTCTGCTCCCTTGTCCAGTCCTGTGTCACTGTCCACTCCTTTGTTGGTTCCATAGTCCCTTGGATATCCTTTGTTAGCTCCCCAGTCCCTTAGCTGAACCATAGCCGAATCCTCTCACCATCCAGTAGCCCAAACCTGTTCATTTGTCGTTCCTGCTAGTGGGACCGGTTGTATGCCCTCAACAGGGGATCTATTGAGTTTTCTGGCCGGCCTCTCTAACCATGCCTCACATTCAGCCTGCTCATGGGGCTCCCATATGCCCAGTAAAGTTTTGCTTGCCATTGGCCTTCCTCAGAGCCAGTGCCCTGGCAAGGCATGGATGCGTTCCCCAGGAGATTTTGGGGAGGGACTTCTGTCATGATTTGCGGTGCCCTTACTGGGCACACCTGGAGCCTCATTATATCTCCAGATGTGCCTCTAAAGATATAGCATAGATTCC
This sequence comes from Hepsetus odoe, assembly GCA_017165825.1. Classification (NCBI taxonomy): domain Eukaryota; kingdom Metazoa; phylum Chordata; class Actinopteri; order Characiformes; family Hepsetidae; genus Hepsetus; species Hepsetus odoe. Next base: position 4,827,326 of record CM029374.1, on the reverse strand, counting down.
CAGCGACAGCCACTCATCATTGTCTGTCCTTTGTTTTGTTGAGGCCTTTGTTTGATTTGTGGACTGTGTTTGGTTCATGCTTGTGTGCCTGATGTTTATGTTTAATAAAACCGCTTTCCATAATCCTGACTCTATACATCCATCCAAACCTGGTAATGATCGAAGGTTTAATAGCTTTTTCATTTATACCATCACTTTTCCACCATTACACCTATATTTGGCTTTTTTCAATCAATAGCTTATTCAGAAACTCATCTGTCAACTGAATTATAATTTCATGATAAAAAAATGCAAAGATTATATTAAAGTACTTTAAGACTTAAAACCATGCTTACATTAGTTCATTTATACTGCAAAACAGTTTTAGTCGGTGTAATGGAACTGACACTAAACTCTGAAGGTGTTACAAAGTACCCTGCATCAAGACCTTTTGCAGCAGATCCTTTAAGCCCTGTAAGCTGTGAGGTGGGGTCCTCCAAAGATCAGACTAATTTTTCTGGCACCAAATAAAGATGCTGATTGGATTGAGATCTGGGATTTGGAGGCCAAGTCAACACCTTGGACTGACATTTCCCTCAAGCACTTCCTGAACAACTTCTGGAGTCTGGCAGGGAGCATTATCCTGGTAAAAGACACTGCCTTTAGGAAAATCATTCCATGGGGTATACTTGGTCTGCAACAGGTGGTGCATGTTAAAGCAACATCCACATGAAGTAGAAATTATAACGATGCTAAAGCTGTTTTGAGTAGAAAGTACACAAATTTGTGGTAAAAAAAAGTAAAAGTTATCAGAAAAATAAATACAGACAGCTGAAAACTCAACTGAAGGAACAGAAGAGACTCTTAAAACATAAAAGACTCTAAAAATATAAGAGACGATAGGCTGGCGACCTGTCCAGGGTGTGTCCCCGTCCTTCACCCTGTGTAGAGCTTTTCGGGACACTCCAGCACCTCCCCTCCCTCCCCACGCAACCCTAATTAGGACAAGCGGCCCAGAAAATGACTGACTGACTGAATATTTAGCTAAACTAGTAATCAGATCTCCTATCTGGCGTTCATTTAACTCAGCTAAATGTATTAATATAATACAAACCAAATATCTGAGTTCAACTTATAATTAAACAACAAAAATGTTGTCAAATTCAACACTGAACTGAAAGGCAAAAAAAGCAGTCATTATGAAGCCATCTGAAGTCCAGCACACCTGCACACATACACATATATAAAACTGGAGTGTTTTCTCCCAATTTCGAAAGAATTTAGCACAAAGTCGACTGTCCCCTCCACCTCTTCAATCCCTTAATAACCCTTGATCAGCCATCTCTGTGGGCTGTCTGCAGCTGATGGATTCACTGAAGGTCAGTGGAATTCACCAAGTACTTTTTTATTCTTCGTACCTACCTCCCGTTTTCATGAAGGTCAATATATCAGAGTTCCACTTTCAAAATGTTTAACATCTGAAGATTTCACTAATAGAAGATTATGTACCCAACCAAGGCCTTTTACACATATGTGGCTTGATTTCTTAAAAAAAAAAAAAAAGTTTAGCCAGTGCTTCTCATTCAAATAAAAAAAGAAAGTTAAAAAGTTTCTAAATTAGTTCTTTCAAAATGTATTAGAATTACTTACTAGATACAACATCCATCCATTTTCTGCCAGTTTGTCCCAACGTGGTCGCGCAGGTCCAACCCAGCATTACAGTGAGGACGGGACGCACTCGACAGGTCGCCAGCCCATCTCAGGAGGAGCAGGACAGGGACAGCACTCTTGCTCAAGGGTACCTCAGGGCAACCCACTGGTAAGGGATCCTGTGGCCAACTTCCTAACCACCAGGCCACCACTGCCCCTAGATACACTATCCTGACTACAAATTATTTCTGTTCCTTTCTAAAATCCAATCAGCATTTTAAAGTGACAAATGCTGTTTTTAGGTAATTAGTAATTAGTTAGTATTTATTTTTTTGTTTCATTACTTTCAGTATCTTAACACAAATATCTCTACTTTCTACACCATACATTTTTAGAACAAACTCCTTACTTTATGTATGGAAGTCCCATTCTTCTTATTTTATATCATTGTTGCATAAAAGTTACATAATTTTTTTTTTAATGGAGAAAAGGCATATATTAAACATAATTTCAAAGAGTCGGCAGAATAAGAAGAAGCATGAATAAAAATTGAAGCAGTGAATGCTCATTATTTTCAGATTTTTGATGTTTGAAGTTAAAATGGGTGAATGGTCTTTGAATTATATTAATATGGCATGAGATTCAGTTTACATAGAAATTACATGGCCAGTAGAAATGTCATTTCATTTCAGAGTATTTGCTTTTTACTTTTACTTAGTAAAGACATTTAATCTGTAATTCAGCTTTTTAGTCACAAAAGAGTCTGTCCTACTCCTGCCACTGGATGTCATACCACACAACCTTCAAATTTCTTTTCTGTGATGGAAATGCAGAAGTAAGACTTATAGATATTTAATATAAGTATCGAAGATAAAGCTGATTTTAGCAAAGCCTGTCCAGTACTACAGTTCTGAAGCAGAGTGAAATCCTTTGTTCAACATTATGAATTATGCCAACAAGAAACACTGTTGCGGACATTTTCCATAGCAATTTTTAATATATTAATATTTATATATAAATATTAATAAGATGTTTCCAACCTATAGCAAGACCATGTCTTAACCTGGAGAGATCTGTAGTATCTGGAATATGTAGTGAAAGCCCAAAAAAGAGTAAAGGCTGGGAGCACATTCTGAATGAAGCATTCATTTTTCACAAAACAACTTGTCTAACTTAACTTTGCTAAAAGGAAACCCAGTTCACCCAGTTAGTGGCCTCTCTGACTGAGTTATACTTATCTTTATAAACAGCATTAAAGCTCCCTTTACTTTCAATAACATTACTAAAGCTTACTCACTGGGGTACTCTATGCCATTCTTTTCATATGAGCATCTATTCTGAAAAGTGTCAGAATATTTGACAGGTCTGCTTGTGAATTTGCTGCATTAACAATCTACATAAAATTACTGAAATACAAGGCCGTCAGCCATCCAGGAGACCTGTTTACACATAGCATGTAAAACATGGCAAGACACTACATTTCATTTTTAAAAAAACATTAACTGAAGCAGAGTAACAAAATATTTTTCTATGTTTATGTCATTTAAAATAACAAAATAGAGCATTAATTGACTAATAAACTAGGCAATTGACCATTAATTAATTAACTTGATTATTCAACCATTAAAATAATCACTTTTGGCAGCCCTAGCTTGTAGCTATTTACGTAGAACCTTAAAGAATACTCACAAGTAAAGACACTAGTGTGAAAATCCTTGCAAGATAAAGTAGCATTTTTGGTACCTTAATAAAAAAGTCAGTTGAGAGTTCCTTCAATAATCATTATTTTAAAACTTAGTAAGTGTTAAGATATTTCCCATCTTGGGAGGCTCTTGGAAAAACCCATGGCTTGATAAGAACCTTTGCAAATGAAACTTTGTACCATCAAACATAATTAGTATATCAGCAATGTTATATATATATATGATATATGAAGATATATATATATATATGTATATATATATTATATATATATATATATATATATATATATATATATATATATATATATAAACAAGTTTTTAAAGAGTGGGGTTTGCTTTTTAACTTTTACTTTGGAAAAAGCTTTGCAAATATGGTAATAAAGAACCACTGAAAGGTTTGTTAGGGAACCAAACTGATTATTTTGTCACGTGAAGAACCCCTTTTGGCGAGTAAAAAGTAGACAGCATGAAAGACTCAGTTGTTCTTAAAATACAAATGGTAAGTTTATTTAAAAAGATTTACAAAGTTTTACCCAAACCTAAATACTACATCAGACAATAAATGAAGAGTTTGGCCCTGAAATGCATGAAAGTGCATTTTCATCACTTCTTGCTTTCAGGTGGCATATATACGGAGTTGGGAGGGAGTTGGACATACATGATACATTTCATTGCATTTACAGTGGTTAGTTAACTATTACTTGTCATCATTAGATAAAAGCCTGTTAAATGAGATTTTTAATAGAAATTTTTAATGCCATCATTCATTTTGAAATCTAACTCTTGAAATATACAAAAAAACCACCTTCTTAGAACTACTTCCTAAAGGTCTATCATTCTGTAATTTGACAATATCACATTATGCTAATTAACAGAAAAGTAAGAGCTTTACATTGGATGAATTTGATTACAGAACAAATTTCTTTGAAAGTCATCATCTCTAACCTGTGCATTTTTCTAGTACACCCAGCAACATTCTACTCATCACTCTCTTTATCCTTATAGGATATCCTTGCCATCCTGAACAACAGAAACCATTTTGACCTCTGAATTTTGTCGACAGCATAAGAAAACATCTCAAGTGAGAAATGGTAGATTTAAAGGAAACTATATAACATTAATGTAACTTAGAAAAGTTTGTTTTTGCAGAGGTCTTCTGTTCCATTCCACGTGAAATCCCTATCATTATGAAAAACAATAAATGAAAAGAATTAGTGAGAAAAGGTAGGTTTATAGAAAACCTGAACTGAACTCTGATTGTATAACATTAATGTAACTTAAAACGTTTTGTCTTTGTCGATTTCTGCTTTATGGTTCCATGTGAAATCACTATCATTATGAAAATCAATAACTTAAAAGAATTTAAACTAAGTGGAAAAAATGGTACATGGTTTTCTTACGACGACGACAATTTCTAAACTCTGTCTAGCCGTCTAGAAGCTTGGTGAAGAAGCGGCAGACGGAATGCCAGCCCTCTCCACAGTAGCTTTCAGCTGGGTCCGCGTCCGCAGCCTCGTCGTTCAGCTCCCCGAATCTGTCCTCACTGTCTCCCTGCATCAACTCTTCCTCCATTACCTCGCCCCTAACTTGCTTCTCCTTCTGCTTCTCTCCTTCCTTGTTCCCCACTCCTTTCTTCCTCCCCTCGTCATTCTGGCCTTCTCCCTTCCTCTCAGACAGCTTCATGTGGGCAGCAGCTGGTGCCTTCTTGCAGAGGCGCGTCTTCAACACCTTCTCGCCCTCGCAGGCATTGGCCCGCTTCTTCAGCTTCCCTACCACTTGCTTCCAGTATTGCGCTGGCTTGTCTCCAAAAGCTGGACACTCCTGGGGTTTACCTGAAAATTGGCAGGCATAGGATTGCTTGGCACCCTCACCCTCTTCCTTTTCACTGGGAGTGGTGCAGCTGACCTGGAGCTGAATATTGTTGTTGCGGCTCTCTTGCACTTCCCAGGTGCACCGGTGGCCCTCCTTGGTGCTCAACTCCCCAGAACTCAATATGGGACGCCCTGCAGCCAGACCCTCCTCCTCGCCCTTTGGTTTGCCCTTCTTTTTTGCTGCCTCTGAGCAGGGTATGAGGAGAAGAAGGAGGAGAGGGAAAAGAAAGTGAAGGATGGGTAGATGCCGCATGGCGGTGAGAGGGAATGCAGGAGGAGGAATGTAGGAATCACAAGTTTAGGGCCGGAAAAGCATCCGTACAGGGAGCCGCAAAGGACGCAGTGGAAGAGAAGAGCACTGGACCACGTCCTGAGGGATGAGTAGGGAATGATTAGAGAACAGAACACACAAATCAATGAAGGAAGAATAGAATAATTCTTGTCTGCTTGACCTGAGCTTGCTACATGAAGGCTTTCCATCCTCAAACCGACCTTAAGTAACCTTTATCTCAGTCATCAGAATTTGTATCATAGAGTCTACTGGCATGGATTATCACTTTGTATCTAAAATTAAAGCTATAGCACATTCACGTTCCCAAATAATAGGGGCATATTTGCTTCATATATAACACTTCATATATAATTTTTATATGGGACAGTCTAGAGCCACAACAAATTTAAAAGCAACATGTGAAGAAAAGAAGTTATTAGTGGAATGCAGTTTCAAGTTTGTTTATAATTGCAGATGATTAACGATAGATTCAAACAATTCGAAACTATTATGTACAGAAATATCTCTGCACAATAAAAACAATAAAATAAATTATTCTATGCAAGCCACAGACGTTCCTTCTCTGAAGATGAGACAGCAAAACAGATTGCAACAGATTACAACAATTTAACACTTGCTCAAAATATATTTCCACCTCCGTTCTGCTATATTTCTGCCCCTAAGTCCTTGAAAAAGCCTTTGAACGTCAAAGTTTTTGTACATTTTAATGTTTTTTGTTCCTCTTTGCATTTTACTTACCAAGTGGAGAAGCCTTAATGCAGGACTGCAAGAGCAAAAAGGTCTGTAGAAGAGGATAAGGAACCGAGGGCAAGGGAGAAAGAAAGGATGGGAGTGAAGGATAAAGAAAGAAGGGGGAAGGGGAGGGGGTGCTTTGGGGAGGGTATCAATAGTGTAGCCAAAAAACCTCCCAGAACTGGGCCCCTCCCTTGTAGTCTGAAAACAAACTGACACTCCTCCCTCCTTCCCTTTCTCTCTTCTTTTTCTCTCCATTTAGATGGCACCCCCCACCTTCTGCAAGCCTCTGTCTTCTAGATTCCAGGGAAAAACAGGCTAGGTCTACACCAAGCCTAGCTTAGAAATTTCAACTTTGGTCAGTTTTTGGGCAATCAGGGTATTGATTTTACCTTGTTTCATGGTAATCAATTAACTCAGGAAAAGTGTCTCTAAAAGCCAAGTGCTTTGTGGCACAAGAACAAGAACTGTGTTGAGTCCGGATGAAAATTTCTAGCAGTGGCATTGGCTTGCATCCCTGAGAATATCACCATCACTCCAGCATCAAAAATGTGCAAAACAAGAACATCTACATCCAAGAATCTATAGACCATCTATATACACCGACACCAGCATGTATCCATTTGTTAATGGAGATTTTACAAATACTTGTTTTAGTTTTGTCACTTTTGTCACTTTCTATTAGAAAACACAATACTTTCTATGTTAAAATTTGAATAACTTTACTGTATTTCTGTATTACTGATCTCTGGTTTGGTGTCTAAACTACATACATAAACAACAAGGGCAAAGACAAAATGCAAGACATGGACCCTATTAGTATGACTCCTCATGCTCACGAATCTTAGCACATTTTAACATAACTACCATAAAAGTTGGGGCAGCGGTGGCCTACATGATCGGAGGAGCGGGGGTTCGAACCCCTTTCCAATGGGTTGCCCTGAGGTACCCTTGAGCAAGGTGGCGTCCCCGTCACGCTCCTCCCTGCGATGGGCTGGCGACCTGTCCAGGGTTCGTCCCCCGTCCTCACCTTGTGTGCGCTGGGTTGGACACCAGCACTCCCCCGCGACCCCATTTGGGACAAGTGGCAGAACATGGATGGATGGACCATAAAAGGTTCTTCAGTTTTCTGATGGTTTATACAACTATTTAGAAAGGTTCTTTAAATAGCCGATGATTCAACAGTTTCTCCATCCCAGAGTGGAATGATAGAACCATGTCAAACAGGTCTTAACTGATCACTGCAAAGTTCTTTGGAGAACTTAGAGTAAAATATTATCTGCCAACGATACGAATAACAACAGTTACAGTTAATCATCTGGTGGTGGTGGTTGTAGGGCACTTGCCTATGGACCTATGGCTCAAGAGGTCCCAGGTTCGAATCCCACCTACAGCACTGGGTCCCTGAGCAAGACCCTTAACCCTGAGTTGCTCCAGGGGGACTGTCCTTGTAATCAGAAGTCTCTCTGGATAAGAGAGTCTGATAAATGCTGTAAATTTACTTACTTAGAAAATGTACTATACTTACTTAGAAAACACAGCAGCCTGGTGTTGCCCTGAGGTACCCTTAAGAAAGATACAGTCCATGTCACTGCTGCATGTTGTGTATGGATTAAAAGCACAATGTGTAAAGTGCTGTGTTTCACCATGACAAATAGTCACTTTCACTTTCACACTGATGGCTTCCAACGTTCCAATAGCAAGGTTATTCATAGAGCAGTTCTGTCCAGTAACAGCAGTGTGACCCTAACCCAAACCCTTGTAAGAGAAAAATCTGAAAGATTTAGATGGTTGTGAGAAGAGTGCTTGTTCCAAAAAAACCTGCTTGGTCTGGACATGGCTTGCTACTAGTGAACTATAAAATCCAAAGTTATTCTTTTGGTTTGCCTCTTTGCAACAGACCAGTGGGTGTTCTGCGTCCCAGGGAAGGCCTCACTGCTGGAAGAAGTCACTGTGAAAGACTTGGCTGGGGTAAAGAAGTGAAGTGACTTTATGTGTGCGTAAAGAAAAAGAAAGAGACAAAGAGAGGGGGAGAATGTGAATGTGGGTTGGAGTTTTGGTATGCCTCTTCAAAAGAGAAGCCACTCTGGAAAATTGTTGGGTTATATATCAACCTTTGTGTAGATGTAGTCTTTTAAAAAGAAAGCCTTACCTTATCTCTGTCTGGTGCATGTCCAGCAGATCATTTCGTATATTTTTTAGATGAGAAAGAAAAAAAGAAAGACTTATATTAGAAGTCAATGGGCAGTTGCTGGATTTCCATCACTATATATCTGACAGAACACTTTCTTGTAAAGTAGTTTGTAATTTAAGCTGTATTCTTTGGCATATTGAGTAGTGTAAATGAAAGAAATGGCACAGGGTGCTTAGTGCTTAAAGATACAAGGTGCCAAGATAAAGGAGTTCCAAGCTTTCAGCATTCAGCATCATCAGTATATGAATCTCCTACCTGATCTTCTGGAGAGAGAATGAGAAAGAGAGAGAAAGGTTACCAGTGCAGTGATGTGGCTATTTGTTACCTGGGTAGTGATGTGGCTGGAGTTTCTGCAGGCTTCAGTCCAAAAGTAACCAGAACTTGTGTGTTATTTTGTTGCTGGATAAACCTAGAAAAGAATAGCTTTAGGACGACTTTCTGATCATCTTGCAAGTGTTTCTTTGTTCATTGTTGATCTCTTGCACTCTCTACATGTCCAAGATAAATTGCTGATGCTACAAATTCCTGTTTAAAGACTGTGGTCTCCATGTGAACCAAATGTGGTCTCCATATCAACCAAGCCCCTCCAGCTGCCACTGTCCAGCAAGAGTGAAGTCATTGATCAATTTGAAAATTTCTTCACCTTTGCCTGGGCAGGTTCCTTAATGGCTCCTATATTAAACCAGAAGGCAAAGGCCCTTGAGTGGAGCGCTATTTGCTGAAACTGTGATTAATCCTTGATTGCTGATCAACCAAAATTATGTTAACTAAACATAGCCTGAAGAAGCTCGGTGGTGCAGCTTATGTCCCTCAGTTACTCTGTGCAGTGGTTATAAATTGAAAAGCAGGTTTTCTGCCAAATGCATTTGCTTTAATGGAGATGGAGCTAGCATTTATGGAGCGATGAAAAGTAAGTGGGACTCAGAAATGTTGTCAAAGGAGAAACACTCCCCTCTGGTGGTGTGTTTCAACATTTCCGTGCACATTTCACTAAGAAAATTATCCGTTAGTGAGTGATTGCTTGTTTCTTTCTCCAACCAATAGCTAGAGCTCCCCCAACAAAACGTGTCCAACACCAGGAGCTAGTATGTGCTTTTGCAACACATGCTGATTTTGCTGTTTAATCAGCCAATACACAGGCTGTGCAGGCCAGCATTAAGCTAAGATCAGTGGAGGAGGAAATCACACCCACCCTGAGAGAGGAAGGTTTTATCGTCCCATCATTGCAATCTCCCAATGATGGACCAATGCTCAGACTGTCCACACCCCTCAGCCATCACTGTTGGATAAAAAAATCAATGAATCTCCTTCCCGGTGCACATAAAGTAGTTCAGTTTAATAAAATAGAAAATAATTTGTAACTAAATGTGAAGGTAACTGGGACTATGCACTTAAAGCTATAATTCAGCCAAAAACTGGTGATCCATGTTATGTTCAGGTTATGACGTTTCTTGTCTGTTTCCCTTTTTTTCCTCATTTATATTTTGTCATGACTGCCATATGAAGTGAAAGTGATTAACTGTCATTATGAAACACAGCACAGCACAGCACACAGTGAAACACAACCTCTGCTTTTAACCCACACATGCATACAGCAGGGGCCAACTATTTAAAGTGCCCAGCAGTGAAGGGGACGGTACCTTGCTCAAGGGTACCTTAGTTCAACCTATGGGTTTGGGATTTGAACCTATGACCTACTGATCCTGGGGCCAACTCCCCAAATTTATAATTTAGTTTGAATGGGCCTTGACATTGAGAAAGTGATATGAGATATAAAAGACAGAGAATTCACCTCAAATGTATTCAAACAAAAGTAAGCTGTCTGTTCTGAAAATGATAGGAATAGAAAGAGGAGATATTTGTACAAAAATGTAGGTAATAAAAGTAAAATATCAGAAAAACAAACACTTAAATAGGGTATAGAAACATGAAAACTCACCTGAAGTACAGTAACAGTATTTGTACTTTGTTCAAAAGGTGCACTTCTGAAATTTTTAGGCACTAGACCTCATTAAAACATGAAAATGAACATTGAAATAATTATGAGCACACAATTACCTAAATTACCAATTAGAAATCAAGCCTCCAATCAAGTGTTCAGGAGATAAGGTGGCAACCGTAAAGGTATCAGGATATATCAGCATGCATAGTACAAATCCAATGGATGAAACTGAGAAAACAATGCCAGTTCTGTCCACCTATAGAGTACACTGGTGCTACCTCAGGGGCATTCATTAGGCCAAAGGGCAGCATCATGTACTCGTATTTTCTCACCTAGCTGTTTTGTCTTCTTGTAATACAGAAACTTTCCCTTCTCTTATTTTGCATTTGGATTGAGATCTCTCTCTCTCTCTCTCTCTCAGGGTGCTAATCTTGCTCAGTGATGCCGATGACACTACAGGCTGTCCTTAACGAGGCGGGACGTTTTTCCTCTCTGCGCTGCCAAGTCCTCCCTCTTTTGTCTCTCAAGATCGTTACCCGCAATCAGTGTGCAACCACAGCTGTCCAGCCCCCTCAACGGCTGATTACAGTGAGCATGAGACGCAACCTCAGGAGCGCGTAATAACAGGGGAGAATCTCATTGAGAGTCAGACGACAGCAGAGGGACAGACAGGCCGGTCCGTGCTCTCTATGTAAATTCCCACCAAGAAGATCGGCCGGCCCCAACAGTCACCATGACGACTTATGCCTAATCACCAAGACACTCAGCCTGTCGGAGATCTTGAGGTCATTGTCAAATCTCAAGCCTTCAGAGGTTAGAACAACACCAAAATCAATCTGATTGCATGTACAATCCTGGTTTTTGCTGCTTATTTATAGAAAGTCAAACATTGCCCGTCAAAGGTTTGAACGCACCTGACTGAATGTGTGTTCAGATGCTTAGATTAATATCATTCCTGAAGTGCACGCCGATTATTTCCAAACTTAATTCCTTGCGTTTGAATTAAGCCATCACAGAGCAGTATCCTTTTTAAGATGTTTGCGAGAGTGTGTAACATCTCTTGTGTGAAGCTGCTTCAAGGCATTAAGGTGCTACTTTCAAGAATCATCTTGTAGACAGAAACAATGTCAACGATCACTGAATCATAAAAGGGATATATACAAGTGCAAGCAAGTATTGCATAGAATCTTTACAAAGCCATATAGGATTCTTTAAAGCTTTAGAAAAACCAACCAACCAAAACCACCCATGCATTCCTTGTTATGTGGGCCATTGATCCAAGCAAAGTAGCTGGAGCTCAGGTTCTCTGATCTCAGGGCAAAGGCAGAGAAATAACTTGAACCAGCCCAATGCAGTGACACACAACCATATCTTAGTGCAAATCTACATCTTCTATTTACCTGTTTCAGACACAGGGAAAACATATAAACTCCACACAAACCTTGGAAACTGAAGATCTTTCTTGCTGAGACAACAACACTAAGCATTGTGCCAGTGTGCTGCCTAAACGATGAACAATTTTTGTAAAGGAAAGCACAACGGAAGTTTATAAAGCGTAAAGGGCCCTAAAAAGTGTAAGGAAAGCCCCTATATAAAATTAAATAAGTAAATAATTAAATAATATTGTTAACAAATAATATAGTAAATAAGTAAATAATATAGTAAAATGGGGATGTATTTATAATTTAAGATCATGAATTTATCATTTTTATTACATGATTATGTAAATGTATGTATTTATAATATATCATTTTTATTAAAAAATCTCCCTAGATTAGCTTCATGTTGACATATGATATTTATTAATGAAGAAAAACATCCACATCACACCGATAAAACAAGGCAACTTTTGTTGAGATAACTTAAATAACATCACAGTAAACTGAGTGCTTATAGCTGGGAATTCATTTTAATATTCAAAACTTCAATATGAATGAGCGAAAACCTCAAACAGTAACGCTGGGAGGCTGATGGACATCATTATAGGAGCTTCGCTGAACAATCTTACAAGTTACTTAGGGATGATACCATGCCTTCAGGAGGGAACACCTGGCATGAACCCTTCTCAATCTACAGCAGGAGGTAAAAATTGTTTCTGTAATATCTGTGATTAGCATGTTCACATGGTTCTCCTTCTTTCCCCCTCCCTCTCTGAGCATCGCTGGCTGAAGTGGTTGAATGCAGGCTCTTGATGGAAGGATCCTTGGTCTGTGCGTAGGCTGTGCTGCAGACATTGAAAAATGCTTGGAGAGTTTTGCGTTAGTCTTCCTGTTGCATTCTCCCAGTAACAATATTTGTGACTGATGGCCAGAGAAGTAAAAGTGTCAGACGTTTAATTTCTTGTTTTTCACTTTCACTGTGGAGACATTGCAGTTTCCTCCATGTATGCTTAGTCACCTCTAACTTAGTACATTCTCAGGTAACAGCATTGGCATTCATGAAATCCCAGTTTACACTCTTTGTATCTTTGCACAACATCATCCTTCTCCACAACCTTGAGCGCAAAAGTTGTATTTTTACTAAATAGCCACTTGCCACAGAGAGCTCCAAAAGATACGACCTTGCTAGGTCTGGGATGGTATTCATTCCGATTCAGATGCATAATCTCTTCGGTGTGTCTCTCTGTTGTCTTGTGTAGTTAGAAAGGTCTGTCTATACTGTTGACAGATGGTTTTAGTGTTGAATGGGATGCACAATGTCCTCCCTGTTTCTAAGATTTTGCAGATTTCAATTCATATCATCAGTGGTTATACAACAGTCTCTCAATCAGGACTAAAAACAGGACTCATTTCACTTCGAATTCAAATTCAATTCACTTCAAATGTTTTTATGTAAGTGTAACCTGCAGTCCACCCTGATAAGCTCAAAAAGGTAAGCTGATGCAATTTCACAGCTACATTTATAATGCAAAATGCCTTACTTTTTTGGGCTCATGGATTTGCTAATATTAAAGCAAAACTGATGCAAATCAGACCCTTTTCTTTATTTTGAAGAAGTATCATCATCTGCGATCGATTATATTATTTGTGATAAGGCACTGCCATGCCGTGGAAAAATTTTTGTGGGTTCACATTACAGTCCAACCTTGTTTTTATGCCTAAATCAACTTAAATCTGGACAACTGATAAGGCTAGGCTGAGCTAACCATTGCCACTGTTTCATGCCTCTATGCATACTGGGAACTGTTCTGACCCACTGTTCTGGGTGGAAGGATTTTCCAGTATTAACATTTGGTATAAATCTGAATTCTTTGCTTTAACTCTTCTTTATTTCATGTTTCACTGGCAGGTGATCCACTTAATATTATTATATATTATATCAGTGAACAGCATTTGCAAGACTGGAAACTTACAATGCAATATTAAACCCACACGTTCAGTGTTTGGAGCGCCCCAAAAAGCTACTATACACACGTATATGCTGACCCAAGTAGAGAAAAAAAATACATTTAACACTTTTTGTGTTTATTTTCAGTTTCTTTGCACACTTGACACTTTTTTTAAGTATATTGAACATGTTTATTTTCTCTTAAAAAGAAAATAAGTAAAAAATTATGAAACTAAATATTGCGTTTTTCATGGACCTGGAAAAACTACCTCATTGCGGAGAATGAAACTAACATCATTACTTTCCGCACAGAAGCCACTGAAATGCTGATCAGACACCAGACAGTGAAACTGTTGCCGTGAGTTCAGGAGACCAATGCTAGAAGACATTGTTCCTCGATTTACCATATCATTTACAGAGTGCTATTAATAAAAATTACTCAGGGAGAAGACCATCAGTGCTCAGCAAAGCTTACGGGTAAGACATGAGTTATTATTTTGGAACCAGCAAGTATTGATTGGTTTAAAAGCAACTGACTTGCTTGAGAGATCCTATTGTGTTTCTCAAAGCTGTATTGTAGCAGAAAGGAACAAAGCAAAGATAAAAGCCCAATGTCTTTTCATTTGGCATACAAATTCCTCATATTCCTCTTGTTCCAATTTTCTTGGGGACCATATCATGAAAAAACTATTTTACTATTTAAAAATTTTCATATATAAATCTTAAAATACTCCATGCATCCCATACATGAGGCGCAAAAAGCATGTGTTGAATTTTGAATGTTATAAGAAGAAAACTCAATACATCTTTAATGTGTTTTAAACTGTCTCATTTATGGTATACTGATTGGATTAAAATAGGAATAAATGTTTTTTTTCTGTGATTTGGCTACAAAGTGGCTAAAGAAAGAAGGTTCTAGATAAAGGGATTTCAACAACTCAGTGTTCAGCATCACCAGTAAACTAATCACCTGATCATCTGGAATCATCTGCTCCTGTTTCTTCACAGCTTCATGTCTTAAGTTAGACACTTTGTTCTGCTTGGAGGTTCAGACATGATAACTGTGAGGCTTAACAAACAAAACCTCTAGAACTGGTCAGGTAGAGGGACTGGACTGAAAATGAGAGCCAAAATGTTTGTCCTTGAAAGCATGGAAGCAATTCCTTAACAATATGTTAAAAAGCCAAGAAAGTGGTACTTTTTTAAAGAAAATAAGAAGAAATGGGGTGTGGCTCAGGACATTTGCAAATTACCGTACATACATCGAGCTGTTCCACTTATAGCACTGTGGCCCCACCCATTAATGCTGAAGTTATAAGTAGTGTTTCAGCTTCAGACTGCTTTTTAAATGAGGAACGTTACAGGGATGCCAATCATATCAGAGACTGTGAACATGATATGTGATTTTTATAGGTTTAAAGGATTAAAGAGGTTGGTCATCCGAGATAGCCATGTGGATACAAAGTATGACTTTATGAGTAAAAAAAAAACCACAAAGACATTGAAAATGAACCTCATATTAAACTATGAGACAAATGTAAACATTTGGCCCTTTAAGTTTTGCTTTTCTGTAGAGAAAAATTTGTCTCTCTGAAAGGGGCAAACAGCTGATTTGCCTTGGTCCTGGCTAGACTGATTGCAGCTTTTCGTTCCCTATCCATGATGAGGTCCTCACACATAGCTTACCTGAGTTAAAAGTCTCAAAACTGTGTTTAACATCTCTGCTAATTTCCCCTCCGCTACTAGTCACCACCCCCAAGAGAGTAAATTAAAGCTGAAAAAATTATTAAAAAAAAAAAAGCATAAAAAAAATGAAAAAGCATAAAAACATGATATCAATGAAGGCTTTTATGAAGGAAATTCCAGAAATGTTCTGATATCATCTTAAATCACTAAGATGTGCATAGTAATCATGAAGGTTTTGTTGTTAAACTTTGCATTCTTAACACAGATCTTTTTACAGCAGTGAGGATAGTTGTGTGGAAAGGTTTGACCACCCACTTCTTCATAATTTAGTTCACAATTATCAGTTATTCACTGAATTAAATGTTTTAGGGAAAGTAGCATGCTTTTGCCTCATAGTGAGAAGGTTGTGGCTTGATTCCCAGGCAAGGTAGCCTGGGTTTTTTCCATGCCCTGCTGTCCTAACAAAGTCCAAAGACATATATGGAGGAAAATCACACAAAGAGAAGGAGAGTAAAGTGCACAAAGGAAGCATGCAGACTAGCCAATCTAGGAATCTAACCCAAGACTTGGGACAGTGCTACCCACAGCACCACCGTGCAGCCCTTCTGTGTAAAATAGTGACCATACATGTCATTCATGTAAAATCATAACACATGTACCTCTATATCATGAAAGGAGGAAAAAATACATTTTAAAGTTAATGTTCTTAAAACAATATCTCAGGTCTCAGCTTATTGAATATAAAATTTCATGTAAATTTTGTGTAAAAACTTCAAATTAAAGTAATAGAGATGGGAAGTAAAAAAATACTTAAACAGATTATTTTGGTGTCTGTGCTTTACATTTACTATTCTCTCTACATCTTAACACATATCTCTCCTTTCACCTTTAAAACAGACTCGATTGAGAGGAATTATCCATTATTTGTGCCTTTCCAACAAGACCAGTTGGCTGGTCCTAATCTCTAGAAACAAGGATAAAGCAGGGAAGCTATTTTTCTTCATTGTTACTTGATTATTTTCAATGGCATGAGATTTGGTTCGCTTTGCACACAAGCACCTGATTAAACGTAGGCCTTCTTGTATATTCTGAGCAGATTTTAGAGCCTGTACCTTTACTTAAACTTAGTAAAGAAGTTGAAAAGTGAAAGTGACTGTTCTTGTCATTGTGAAACACAGCACAACACAATGAAATTCAACCTCTGCATTTCACCCATACACATACGTGCAGCAGGGGGCAGCTATTGAAAGCTGCCTGGGGAGCAGTGATAGGGACAGTACTTTGCTCAAGGGTACCTCAGGGCAACCAGCTGGTCTGGAATTTGAATCCATAATCTTCTGATCCTGGGGCCATATCCTTAACCACTAGGCCACCGCTGCCCATTGAATCGGAATATTTGCTTTTTACACAGGTATCTGCACTGCTACATGAAAATCTGTACTTTTGCCACCTCTGATGAAGATTATAGAGTCAGCTGGGGGGTCACACCCACACTGATTTTTTTGCCTTGCAGCTTAATACTTAGTGGCTTACAGAAGCTTAACCACATACTTAGGCTGTGATCAAAATGTTTTTGGTTTTTTTGCTGAGAAATGGAGGGGGGATCTATTCAAAGCACCCTGGGAGCAGTGATGGGAATGGTACCTTGCTCAAGGGGTGGTGGTGGCCTAGTGGTCAGGTATTTGCCTGCAGACCTATGGATCAATCCCACCTCTAGCACTACGACTTTTGGGTTCCTGAGCAAGATCCTTAACCCTGAGTTGCTAATTAGGAAAGGGAAGTCACTCTGGATAAGAGCGTCTCCTATATGCCATAAATTTAAGGGTACCTCAGGGCAACCTACTGGTCTGGGATTCAAGCCCACGAGCTTCTGATCTTGGAGCCAACTCCCTAACCACTAGACCGCTGCCACCCCTGCTGCAGTGGGTGATTCTTTACCAGAGTAAAGGAGACACCACTGTCCCAACGTTCCTCATTGCAGCTACATTAAAGGAGTCCCTCATTCACACTTTTTAAACTAACAGAATACAAATTAAACCACAAAAAACATTTGCAATTCACATAAACATTAGAGACCATAGGTGACATCCACCCACCCACTACCAGAGCCACCAATCCTAATTTAATCTCATAATTTCAAGGGGATCTCTAGTGGTTAGAGACTCTCCCATGATGGGAAGGTCATGGGTTCAAGTCCTGGACCAGTGGGTTACATGACAGAGACTTTTACTTTAACCAGGGCCATGACATGTTCCAGCTGAAAAGTATTGGAACACTCAAGACAGATAAAAAAACATCCACTGCAGAACACTGGGAACATTTAACATTAAAAAAAAAAAATTCATTCATTCATGCACAAGGTGGGATATCTAACCTTCTAGTGCAGCTTCAGAACATCCCTTTCACCATGGCAGACTCAAATCAGTTGCAGTTGTCAAGTGTGTGTGCAGCTGGATTCTCTTTGCACCGGGAATGTTCCTTCTGTCTTCATGTTGTTTTTCCTCAAGGCCAAGGAAGAGGGCCAAAGAAAGGAAACAGAACGTAATTTTTACCAAAGAATGTAGCCTTTGTCTTTTTTTTAATTCATAAACAGACCACCCATGTTTCTCTGGGTCATTTAACAGCAGAGATTCAAAATCAAATCTGAAGTGAGAAGGTTTCATGTTTCATACATTTAAATAGAGATCTAGTCATCCTTTCTATTAACTTCTAAGAATCACTTACCATGATTCTAAAGAAATATTTCTGAGATTTAGACTGATCTTGCTGCCATAGTAACCTGAAGTGGACAAATCCTAAATGCACCAGTGGCATAGAAAATGAAAAAAGACTATTTGGCTTATTCAATACTGAACAGGAATAGTTCATGGGCAACAAAAAGAGATGGAATCTGAAGTGCATGGGAAAAAAAAGGGTGACATCAAATTTCTGCATATCTGCATAGACCTTTATTAAACACATGAAGTTCATCCACTTAAGTAGGGTCCACCATTTCCCATTCATCTGATGGAATTAAAGGGCCAAAAGAGAGTGTTCTCCATATCACCTGCTGTGCCAACATATTAGACATTTGGAAATGATGCATCATTGACTCGAATCCTGGACCAGTAGGTTGCCCTGTGGTACCCTTGGGCAAGGTGCCGTCCCCATCACTGCACTGGGGGAGCTGGATAGGACTGCCCACTGCTGCACGGTGTGAGTGGGTCAAAAGCAGAGGTTGCATTTCGTTGTGGTTCACTGTGTGCTGTGCTGTGTTTCACAATGACAAATAGTCACTTTCACTTTAAACGAAATCTCATCATCTTTGTGCTTAAATGATATTTAAAGTCTGAGAGAACATTAATTGACCAAAGACAAGCTCTTCCTTAAGAACATTCATTGGAAGTACCTGTTAAAGCATTGCTTAAGGTTTTTCCCAATGCTGAAAAAAATATTATACATATTATATGCAAAACCATAAACCATAATGCATTGCATTTAGTCATGAATAATGAAGCCTTTGGCAAATATTCTCTCTCCCCCACACACACACACTTTAACGTCCAATCTACAATTCCCTGCCTTGCCATATACACATAAAATCACATTCTATACACCTGACTTGTGCTTGCTCTTGTGCTTGCTATGGCTGAGGTCATCAGCGAGGTGATTGCAGAGAGAGATACTTGAGGAACACTGACGAGCACAAGGAGCAGAAGAGCTGGACTCACTAGGCATCTTAATAGAGAACCTCACCATTCTCCTGTCAGTGTGTGCACACAGAACCAGTGTTCAGTCTGCTTTCTTCTGAACACTTGAAGCATTAAGTGAAGAATGATATTCAGTTTTTCTACATGTTTTGGGAACATTTTCTATTCGTATTCTTCCTGCATTTAAGAAATTTGCTTCTTTTTTTTATCTGCCTTTAAAGACAGTGTTCGGTTTGATCTGAGATATGCAGTCAATTAAAAGAAACAGCTTTTGGAAGCAGAGGACCCATTCAGGCTACATGCTGACTGATCTTTGTTTGCTTTAGTGAGCTGTTGATCCTCTGCTTGATGAAAATGGAAAGAATCTGGCAATGAAAAGGAAATATTTGTCATCTTTTCTTGTGTTGATAAAGGGATTTTTTCATTTAAGATACGCGAGGAAAAGAGAATGCCTTTGGGCAGCGCTGATGACAGTATGACGGTATGACAAATAAGAAAAAGAAAGACAAATCTTATTTTAGGGGAAAGACTGTGTGACACATTGAGCTATTAAACTGAACAAAACTGCAGGCAGCTTTTGGATTTAGCAAAGCATTCATTAACTTAATACATTGCTTTGCGGCAGCGATGACCTAGCTTTTAGAAACTAGACCCCAGGATTGGAAGGTCATGGGTTTGAATCCCAGACCAGCAGGCTGCCCTGAGGTACCCTTGAGCAAGGTACCAAGCCCATCACTGCTCCCTGGGGGCTTTAAACAGCTGCCCCCTGCTGCACATGTATGTGGGTTAAATGCAGAGGAAGCAATTCGTCTCACTGTGTGCAGTGTTGTGTTTTACAATAACAAATAATCACTTTCACTTCTTTAACACACACACACACACACAAACACACACACAAAATGACCACCACCCCTCTGATCCTTAAGAGTCCATGGCATTTTTTCATGTACTGCACATTGAAGTTTTCTAGATTTCACATCAAACCAGTTGTAGGCTTCTCCATTTGAGGGCAATAGTTTTGGTGTGGGCAAATTTTATTAACTGGTGCATGATTTTCTTTGTACATCATATCAAAAAAACAAAAAAAAGCCTATAGACCACAAATAGCCTATGCAGACTGTGAATGGTATCTCTGGAAACTGAATGATTTATGATTGCTGGTGATGCCTATGGTTAAGGACTAGACCCTAGGATCAGAAGGTCATGGGTTTGAATCCCTTACCAGCAAGTTGCCCTGAGGTACGCTTGAGCAAGGTACTGTCCCCATCACTACTCCCCAGGTGCTTTAAACAGCTGCCCCATTGCTGCATGGTGCACTTATGAAAGCATTGTTATATCACACACTTTTAAAAGCTTGATTAAAAGCAAATCAAAGTAAAAAAGAGCTAGCTTTCTGTTAAACTCATTGTAGTTTATACTGTAGTATTAACTGTTGTGTGTGTATGTATGTACTGGGTGATTCATGAAGTTTAAATGATGTATATGGTCATTTTAAATTAAATTAAATTAAATTAAAAATATTATTATTAAAAATATATGCTGACATTAGCATGGAATACCAGTCGCTTAGGCTCGTGATCCTCGGGTCTATGAAAACAAGCACAGACACTTCCCTCTCTCTCTTTCTCTAATACATATACTCTCGTTTGTTCACACACCTGTTGGAGCAAGGTCTCGGTAAGGCTAAGAAGTCACTCTGGATACCCCCGGGACTCCAGCAGGTCCAGACAGCGGAAGGGCTCAAAGCCTTTGTTGTGCCAGGATGAAAAGCTTCGGCCAGGTGGACTTCTGAACACTTGTTCTGGATCATTCATTTTCTCCTGATTGCTTCCCCTTACTTTTCTTTCTTTTCACCAAGGAGGGTGCATTAACATTCTTCTCACTTTTCACGGCATTTATGTTCAAATTTGTTTTAATGTGCTTTTAAAAACACATTCACCGTCCAGATATTCTTTTAAAATAACCTATATATTCCAACATGTTAAACTCAGCATTAAATTGTAAAATTAGCAAAAAAATAAATAAATGTAAAAAAAAAAATTATATATATATATATATATATATATATATATATATATATATAAGAAATATATAAGTTAAATTAAGTTAAACCTTTTTCCTTTGTTTCCTTGTACCTTAGAAGAAGAAACTAAAGACACCCCTTCCCACATTTTTAATGCTTGACTTGTAAGCAAAACATCAGATTCATTTGTTTCCTCAGATGCCCCATTAAGCATTTTCATATGGGCCTATTTCCCAGTATATCTAATGATTATTTTGATGACTGTTAAAATGCATTTATTTATTATATATTGCCTTTATGCATATAAAAAGGAAGAAACACCACATTATTACTTGTTTGGAGCTACTGACATTCTTTATTAAGCTGCTCATGTGTTGGATTTGAAAGATTTCAACCATAATGGGCACACTGAGGTGACAATAGTCTACATTTTTACAGTAATTCACCATTTCACCCTATTTAGATTCTAAAGGTTAACATTTGAAAACTTGTCATATCAATGAAAAGAAGCAGCCCTACATCGGGACCCAGTCAGCAGACTGTTCAATCCAGCCCTGTTTAAGTGCCTGAATAACTATGCCACTCATTAGCCCATTAATAAAACTTTCATAGGACAGAGGAGGTCATGTTGGAGCTAGAAAATACTCAGACATGGTGCTTACCTCTAGGACTGAGGCCGGGAACCTATGACCTTGGTGGGCAGAAATCCTCTCCTCCTCCTGTGTCTCTATATTTGACAGACAGCAAGCTGAACTGCCTAATGGTAAACTTTTCTCTTTTCTTGAGATCATCAGAAGACATTTGGGTACCTTAAACATCTACCAAAGTCTCTGTTTCTTTAATGAGGTAGAATTAAAGTAGTGTAAAGCAACCTCAAAGCCTTTGTCTCAAAGAACTGCACTCATCACAGGTCCACCAATATTGTCTACTGGTTCCTGGCCAGACTATCAATGGTGGGCAGATCCTTTAGTGCTGGTTCTCCTGGGTCTTGGAAAACTATTAAACAAAAAAATGAGGAAAACAACACCTTTATACAAGGACTTTCTGCTAGCTTCACTATGGGTGGTAGTATTTTAGTGGCATGTTTGGCTGATCTAGATTAAATATGGATCGCTTAAGCTTGTGAAACGCATTCCATGAATGATGTGAGGCTTAACAGGTACATTAACGGTTGTGTAAGCATTTCTACAATGACACTTTCAGAGTTCTTGCATAAAGCTTTCACAGTTTACCATCTAAACCGTATGAAGAACTAGAGTTCCCAGAAAAAAGGCTCAGAAGAATCTTAGCATTCCCCTCAGCCCCTCAGTCTTACTGAAGACTATTCTTGTTTCTCCATCTCAAAGAGGCTGTTTACTCCTTGCATTGCTATTATTATTATTATTTATTTTGTATTTTTCATAAAAACCGCTTTTTTATTTATATATAAAGTGATTGGACCTATTTCTAGGTCAATTTTTTTGAAAAATCCATTCATCAAAAATCAAACATCAATTTTTATATCAAAGGATATGTTTTTTTTTTCTGCTCCTTGGAGGTGTGTATTCAGACAGTGCTCTGACCGAGCTGATATTTTCATCAGAGACTGTACAGACAAATGGGGGGCAAAACAAAGCTTGACCTGATCCTACAAAAAGTTAAATAGTTCATATATAGCACAGTCAAAGCCAACAGAAAGAGTGAAAGGTGTGATATGTTTCATTCATTGTGCTGGCTGAAGGGCGCAGAAGAAGGGACCTCATTAAACACTAAAAAATAGTGTTAAATATTCTACCTTTCACAGAATTTGCAGATGCTGGGAATACACGCCGTAACAGAGGTTGTTAGCTGCATTTTCACTCACATTCTACTGTATGTGCTGAAGGACTTTTTAACAGGAAAATGTAATTCAGACCAGGTCATCAGGTCAGGAACTTGACATTAAGTGAATGTTAGGTGTAAACAGCCTCACCTCTTATTTGTTTTTCTGGTCCCTTTTTATCTCTTGCAGAACTACTTTGATTGTGAGGTTCTAAATGAGTTTATTATTGGTACTTCCAGCATCTCAGCCCAGAAGCCCATAGTGCGTTATTCCTCTTTTTTTTTTTTTTAACATCCTCATGGTCTTAAAAAGGTCCAGAGTGGGAGGCACAAGCAGCGGCGAAGCAGTCCAGGCACTGAACCAAGAGAGTGGGATTGAAGCCCAAAATGAAGGGAATCAGTAACTCAAAATGATGCACTAGCATAAAGAAAAAAGTGAATTATTTTTTTCTCAAAGAACCTTAAATCCATCCCAGCTGTTCGTAAGTGAATTTCTGTCTCATTTAACTGTTTTTTTCTTTCTTTGTGTTCTTTCGTAAAGACATGTTATTGGTTCTGTATCCTCTTATCACTTGATAAAAGCCATCAGACTTTTCAGATGGTTCTGCATGATCAAATACATCTTTATTAATATCTTTATAAGAATTTATTTAAAGGTTATATATAGTACCAAACTGCTTCATGGAACAATATATAGCCATATACAATATATATACCATATTGTAACTAAAGGGTTCTGGAACAGTGGTTATTTGACTCGTAACGATGCTGGAATCTTTTATGGTATTTACATAGAACCATTTTATACTTAAAGTGTTTTAAATTGGTTCTATTAGAAAGTGTTATTTTACTACTAACAGCAATAGAGCCTTTTTTGGTACAATATGCAACCACTTCTGTTAT
The DNA here is from genome assembly GCA_017165825.1 of Hepsetus odoe. Lineage (NCBI taxonomy): Eukaryota > Metazoa > Chordata > Actinopteri > Characiformes > Hepsetidae > Hepsetus > Hepsetus odoe. The sequence goes on along the minus strand of CM029374.1, from coordinate 4,803,535 downwards.
ATAGTACCCAAACTGGTTCTGCTGTGCTTAAAAAAGTCAAGACTGGTTTTAGGGCAAATAGTAACATTTTTCTAACAAAATGATTCTTTAAAATGTTTACAATTTTTACATTTTTGCTACAATAAATAACCCTATTTTAACTTAAAGTGCAGCAAAAAGGGTTATATTTATAATTTGTAATATTTATATTTAACAACAGTGTAACCCTTTTTGGTACAATGTACAACAACAGTTTGTCCAGACAGATCCAAATAATTTCTGGTAAGAGTGGGCAAAAAAGAGTTCCAGAATATATTGATTTGACTTGTAATAACAGCAGAACCCTTTTTGGTATGATTTAGAACCCTATTTAACTAAAGGTGGAAGTGAAAGTGACTATTCTTGTCATTGTAAAACACAGCACAGCACACAGTGAGACAATGAAATTCAACCTCTGCTTTTCACCCATATACAAACGTGCAGCAGGGAGCAGTTATTGAAAGCACCCTGGGCACCTGGGATTCAAAACCCATGACCTTCTGATCCTGGGGCCAACTCCCTAACCACTAGGCCACCGCACAAGAAGAGAATCTTTACCCATTAAGACTTTTTGTTACAGTACAGAACCATTTTGTGGCTAAAAGTCCTGTAAAAATGATTATTTAACAAGGTCCTATAAAAACTCTTTAAAGAACAGCCTTTAAGCACATTGGTCCTCAATGCCTTTACTATAGAACCATCTTTTTTTCACCTCCTCTTTGAACCAGAGGTGTGGACTTCTTTAAACATTTATGGACCCTCAGTCAGTCATTGAGGATCTGTCCTGGCAGCCCTTCGCACTCCACAAGTCCCGTGGACGTGAAGGGTGTGATGGTGTCCAGCGAGATCTCCCCATCGCACTCGTGGGGCAGGAGAGAGTGAGCACCCACATGGCGTCTTGATGTGGCAGATGAAATGGAGGCCTTGGCTGGCTCTTCCCGCACCTGCTGCTGCTGGAGCGTTGCGTCCTTTTGCAATGTGGTGTCATGGTGGTAGGAGACAAGCTCATTGCTGAAGTTGACAGCCTCCACAGTGGCAGCACTGGCGAAGAGCCTGTGGCAGCCCAGCAATGAAGAAAAGGCGCGACGGAAATCAGCATTGAAGGCATAGATAACGGGGTTGAGTGATGAATTTGCCCAGCCAAACCACACAAAGATAGCAAAGGTGGTGTCACTAACACAGCGGCAGAAGGGCACAGCACAGTTGAGCACAAAAAAGGGCAGCCAGCAGCACACAAAGACACCCATGATGACCGAGAGTGTCTTCAGCACCTTGGTCTCCTTCTTGAAGGTAGTCTTGAGTGCCTGCTCATCGCCTTGCATGCTTGCCGACTGGCGCTCCAGTGAAGAGATTCGGCGGATCTGTGTCTGTGCAATGCGGAAAATGCGAGTGTATGTGGCAACCATGATCAGTACTGGGATATAGAAGCTGATCAATGATGAAGAGATGGCATACGTGCGGTTCAGGTTTGCCTTGCAGTCGCCTTCCGACTCTGGCTCCTCTCCTCCTTGTTCATGCCAGTTGAGTTGCACGGGGATAAAGGAGATAAGAACCGACAGTGTCCATGCCACGCCAATCATTGCAAAGGCCACACGATGTGTCATGCGCCGCTCATAGCGGAAGGGGCTGGCAATGGCCCAGTAGCGGTCCACACTTATCATGCACAGGTTCAGGATGGATGCCGTTGAGCACATGATGTCAAAGGCGATCCACACTCCGCAGAAGCGCCCAAACAGCCAGGTGCCTGCCACGGCTGACATAGCCTCCCATGGCATCACAAGGACGGCCACAAACAGGTCAGACACAGCCAGTGAAACCACAAAGAAGTTGGTGACCTTGGAGCGCAGGTGGCGGAACTTGACCACGGCAGCGCACACCAGCGTATTGCCCAGGAGAGTGGACACAATCAGGAGAAAGAGGACAAAGCCCAGCAGTGCGCGAGCACTCCCACCACCCTCGGCTCCATCCGCGCGCACCACTGTCCCGTTGCTTTGGTTCTGTGCACTTTCCATCTCCAGAACACCCCCTCCCGTGTGCGAGCAATTTACACAGCATCCATCAGTGCTTTGTCTTCATGTCCCAGCATGTGTCCTCTAATGCTATTAAGATCAAGGTGTTTTTTTTTTCAATCCTGTGATTGATTCTCCCCATTCTGTGTTTTTTCTCTCATAGGCTCTGTCCAAGCTGCCTGGGCTCCTCTCTGTTCGCAAAGCTGAGGCTGAACTGACGCGCCAACAAGCGCTCCTATTTTCCCAGAGCTTTGTGATTGGCTGGGTTGGTCTGGACTTTTGGAGTTTTCTGATTGGCTGGATGGGTCTAGACTTATGGAGCTTTCTAAATGGATTATGCCATCTGAATGTTTTTTCATCTCTTGCTCTCTTTTGATTGGCATGCATTCTTGATCATGATTGTGCTATATTCAAACTTTTTTGTTGATTGGTTAATTGGTTGTTTGATTGATGACAGGTCAGTTAGGTTTTTGGTTGGTTATCTGGTTAGTTGGTTGGTTGTTGGGTTGAGTGGTTGGCTGCTGAGGTAATTGGGCATTTGGGTGGCTGAGAATGGCAAAACTGAAATTTTAGTAGATACGCTTTTTTAATTTCTGCAAAAACATAATAAAGCATTAAGACACGAGAGGGAGGGCGTTATTACATTATTGCTGGGATTCACTCATATATCACTACAGGTATAATGTAAATTATCAATTAACTGACTATTTTTGTCATTGTGAAACATGGCACATCATTCACACCATGAAATTCAACCACTGCTTTTTACCATAAACACTGTGCAGCAGGTAGCAGCTATTTACAGCACCCAGGGAGCAGCGACAGGGACAGTACCTTGCTCAAGGGTACCACAGTGCAACCTACTGGTCTGGGATTAGAACCCACAACCTTCTGATCCTGGGGCCAACTACCTAACCACTGCTGCCCTTGTTTTATTGTGTCATTCATGTTTTTGTACTACAGATCCTTGAAACTGCAGCAATGCCAGATCAGATTTTTCTAATTTACTGCCGTTATCTGAATATTTCCAGCCCGGACTGTAAAACATTCTACAGACCGATCATGTTTGTCAGTTTCTATTCTCTTCACTTTTAATGATCTCCAGTGTTTATACATTCTTAACTTGTGCAAAAAAGAGATGCTTGATTACATGATTCTGGTAAAAGTATTGATTCAGTTTCTTTGCTTAAAAAGAAAGTAAAAAAAATAAACTCAATCACGACTGAACACCGCCAAGGTTAATGTATGAATACCACTAACATGCATCTAAACCTCACTGTTAGAAATAAATAATGGAGAAATAAATAATCTAACATCCATAAAAATGATGGGAAACTCCGCTTTCCAACTGGATAATAAACTTTCTATTGAGATCTAAAATCCACTCATTTTAACATTTTAAGGATATCATAGACTGTTTCAATTATTTTTTTCACTTACATCTGCAAATATGACTCTAATAACTTTACCAATGTCATCCATTCTACAATGAAAAAACATTCATTGAACTAGGTATGCTTTCTCTTGAGTATTTACAACTGGAAGACATTTGTGGCATTTGGGAATATTCTGGGCTGTTTTTTAAATAGATTCTTGCATATTCATAGGATACGGTGCTTAATTTCCCATCAAAATTGAGTGATGAATGTCCTCAAGAACAAATACATAATGTTCTCAGCCTTTTCTGCCTATCTTTTGAGAACGAGAACAACTGAGTAATGAATAATTACAAAGTGTGATGTAAATGATTAGTGTTTTTTTCATGATTGCGCATCATTCATTATTACCTAGATGGGGAAATTGTGTTCATTGTTATTAAGGTAATGGCTAAGAATTATCTATATCTTGTACAGCCTGTGCTGGGACTGTTGAGGAAGAAACTCATGACAGAGAACAATGATCAAGAAAACAAAAGTGCTCATTTTGAAGACCACGTACATTACATGAGCAACCACAATGCCACAACCACATTGTTTTTTGTGCTTCTGCCATGCCCTGGCAACCTGTCCACAGTGTTTTTTGCCCTTTAGGGCTGTTCCAGCACCCCCATAACCTTGGTTGTATATATAGATACAGTACTGTGAAAAAGTTTTAAGCAGGTGTGGAAAAAATGCTGTAAACAAAGAATGCTTTCAGAATGGAAGTGTTAATCATTTATTTTCATAAATCAACAAAATGCAGTGAATGAACAAAAGAGAAATGTAAATCAAATCAATATTTGGTGTGACCACCCTTTGCCTTCAAAACAGCATCAATTCTTCTAGGTACACTTGCACACAGTTTTTGAAGGAACACAGCTGATATATATATATATATATATATAATATATATATATATATATTCTTCACTCCATCCATCACTCCACTTCACTCCATCCATCCATATTTTTTATAGTGGGGTGATGGTGCAAAAGTCAACATTTATAACTAAAAAAAAACATTTTTGATGTGTCTCTTCTAAGGCTACACTGAAGACGTTGTCCTGAAATGGAAAACTGTTCCTAACATTCACTTAAAACTGCTACAGCTGAGATCATTCACTGCTTCCATCCTAATGACTGGCTTTCAAACATCTGATTTATTAGCTCAGCTACACTTAAACTCCTTATAATTTGGCTTCTTGTGACTGCAGCACCTAGATCTTTTATGTTAAGAACTGAATGAAAATGAAGTTTTCGAGTTCACCTTCTCAGGAAAGGACAGAAAATGTGTTGCACTTTTTGGTTGTTTGCCATATGTGGAGCCAAATAAGCACACACAAAGCTTATGGCTCCAGGCGCCACCTGGTGATCATAAATCTTTTTGTTTTTTAATGTCCAGATACATTTCTGGACCGTTAATTAATAGTTTGTGTTTTTACATTCAGTTGTTGAACTAGGCAGTCCAGTATTAAATGTCGAGCCTGTGAACGTGTAGAATTATCAGTTTGCTTTATGGGATAATCAGGTCCAGGAGAACCTGTCAATTGACTCCCTATCAAGTGAGGTTGGGGTAACTCTGAAATCTTCACTATCGGTCTATTCTTCACCACACCAATTATGTGTCAAACCAAAGATCCATAAAGAGTTATAGATGACCATCAGGTGTCTAAAGAGTTTGTAATCCCTTCTTAAAAAGGGGACAGTGGACAAAAAGAGAAACTTCGAAATGTTACCCTTCTCAGAAGTGGTCAAATAACAAAAATCATTATAAAAATAAGAAATTAATTTTCTGGGAAGTTTCTATAGACCTGCAGGCATCTCTTGCCCTAACATCAGTGTTAATGACCTCACTGGACAAACACTGAGCAGCATAGTGCTCGTGGTAATCTAGTGGTAAAATATCTGCATATGGCCCAACAAGTTGCTCAAATCCTACCTTTTTTGATTTAGCCTTCCCTGACCCTGACAGTCGAAGACCACTGTTAATGATGTGTGTGTTGTTATTAGGGCGTTGTTTTATATTTGGGTAAATTTTTGGTTGCAAAACTAAGCAGTTTCATTTTAATTAAAAAAATTGTAATAAAAAAAAGTAAATATCATATAAATGATCAAATAAAAATTTTGTTCTACATTTCAACATAATTTAGTATCTCAGTCCATTCGTCAGGAACACACCCGGGCAATATTTCTGATTCTGCTTTTGAAATCTGAGGGGAAACATACCGGCTCTTATTTGTTTGATTTTTTGTTTGTTTGTTTGATGTGAATGCAATTATGTAAAGGTCATTCTTTTTATGTGATTAATATAAAATAGCAAGATTTCCCATGAAGTGTACATTAAAAAAATGCAGATGTTTATTTAATATATGTCTGTAAAAAAAAAACTCCAAAAAAACACAGCTTCCATTGTTTGGGCTGTTTATTTATTTGTTTATTTTTGTGTGTGCAAAAATCTCTGAGGTGTTTCTCTGCGAGGGGTGTAAATATGATCCCTTTTATGATCCCGCAGACATTTTTTAAACAGTGGTGAGATTATTTGTGCGAGTGCAGTGCCAGAGGCCAGAGGCTGCAGTGACTCCCTCTGGCCGCCAGGTGTCACTGTAAATCCTGGAGAACCCCCCCCCCCCCCCTTCGTTTTTTGTCGCGCGGGGGGGCTGTGGAAAGAAGCGACGTCATTCGGTTCAAAATGGCCTCTGTGTGTTCCTGCAGAGGAGCGGGCTGAAGCGGGAGGAAACAGGGAAAATAGAAATTAAACAAACACAGGAAACCGGCGATGACCCGTCTGGACCTCGGTGGTCCGTCTCCCCGGCGCGTGACAGGAGCGCGTGCGGTGTCAGTGGCTGGCGGCGCGTGCGCGCTGCGCTTGAGATGAGAGCCCGGCGCGGCGCGCGCACAACGCAGGAGCGCAGTGGAGCCTTGCTGCCACCCGGGAGATGGAAGTAGGACGACGATGGCGAGCAGCACCACTCCGAGCTCTCTCCCTACGGAGAGCCGCCTGCTGACTGGGCGTGTTTACAGCGGGGGGGCGCCTGGACCTGCTGCTCCGGACTGCAGCCTGGGGATGAAGCCCGAGTGTGAACGTGTTGGGCGGGGTTTGTTGGGCCCCGGTTGGGGACCGGATTGTGGGGTCAATGGGTTTTCTGAGGTCCGCTGTGTTTCAGGCCCTGAGGAACCAGCTGGGAACAAAATGGCACCACATCTGGGGACATCCAAGCTGGAGACTGTCCCCAAACTGGATAAAGGGGACCCGTTTCCTCCCTCTGCCTGTAGGCACCAGCTGAACTGCTTCTGCAGGGACTCAGCTTCAGCTTCAGAACTGTCCATTCCCAATGGAGACCTGAGCCCTGATGGCGTGGAAGGTCTATCAGCTCCCAGTCCTCAAGGTTTCTTCCACCAAATCCCTGCCCTGGACAAAGGAGTGAGGGTGGGCAATTGTGGATTCTTGGTTGTGAACACTAGGTCTCTGTGGGACACTCCTGACATGGGGGGTGACGATGTCCGCTCCTCACCTGGTTCTTGTGAAAGCCCTGGCCAGGAGAGTGGGCTGGAGGCCTCTGGTTCAACCCAGCAGGCCCCCAGCTGTGACCGCGACCCTGGACTGGACACCCTTTCTGACCTCAGTGGCAAGCTGTCAATGTCCCCATTGGGCGAAAATACCGGTGACTGTGCCAGGCCCCAGTCCCTCATGACCAACCCAGGGCACACCGTGTCACTCAGCTGCGATGCCACCCCACTCAGCCCAGACGACGATGCTGGATTCTTTGGGGATGAGGCTGGCAGGGACGGGACCACCTATGAGGTTGCCCGTCGGCAAAGTGCGCCAGACAAGATGCCACAGGGCATTTGTGTTGATCCTGACTCCAAGGTGAACAAGAAGCATGGCATTGCAGAATTCCTGACTAGGTAGGTCTCAACCCGCAACAGAGCAATGATGGGTTGTTATGGAGCATTCTATTTGTTGAATTAGGAGACACGATGGGATGCTCTAAAAATACTTTTTGTTATTTTTGCACAACATAAACATTCATTCATTCTCAATTTCTCAAAACCAGAACAACCCTAATCATTCAATGTATAATAATTCCAAGTGAAACTTCTCATCAAATGATAACAGTGAACCCTGTAGGATTTTGGCCATCAGAAACGACATTTATCACCAATTACTGTCACTTCCATTATGTACACTTGGGTTCTCATGTAGGATGGAGTTATTGGGCCAGGATTCTGTTCAGATCTACCGCACATATCAGTCTGGCATGTTTAACTGACTGTAATTTGGGCTTGCTTTAAAGGGTGTCGTTCCTGATTTCTCCAAGTTTCTCCATAGTTTAGTTCATGAAATAATTTGGGTCTTGTGAAAGGATGCTTTGTGGAGAAGCTTATCTGTTCCAATTTGAAACTAGATCTCTGCAAGAAAATAGTTTCTTTAATTACTGTCCAAAACCACCAATATACCTATGTTCAGTAACCTAGGGATACTCAGCTGAGGACTGAGAGGTTGTTGGTTCAAGGGTGGCTCTCTGGCACAAGCACCATTTAAGCCCTTAAGGCCCTTAACCTCAAATAGCTTCAGGGAGGCTGTCCCTGTCGTTAAGTAATGTATTTCACAGTCAAGTCCTTGTACGTGATCAGAGTCAGAGGAGTGTTCTTTGCGGAGCCACACAGTGATCTATGTATGAACCATCAAGCAGAATAAAGCATCTAATTTAAGGCATGAAGCAGTGGAGAAACTGGTGCAGATTAATTCAGATGATCAGGTGATTAGTTTAGTGCTGATGCTGAATGCTGAGTGGTTGGTACCCCTTTATCTAGAACCTTAGGCACATTGCAGCTTTTCACAGTACTTTTGCACCACCTGGGTGATTCCCCAGCAAAATATAAAGAAATGTGAGGTGGCTCAAGACTTTTACAGAATACTGAATGTTCAGGCCAAGCTTTATTTGAAAACTATTGTTTAGCAATATATCAGGCTCCAGGGAGCATTAGCCTGCATCACGTACTTAATTTCCATGACAAGTGTCAACCTTGCAAAAAGTGATCGCTTTTTAACGATTTCAGAATTGACAAAATTTAACAATGAATGCTTGTTGGAGTAAGCCATTTTTCTTTGTATGTCTGGTTCTGTTCCCTTCCACTGAAGTTTCTCTAGAATGAATTATTTAATATTAAACGTCTTTGAGTGACTTTCTAATCCTAACTGCTTCATTGTGAAAAATTGGAAAATAGTTCAAATTCCCTTTGAAATGCCTGTTTCTCTCCAAATCCAACCACTGAGGCATATTCTTTACAGTTCCTTCCTTACCAACTGGTTTTAGAATAAAGTTTAAGGAACTGAATTTAAATGTAGTACACAAGCAACGTTGTGCTTCATGTGGTCTGGTAATGAGTGCCAAGGCTTGTGCTGGTTGAGTGAGTTGTATCTGCCTGCCCTGAAGGTTTCTACACAGTTGTATGACGTGGAAGCCCTGTGGTCAGTAGCATGTATATTCAGTGTGATAGCAGGGCTGATTTGTTGTTGGGTTTGTTTCATTTTGGACTGTTCTCTTTCTCTAGCGTCAGGGTTTTTAAGTGCCTGTCAGGGCTTTCGGTCAGAGTTATAGTTCAGATGAATTTTTCAATCTATTTCTCCACAGAATAAACTGGTATGTCATTAAAGTTGTCTAATGTAAGTTGCTAGTGTGTTTGCTTGTGTCTGGTTCTGCTTTGCCAGTTTTGGAATTTCTGAACATTTGAGACCAAGTTCCTGCATATTTTGTCTAAACTGGTTTTCTGCTATTCTCCATCTGTTTAAATGGCCTATCACTCCCTGCAGATTAGATCAGTAAGCGTTAAAACAGCCTTTTGTGAGTAGGGTTATAATGGTAGCAGTGTGGTGGCATTTAACTCTTCTGTCCTCAGCTGATCATCCAAAACTGGCTCTAGCGTGAAGCCCAACTGCAGTCCATATCAGGAACTCAGCTGCCAAAACAGCCAGTTTTTAAATTATAGTTTTTCATGCTGCAAAACCAATGTATTTGCACATATTCACTTCTCCTCCGTTTAGCACCTCCAGTTCAACTGTTTCAGCCTTTTGCGGCTCTTTGAATGAACATTGCAGTCAGAAGACTGCTTTAATATATAATGGTCACAGTAAACAAACACTGTTTAGTTATAAATTTCATGAAAACAAACATCCTGGAAAAACTCAACTAGAAGGAAGATGTAAAATACGGGCCCTTTAGAAACACCTAGGTGAATCATTGTCTTTATAGGTTGATGGAAGGCCAAAATGGTTTGAGTTTTGTTGAATTACATGTTAATTCATTATCCCGTTAAAAAGACGCTGATTGATGAGAGGTTAATTTGCATATTTACGCATTTAACAGCTAATATTGTGCCGTCCTATTTTTTACTCCGTACATTAAAACTGTCTGAGTTCACTCGTCCTCCTTCATACCTGCTCTCTTACTCTCATACAAGTTGCCAGCCTTCTTTTCAAATAAATGGGTGAGCGGTTTATGTTCTTTGATCACTATCCAACCATGAACCTGCAACCTTCCCTCTGTCTGCTTGCTGAAGTGCAAGTCTGAGTGATGGCCCCTTCTTTCAAAGATGGAAAACAGCCTTGGGCCACTAATTGACTTTATTGATTGATCACAGTAAAGTTTAAAAAAAAGTGCTGAAGTCATCCAAATGATTGCTCTGACCTTCTCATTCATGAGCCACGTGACTTTATTTCTTGTTTATCTTTGTTTCATACTAAGGTTATTCTAAACCTATAATATGCAAAAGAAAAAGACTGTTCTTAATTATAGGGCACTCAAGCTAACCCCAACCAATCAGATGGCATTAGGAAATAATGTAGTGTGTTTATTATTGGAAACAAACCTGGGCTAAAAACGAATAAATGATACACTGGTACATTTAGTTGTTGTCTATCTTCAGTGCTTCAGTCAACACCTTAACTGAACATGTGCCAGTGACTCAGCCATACTAAGCAGGTTTGTTGTGGGAAGTAAGTCTCTCCCAGTGTGTAGCAGCCACAGAAAAGTGGATCCCATTAGTGTTAGTCATATTATTTTAGTCTGTCATGAAGTGTGTTGACAAGCTCAGGTTGGTGTGCAGTAGTAACTGGAATTGAAAAAAGCAGAAGAATTGAAAGGAATTTGGACCTCATGATTGTGTCACCAAGCGTTGGACTGGATTTATTGTTTATTATTTTTTATGGCACAGTTTTGGAATGGTGGGCTGTTACAGAGAAACATTAGCATATTACTGTGTTAGCTTTTTTCTTGTAAATGATAACATGCATACTAACTTTACACGTAGTGTTCCAGTGGTAAACTGTTTACTTTAAAAGCAAAGCCTTACTCCCAAAAAGAAGCTAAAAACAAAATGATTTCACTCTTAAAATTAGAATTTGACACAATGTGCAGTTTCCAGATTATAAGGACTGCAGTTTAGATCCTACAATATCCTACAGTTTAGATCCTACAATATCCTATGCGATATTTCTTGTTTTTATTAGTATATTTAAATAATAATGAATCCAATACATCTAAAAATCGCAGTCAAATCACACCATTACATTTAGCACTGAACTCTCAAGTGTAAAAAGACTTCCTAGCTAAAAGATTTTGAGTGTAAAAGAAAGATTAAATAATCTTTTTTAAATTGCAATTGAAATCACAATCAGATATTTTCCCTGATTCATACAGGGCTAATTAAAATGTGACTTTCTGTACAAAAACTACACTCTGCTAATGAATTAATGATCCTCTGGTGCTCTTCTGGTAAACCAAAAGGAATTTTAATGTCAGCTTTTATGAGTTGGGCGTCATAATGTCCTGCTGGGTCAAGCCTTTTTTGTTGCTCAAGTCTGGATTAGCTTTTTGTCACTTGTGTCAATTTCCTCTTTTTTTGCTTGGTTCTCCTGTCACTTTTTTAACACTCTCCTTTCAGTTCTGTCCTGGCTTCACTAGCCATTGTACGAGGTTTATTACATTCAAACAGATTGCAACAGGTTTATGAATTGATTGATTGGCTGATAAACAAAGTGTTCATATGTGTAATTAAATTACTGCAACAGATGCTGTATAGTTTTTGCAAAAATTTAAACAGATCTCATTGGGTGTAACTGTCAGGCTGATTTATTCATAAGCAGCTGCCATGCTGAAATGTAAACTAATCTGATCATTAATTTTGTGGAGTGTGCTGGCCTCAACTTTAAGGCTTTCATGCTTTTTTGACTGTTGTAATGCAACTTGAGTTTCAAGCTGGAGATCAGTTAACTGTGAGGCTTTTGTAGGCAGACAATAATGAAAACAGACCACTTCAGTAGTCTCTGTTCCTCATTCTGTTTGTTTCTCACTCTGGCTCCCTTTTTTCTCTCTCTTTCTCCTTGATCTCTTTAGAAGTTTGTTTTCCTGGAAGACCAAAGAGCCTAAGGCCACAGCTGCCCAGAGTGCTCCAGGCTGGAGATTGTTTGGGAAACCCCCCCCAAAGGACAACACTCCCAAAGACTCCCGGACCTTACAGCAGGTCAGAACACTGTGCAAGACTTCAGAACCATACAGCAGATCAAAATCTTCTCAAAGTCTAAGTAAACATTGAGGAGTCTCCGCTCACTCCAGAACCGCACAGCAGTTCATAACTCTTCTGAAGAATAATGCACAACAGATTACAAACAAGGTTATAAACAAAGCCTCAGTAACCATGCAGCAGGTAAGAAGTTTCACAAAAGTGCCAGAACGACACAGAAGGTCTGGATCTTTTTACTCCAAGACCATGCAACCAGGCTAGCCAGCACTTCATAAAGACTCAAGAGTTAAAACAAAGCCAAGAACCCTCTCTTTAAGAGTCCAGTCTACGAAGAATGTTAAAATACCCTCAAAAACACATCCGTTCTATTCCTCCCAAAGATCTGAGAACCATGCAGCAGGCGGAAACTTTTTCAAAGTCTCTAGAACAGTACAGCAGGACACAACACTCTTTCAAACATCATACAGTAGGCCAGATCTTTCTAAAACATATTCCAGAACCATAAAGCTGGCCAGATACCTCCTAAAGACTCCAGAACCAAAGGTCATGTCTGATCCATCTGAAAGACTCTAAAGCCACACCACAGCTCACTTCTTCAAAAACTCCAGAAACATTGTCCAGAAGGGGATACATGTTAGTTATTGACTTATGCCTAACAGAGGACAGCAAAATGACGTAACAGAAGCAAGTAGCTTTTGGCAATAGAGTCTCACATATTAGGTCCTCAAGTATTTTAGAAGCTCCAGAGTCTTTCAAGTTAAGACCATTCTTAAAGAGCAGAAGCCTCCTAAAGACATTAAGCAAATATTTCTATGATCTTCAGCATGTTGCATCCAAGAGCAGTGCCACATACGTAGGGACACCAACCTTCAAGCTTTTCCAAAATGATCAAACTGATGGGATGTACAGAATGGGGAAAGGGAGAGGGATTGAAAACACTGGAAAGTGTGTGTCACTGGATGTGTCAGCCTAGAGGCAAAGGAGTGTGGGATATGCGTGGGCGGTGTGTGTGTGTGTGTGTGTGTGTGTGTGTGTGTGTGTGTGTGTGTGTGTGTGTGTGTACGCGCTGCAGCTGCTGTCTAACCAGCTGTCGGCTCCCTCTCCTCTCTGTAAGCCAGTGTTGACTGAGAGCCTGTTGTAGGCCGTTTTCTTCTCCAGCGCTCCGAATTGCCACCCTGCTCAGGATTCACCCCACACAAGCCACAGGTGCCCCTCTGTATTCCTGTGGGGACGCCTACACATTCATTAAAGCATTGATTACTGGAGGGGAATGCTTCAGAGGTGGACCGTATACACATAGGTTCAGTTTTCTGATACTGAGGTTAAGATTTAGTTAACATTTCTGTATTTTAAAAATGACTTGTGGCACTGTGAAGATTGCTAATGTAAAAAAAAAATTAACTGTCCACAATGAATCGGCTTCAAGACGAGTTCACGTTTTGAATGATGAACAGGGTGTCACAGGTTTTTTTAGCAGACTGAACATTTGACACAAGGGGAGTCGTTTTATTGATTTGAAGTAAAATGATGAGGTTTATTTTATAAATGGTGTATTTATGAAGTACAAGGCTCCACATCTGGGCCAGTAATATTTATTTAGGTTTAGGTTATTAGGTGTCAGAGGATAGAATCACTGTAACTTGCTATTTTGATTGTTCAGTGCAAAGGGAATGCAATACAGAGGTTTGTTAATAGAGATTTGCATTAGGTTCACTATGAGTTATGGTATGAAATGCACCAAATGACTTCTTCTTTAGCTTTAATTCACTTATACACACACTAATTTTTCACACGTTTATCATCTCCAAAACTGTCACTGTTGTTGTCACAAAGCAGCTGTACAGAATCCGGGTTCCAAGCCTCAATTGGGTAAGTTGAGGGCAACAGAGGCAAGGAAAAACTCCTCAAACTTGAGGAAGAAACGTGGGAGGAACAAAGACCCAAAAGAGGAACCCATCCTCCTTTGGTCGACACCGGAAATAAAAAAGGAAAGATAGAAAGAGAAAACCCCTGCATCACTCTGTAGTGATGACTTCCAGTAAGCATGAGTTACAGTAAAAGTAAAAGAGTCCATTGGTGACTGTAAATGGAGGTTCATGATCTAATGGTGGAAGCTCTGTTTAAGTGGGGAAGCTTTAATCTTCATGGCAGCAGCTCCTGCAGAAGAGCCAGACTGATGGAGCTGATCTGAAGTTCAGGTCGGAAGAGAAATATGATAAGAGTAGTTTCGCCGACTTGGTGGAGTAGCTGGTATGGAATTCAGGAGACCCTCGCGGAGATCGATGGACTTGCTTTCCGGAAATATCTGAAGCCGCCCATCTCGAACAAAGAGAAAGGAATTACTTTTGTTTTGAACTCATTGTACAGACCATCTACAAAGCCCTCTAGTGAGCAGATATTGTTCACATAGTAGATAGTTCTCGATCATGTTGGTGTGTGTGCTGCACTGCATGTATCTCACACACTAGTGCTGCTTGGTTTTTCAACACCTTAGTGTCACAGCCCAACTGTCTAGAATCCACCAAGCCAGGGGTATCTCATGTCCAGAAATGGACCACTCATAGAGGACAAGAGCATGACTATCCCAAACTGTGCAGTTTCTATAACAGACAGAACTGTACACAGTGTTTATAAAATTCAAGATGTCATTCACTCTGTCCAGCAACACCCCTACCCCCTCCCTCAAATGCTAAAAATGCCCTGCCTTTGCTGATCTGCCACCCATATTTGTCGTCCAGTGGGGACCCTGACTTTTGAGGATAAAGTGGGATTAAAGATAAAGCTGGTAAACAGAATTTCTATGGCTTTTTACATAAACTACAAAGTGTACCTGCTTGGGTAAGCACAGCTGATCAAACGGCCAAGCGTACCTGTAAAGTTGGTGGACCCGATACAGCGACATGTTCTGTTTGTCATCTCCACTTTCATGTTTTGCCTGTGCTGCCGGGTCACTTCATCAATTATTAAGCCCATTGTGCACCGAGGCAGGTGTATGAGGGTGGGGAAGATAAACAGTCTACATGCAAGACAGGTACTTTCAGGACTAGAGTCATGAGCCACTTGCAAACCAGCCTCATGTTATTTAAACTAATGAATGTTCTCTTCAAGAGAGCTCATTAGCTTAGATTGTTGGTGGCAAACAGCTCAAAGAAGACGCTTCACTTACCAGGCTGTGAAAGATGACAGCCCTTCTGTTGTTTGCCATCAGGGATTGCTATATACAGTGCCCGGCCTCAACCTGCCGTTGCCATAGCAGCGAGGCTCACCTCAGTGCTGCATCCTGTCTCAACTCAAGTGCCTGTCCTGTGAGTACATGATGAAAGTTCCCAGGGCTTGAATATGAAGAGAAATTCATTTCAGATGGCCTTTAGCAGTATGTTATCACAGCAAACGAATAGCAAAGCTTATATATATTATACACACACACAAAATAAGTATTGAACATTTCATTGTTTTTTCCATGACAAATATATTTCTAATGGGAACATCACCAGATGTCCAGAACAACCTTAGTAATTCACATCCACACCATACAAAGAAATCAAATAAATCCATAAATTTGGAAATATCATGGTGTGGGGATGTTTTTCAGCAGATGGTACTGGATTTCATATAGTTAAAGGAAGGATGAATGGAGAAATGTACCAAGGCATTTATGATAAGAATCTGCTGCCATCTACCAGCATTTTGAAGATGAAATGAGGGTGGACGTTTCAGCAAGACAATGATCCCAAACACAGTCAAGGAAACCCAGTTGATTTCTGTGAAAGAAAATAAAGCTGCTAGAATGGCCCATTCGACTTGAATCCAATTGAAAATCTATGGAAACAACTGAAGAACAGTTCATAGAGGAGGAACCTTCAAGATCTGAAGACGGTTTGTGCAGAAGGACAGGCCAAAATCACATCTGAGCAATGCAGGCGACTAGTTTCTCCATACAGGAGCGTCTTGAAGCTGTCATTGAGGCTTTTGTACTAAATATTAAATTAATTTCAGTAAGTGTGTTCAATACTTATTCCCCACATCATTCCACTTTACTACACATCATTTATGGGCTTATTTGCTTTGATTTATTTGTATGTGTTACTTGGGTTGTTACCAACATCTAGTGTAAATAACATTTCAGAAGCCCCTTTAGAAATATATTTACTGAGCAATACTTTGATATTTTAATACTTATTTTCCCCGCTGTAAGATTGTGGCAAAGTACACTGCAAAGGCCTTGACCAACCCCTCATTTCTGTATATTTTGCTTCCAAAGAGACAGACGTGTTGTGTTGTTGAAGGATAAAGTTATGAAGGTATGTTGTTTTAACCTCAAGGCAATGAAATTGACCTGGGCAGCAAACAACTGACCTGTGAAAATTTCACTTCGGTTTTGTTGTTGAGATAGTTGATACGCAGCCTTAATCACAAATGAACTCCGGATAATGTGTGGAGCAGGGGTCACCAACCTTTTTGAAACTGAGAACTACCTAAACTTACCTAAACTTCATGTATAATAATTTTAAATGCTTTATTTTTTATTGTCATTTTCAAATCCATATAAATACAAATGTGATTAAAGAAGAATAGCAACAGGATAAAATTACATTTTAGACACTGCTCACTGGTGAGTCCGTGGTCGACTTGTGGTCCTTGGGGGCACCCTGGTGTCCGCAGGCACAATGGTGTGGAGAGTCCAGAGATTGTCTGAAATTGTACTTTCAAACATGTAGCACAGCAGGAGGTTCTCCATGTTGGACTGTAACAATCAGCTGCGATTATGCTTGTGGTCCATGTGGTTTAGGTGATGGGGGGACCTTGAAGCGTTTAGGAGGCTTCATAGTTTGCTTGTAAATTACCTCTTCCTTTTTACATTTGATGTTTTCAGTGTTGGTCCCAAAGCTCCCAGATCTCCTTGTCTCCACTATGACTTTTTAATTCTCGTCTTTCTGTAAGTAATCTTCCTCAACCTCAAGGGTTTTCTTTTTCTTCCAATTTAATGCCTGGAGCGATGTTGCCAAGGTTACCATATTTTCCACAAATTTAAGTTAAAAACCCTGATGTTTTTCTTTCATTTTCCAGCCATTGCATCATCACTGAATCCACTCACTCGCTGTGAGTGGGGGGATGGACCAGTTCTGTATAAAGTCAAGTAGACGTTACAAGACTTTCAAGAATTAAAAAGTGTATTATCATTTTTTTCTATTAATGCTTTCCAAATAATGGCAAATAACAATCCATTGCTCATTAAAATTGAGTAAATTTGTTCTATATAGAGGTGTCCTTACAGTGGTGCTTAAAGTATTAAAATATTTTGTCGTTTTTAGTATCTGCATAAATATGACCTACTACTTATCATTAAAATAACATATAGGTCCTGAAAGTAGATAAAGAAAGTAAAACAAGCATCACCAACTTTTAGGCACGGCTGCATGGGTCTTCATAAACTGTATGAAGAACATTTAGCGGAGAGGTCATTGTATGTTCTTTGTGCGAAAGTGTGTTCCCTCTTCCCTCTGCATTTGGTATTTCACGGTTCCTCTTCTCTCTTACTGGTGCATGATGTCTGGTAGCTCTGTCAGCAAGTAGGGTATTTTTCTTTTTGTGTTTTGGACACAGGACACCGTTGGCGTGGGTGGTAGCTGGTCTGTCACTTGATGACAGTATGTGTTTGGCCCTTTGAGGACTGCTTGGTGTTTTGTGTTGAGAAAAAGTTGCAGCCCGTTAAAGGAACAGTCAGGTTTACCTCCTTCCTCACCAACACTCCAGATTAGGGCCTTTCCATCCATTATCTAAAGCTGCTTATCCTCACCAGGGGGTGCTGGAGCTTATCCCAGCCCTTATAGGGAGAAAGACAGCCAGGTTGCCAGGCAGATACACACTCTCTGTCACACTTAGAAGACAATTTAGCGTCTCTGGTCCACCTGACAGGCATGTCTTTGGACTGTGTGAGGAAAGTGACGGCAGAACCTTTTCGCTGAGGAGCAACTGCACATTGTTCAGTGTTATTTTGATATTGGTCTTCAAAACTGATTTTGTGAAAGGTTGCAATGTGGGAATGAGCCCCTGTCCAATCACTGTTTTTGCCTGGGTAACCAGCTGTAGTAGTTTTACTGAGTGTTTGAGGTTTTCGTGTAATTCAAAAAA
This sequence comes from Hepsetus odoe, assembly GCA_017165825.1. Taxonomy (NCBI): domain Eukaryota; kingdom Metazoa; phylum Chordata; class Actinopteri; order Characiformes; family Hepsetidae; genus Hepsetus; species Hepsetus odoe. The sequence continues at coordinate 4,785,436 of CM029374.1, read as the reverse complement.
GTCCAATTATTTTTTTGGATCATTAACTAAAGACAGTGATTCACCACATTGTTTCTAAAGAACCCATATTCTACACTTTCCTTCCATTGCTTTAAGTCTGTAATGTTTGTGCTACCATTCTCCAACCACTGTTTATGCCTTAGAGTTAAACAGGCTGTTTGTTACTCTACCTTAATTTTTTTAGCAGTATAATTGCAGCACGGATGTTTTATCCATATCATGCAGTCGAGCGGCTCAGGCATGCTTGGCCTGCAAAGTTTCTTAATTTTGAACTCCAGTGCACAGATAACTACCAGGTAATATCTCATTCATCACTTTGGAAATGTGAAAGCATTGGAAGTATTTTGTAATTATGCCTAATGACATTGCAATAAATGGAAAAGCATCTTACTTTTATAAGCTGTTCTGTTTGGAAGCATTCATAAGTCTACATTATATCTAAATAACTTTTATGACAGTTTAACCAACACATTTGGACTTTTATAAAAGTACAAAATGACAAAAAACTCATCATAAAGGCTACTTTCTAATTTCCCCCCAGTAAGGGTAACGGTAGACGCTTGTTGGAACAGGTGTAGGTTGTCAGTTGTCTTTAAAGGTTTATGTCAAAGTCTTACAGCTGTAAGAACACAAAGGGAGGTTTTCTCTTTGGATGGATCATTGGTGGCTGCACATCGCTGTTTCAGACAGATCTATCGCTCAAAACCAAGATTAGTGCGTATTTGATTAAAAAAGCCAACATACAAAAATATACTAGAAGCTATGTCCCCAGGCTAAGCCTTTTGGCTCATTTCCCTCCTCCTTCTCGCACACTACTGTCACTTTGATCTGAAGTGGTGAAAACATGATTGCTGCAATTCTTTATTTTTGTTTCCTTTGACTGTTAAAATAATCTGATGGCCCGAAAAAAAAAAAAAAACACATCCAAAAAGATCTGTTTTGAATGGGAAGTATGGGCTCCATCACCCACTGACGACAGGATGCTGTGCTCCAGTCAGATTTGCATTTATTCTTCTCTTTGCATTTTTGTGTTTAGAGTCTCTGAACATTTGCATAAATGGTTGTTTGGCTGGTGGATCTTTTTTCTTTGTGCTTGCAGACAGATTATTTTTGCAAAAAGGAGTATATTTTAAATACGCCCCAAGCCAGGAAAAAGGGTCCTTATCATGGAAATGTGTTATGGGACTAGGTCCCGGGATTGAAAAGTCGTTGGAATCCTGGACCAGCAGGTTGCCCTGAGGTATCCTTGAGCAAGGTACCGTTGCTCCCTGGGCGCAGGATATAGCTGCCCACTGCTGCTTGGTGTGTAAGGGTTAAATGCAGAGGATGCATTTCGTTTACTTCACAATGACTAATAGTCACTTTCACTTCACCTTTCACGTCATATGTTAGTGTTAAAGGTACAGATGATTAAAGAGCCTGTTTACTCCTTTAATTGAGGACAAAAAAATGGAGATGGATCGATATATGAATAAATGGTTAGTTAGACAGATGGATAGTTAGACAGATAAATAGACATAGACAGACAGACGGATTGACAGACAAAGAGAGATGAGCAGATCGATAGATGTTGTCTGCGGTGCATCAACTTGTACATTCTATAAAAATCAGATCTGACAGCTTCTCACACATGCTAGTCTCGTTCTTTTTCTTTCCTCTTCCTCCCTCCCCCCTCCTTCCTTCCCTGCTTTTCCTCCTTCCGTCTCTCCAGACAAGCACACGGCGCCCTTTGGCATTTGTAGACGTGGATCTTCTGCAGCCTCAGACCAGCTGTTCCATTGTTGTGGCTTTTTTTTTCACTTCATGGTTACTCCTTTCTCTTTGAAGGAATACAAGGCGAGGGCGGGACAAGGGAGCGAGCCACACCCCCAGCCACAGCCAACAAGACGGAAGAATCTAGAGTTTGAGCCTTTGTCCACAACCGCACTCATTCTGGAGGACAGACCTGCGTGAGTGTTTTTAAGGCCTGAACTACATCTCCCATGATTCTGTGCTTCCACCTAGTACTTTTAACACCATAGTATGGTCCTACATCACCAAATATTGACACACACTGTCTGCGACTGGCAGGGAGCGAACGACCTCCTGAACGACCTTCTGAATTTCCCTTAGACATGTAGAACACTTTTATTTCTTAAGAGATGCAAACTGGGCAGCTATTTGAGAGCTGTTTCATTAAGTTTATTTATTAATTTGTTTATTTAGATATTTATTAATAAACCCCAGATTATGTATTAGGCCACGCCAGGGTCCTGCTATAAGTGACGATTTTATGGACACAATTGTCTTTTTTTTGGTTTTGTGCGTCAGGATAAGTCGTAATTTATTTATCCGCTCTCACTCTCAGACATACAGTCTCTCACTCTGTAAAGGCTTTGGCTTGTCTCCACATGAAAGAATGTGCTCCTTGTGTTCATGCAACTGTTGAATCCTGCATGACTTCATTCTCAGAGGCCTGTTCCGTCCACCAGCTCATCACCACAATGTAGCTGGCTTTCATTTGGTGGGACATTCGCTGTAATTTAAACCTTTAAAGCCTTTAGTATTTTCAAGTCAGTCTGTATATCGGTCTATTTCTCTGTCTACCTATCTGTATCAGTGTGTCTATATATCTTTCCATCTGTCTGTCTGTTTGGTCATGTATCTATCCATCTATCAAGCTATCTGTCTGTATGTCTGTCTATCTATCTGTCTATTTGTCTATATGTCTATTTATCTGTAACTATCCGTCTGTCTATCTCTCTTTACCTGTCTGTCTATCTGTCTGTGCCTATCTGTATACCCATCTGCCTGTCTGTCTGTTTGTCTATCTGTGTATTTTATTTATTTATTTATTTATTATTTATTATCTATTTATTTTCTCTTTTTTTCAGGAATTTGCCAGCAAAATCTGAGGAAGAAGCTCAGAGACACAGACTGGAGTACAATGAGATGGTTGCAGGTGCCAAGAGGAGGGGTAAGTGGTGTGTGTGTGTATGCGCATGTGCATGCGTGTGGAGGGGAAATGTTATTCCCCAAGGTCAACTCATAGTATTGATTTGGTTTTTGATTTGGTTTTTCCAGAAACAATCAAATAAAATTTTGCACTTCCATTTTCCACTCTCTTTCTGTCTCTCAGAATAAAACAGGCTGGTTTAATTACTGTGCCTTTAAACATATTAAATGCACAAGCTGTCCCCTCTGATTGGTTCCTCTATTTTGTGCCTGAAACACTGTGAACAGGCGGAGCTAAAAGCCCTCCGTTTGAATAAGCAAGTGTATGTAAATGGGCTGATAAAACAGTGATTTCAAAACGAGCTGTTTTTGCCGTTTGTATGGGCTGCAAGGACAGGGACGTTTGGTTTTCCATCATATGGACCCTTGATTTATTGGAAGTTTCTCCCTTTTGAGTGTTCAGCTTTGGGGAAAGTTCATGATATTTGGTTTAGAGTTATTTGTAGGTGGCTGTTCATTTTTATTGTCTGGCAGAAATGAAGGAAGCTCAGCGTAAAAAAAGGCAGATGAAGGAGCGATACAAGCAGGAGGAGAACATCGCCCATGCCATGGTCATCTGGAACACTGAGGTGCTTCCCAACTGGGAAAGCATGTGAGTGTCCATCTATTGTACCAAACAGCATGATTTCTCGATATTCCTGGAAAGCTCTATATTTACTCACATGCTGTTGACTTTATTTGGATCCTTGTCTTTTTTCATCCACTCGCGAGAAACGTTGAGCTTCAACCCATTTAAAATCACACAGTTTAGATATACAGACTGTAGCTGCCATAGTTTGCCATAAATCTACTTCTGTGATCCTCTTCGGTCAGTTTCTGCGATTGTTCGGATCTTTTGGTTAAATAATAATGTTTTATTTGTAAACTATGACCATTTAAAGCTGTGCATTTTACAGTGTTTTCAGTGTTTGAGCCAAAATCTGATCGATCGATCGATCGATGGATGCGGTGGTTAATTGAATGCACTCCATTTGCAGGAGAAACACTCGGCGGGTACGTGAACTCTGGTGGCAGGGCCTGCCCCCCAGCGTCCGTGGAAAAGTCTGGAGCCTGGCTATCGGCAACGAGCTCAACATCACCCCAGGTAACCATGGCAACGTAGGCTTTTTAGGAAGACCTTTTGACCTCCACACACACACATTTCCATTTTCTCTCCAGTTCTTGCTCCGTTGAGCAATGACAATAAGACCCGGGATGTCATTGTGCGGACCAGGGAGCGGCAGGATTTAATGAGCGCTATGCTTGTGTGGGTGTATGTGTTTACATTTTCAGAGCTGTACGAGATCTTCCTGTGTAGAGCCAAAGAGAAGTGGCGGAGTTTTAACGAGACGAGCTCGGTCAGTGAGAATGAAGGTCTGTATTCTTGCGCTTGAAGGGGCTTGACCTTTACTTAACTGACCTTTAGTGCTCAACCTCTTTTTTTTATTTGTTGAACAAGCAAATGTTATTTTTACTTTCATGACCACAGAGATGCACCTTTTGGAATTAAAAGAAAGACCCTGCTTTTCAGTTAATGTTCTTTATTTCTGTTTTTTTTTTCCCTAATTTAGATTGTGGTGCATCCCTGGCAGACAGGGAATCCAGTTTAGACCTGATAAAGCTGGACATCTTTAGGACCTTTCCCTCTCTCTACATTTTCCAGAAGGTGAGACAGAGAGATATTGTAGCTTTGCTAGTTTTAGTCACAGTATCATTTGGGGACATGTTGGAAAACCATGAACTTCAGTTCATTTGCACTTTATCGATGAAATATGAATCCCTGACTGGTTCTATGGTGCAATAGTTAGCACTCTGGATTCTGAATCCTGCGAGTCCTCTAGGGTTGATGGTGGTCTAGTGGTAGGATACTATCTCCAGCGCTACCTTCACTGGGTTTCTGAGCAAGAGATTTAACCCTAAGTATCTCCAGGGAGACTCTCTGTAAACAGACAATTGAAGTCGCTCTGGATAAGAGAGTCTGGTAAATGTAGTCGGTGTAATTCAATTCAATTTATTCTTGTATAGCACCTTTTACAACACAGTTGCCCCAAGGCACTTTACATTGGTGGTAGATGGTGGAACAGGTTACAGTAATAGATGTTAAAGCCGGACGACTACGAAGGAGAGGAACCAAAAACTCCACTGTGTGGAGAAAAAAAACCTCTGAGGGTCCAAGGTCAACCGGCTACCCAACCCCCTTGGGTATACTAACAGTACAAAGTTAGTATACGAAAAAATAAATGTAAATGAAATGGAAACAGTTTGCACACTAACAGAGAAAGAATATCTGTTGTATAAACTAATCTTCTCATCTGTAATTCACTCATCATCTATTCTGCCAGAGTACTTTTGTGGAGTTGCTGATCATGTTTGATACAGACAATTCACATTTTACACTCTTAGCCAGAGCAACTTCCAATTCCTGATTACAGGGAAAGTCCCCCTGGAGCAACTTGGGGTTAAGGGTTGTGTTCAGGAACCCAGGGTAGTAGTGCTGGAGGAGGGATTCAAACCTGCTACCTCTTGGTCCATAGGCGAGTATCCTACCACTAGACCACCCTCACCCAGCATCAACCCTCCAAATATTATCCCCCGTGTGCTACAGTTCCTTTCCTCACTCTGGACAAACTTTACAAAGAAAGGAAAAGATCTGCTCTGACCTTTCCACCAACCCCACCTTCCTTTCACCATCCACTAAGGGGGCAAATTTCAGCCACTCCTCAAACTCCAGCGTTCTTCAGAATGCAGTTAAAGGAGCTTCTGAAAAAGCTGAAAAATGTCTACTTCATAGAGCCTGGTCGACGTTTAAGAGAAATGGTTCCAAACCTGGAATGAAACAAATGCAACATTTTGTCAGAGCCTGTTGGGCTTTGGTTTGGTAGTTAATTGAATTGGTTTAATGATATGAATAAAATCCTTACACACATGAATAGAAAACACTTTGAAGAAGTAAGATTTAATCGATTTCTACAGATGACGTATCCTGCTTTCTTTGGACATCTCTTCATGGTGTAATTCCTCAGCTGAGGCGCTTGCAGAGTTCTGCTCTGTCAGTGCTTTCCTCCCGTTAACATTTATAATTGAAGAAATGAGTATCAGAAAATTGCCTGGGAATAATTAACTTTATGAAAATGATGAGTTGTTGTTATCCTTCAAGTTTTTCTTCTTTGTCTTTCTCTGAAGGGTGGACCCTACCATGACTTGCTGCACAGTGTCTTGGGGGCCTACACATGCTATAGACCGGATGTAGGCTACGTGAGTATTGAGTGTACCTGGGTACTGTATTTATTTAACTGTATTTAGTGTGTTTGTTGTCAATGAAAAACATATATATATATCACTGCTCAAAAAAATTAAAGGAACACTTTTTAATCAGAGAGTAGTGATATTGATCTGGTCAGTTCAGTATCAGAGGGGGTTGTTAATCAGTGTCGGCTCTTTTGGTGTTGATGAAATTAACAACAGGTGCACTAAAGCAGCAACAATGAGATGACCCCAAAAACAGGAATGGTTTTGCAGGTGGAAGTGACAGACATTTTTCCCTCCTCATCTTTTTTGACTGCTTATCTGTAGTTTTGCATTTGACTAGGTTCAGTGTCACTACTGGTAGTATGAGGAGATACCTGGACCCTACAGAGGTTGCACAGGCAGTCCAACTCCACCAGGATGGCACATCAATATGTGCCATTGCCAGAAGGTTTGCTGTGTCTCCCAGTACAGTCTCAAGAGCATGGAGGAGATTCCAGGAGACAGCGTTACTCTAGGAGAGCTGGACAGGGCAGACAGGTCCTTAACCCATCAGCAGGACCGGTATCTGCTCCTTTGTGGAAGGAGGAATTGGATGAGTGCTGCCAGAGCCCTACAAAGTGACTTCCAGTGGGCCACTGGCGTGAAAGTCTCTGACCAAACCATTAGAAACAGACTTCATGACGGTGACCTGTGGGCCCTGTGCTCACTACCCGGCACCGTGGAGCTTGACTGGCATTTGCCAGAGAACACCAGAATTGGCAGGTCCGGCACTGGTGCCCTGTGCTTTTCACATATGAGAGCAGGTTCCCTCTGAGCTCATGTGACAGATGTGAAGTCTGGAGAAGCCGCGGTGAACGTTATGCTGCATGCAAAATTTTTCAGCATGATCGGTTTGGTGGCGGGTCAGTGTTAGTCTGTGGAAGGAATAACCATAGAAGGACACACTCACCTGTACAGAATAAACGATGTCACCCTGACTGCCATTAGGTATCAGGATGAAATCCTCAGACCCATTGTTAGACCCTTCGCTGGTGCAGTGGGTCCTGGGATCCTCCTGGTGCATTATAATGCCCGGCCTCATGTGGCAAGAGTATGCAGGCAGTTTCTGGAGGATGAAGGAATTGATACCATTGACTGGCCTCCACGCTCACCTGACCTAAATCCAATACAACATCTCTGGGACATCATGTTTAGGTCCATCCAACAATGCCAGGTTGCACCTCAGACTGTCCAGGAGCTCAGTGATGCCCTGGTCAGGATTTGGGAAGAGATACCCCAGGACGTTGTCAGGCTTGCATACAAGCTTACTGGAAATTACCACTATACAGGGTTTTTCTCTCTCTTTCCTTTTCATTTCCGGTGTCAACCAAAGGAGGATGGGTTCCGCTTTTGGGTCTTGGTTTCTCCCAAGGTTTCTTCCTCATGTTTGGGGAGTTTTTCCTTGCCTCTGTCTTACCCAATTGAGGCTTGGACCCAGATTCTGTAAAGCTGCATTGTAACAACAACAGCTGTAAAAAGCTTTCCATTTATAAAGACTTATTCCTCAGCAAGAAATCCCAGTGCCTTTTGGAATATGCGTTTATAAAATGTAGATTTTCCTCAAATGTCATGATAGGCCTTATTTATGCTGCCTTTCTGGAAATTGTACCAAATTTTCAGTTCCATTAATCAGTTCAGAATCGTCCTTGTTCGGTTGGTAATGAAGTGTCTGTGTGTTTCCAGGTGCAGGGAATGTCCTTCATTGCTGCTGTCCTCATTCTGAACCTTGAGGAGGCGGATGCCTTTATTGCCTTTGCCAACCTCCTCAACAAACCCTGCCAAATGGCCTTCTTCAGAGTGGACCACGATCTGGTAAAGTACTCTCCAGCACACACACACACACAAAGGCAGCCTTCTAATAGAAGGTAAAATGCCTAGCAACCTTCAGAAATTCCATGGCAACCTACAAGCCACTCCTTGCAATATCTTAGCAACCATCAGGAACACCATGGCAACTTCCTTGCAAATTTGTCCCTATAAGGAGAAAAATGCACATTTCCTCTTTTAAAAGATGCATTTTTCAGGTAGAATCTGCACTTCCTCTTGTTCCGATACAATCGTGATAAAATGATCGCACGCATTTGTTCCCTGCACTTCTGGGGGTTCGATTGCACATAAAATTAGAGATTTATTTTAATCAGTTTAGCATCCGTTGTGTTTTTTGCCGTTGTTTTTAGATGCTGAAGTACTTTGCAGCGTTTGAGGTCTTCTTCGAGGAGAATCTGCCCAAATTATTCCAGCACTTCCAGAACAACAGTCTGACTCCAGACTTTTACCTCATAGACTGGTGAGTCCAGGCCTTTCTTACACATTAGATCTGAAGACAACTATCGAACCCTTGACCACTCCTGTGATATGTTTCCAGCCTTCCTTTTGTGATAAGTAGGGCTTAAGGGATAGAACAGTACCATGGAAACAAGTAGAAAGTTCAGCAGTGCCCCCTGGTGGTCATACATAGGAAGTGCCAAGGGTTTCTCTATTAATTTCCAGACTGGAGTCTCTCTGGAGATTTTTCTACAGGTTTACCCTCTGTGCTCATTATTTATTACATTTAGGCTGTTTCTGGGGCACTGCCCTATTAACAAATATCTATACATAGCAGAAATTGATCTTTTTTTTGTCAGTTTTAGTTTTAGTGAGTGAAGATCTGAAAATCTTAAAATAAGTTTAGCAGTAACCAGTAGATTTCTTTAATATTGGCTTCTATATAAACAAACTTCAAAATGTCAGTTCGGCGCAAGGGCAACACTTCAATCAAGTCCAAGCACCTGAGAACATTATATGGAATGTTAATACAAAAAAAAAAAAAAATCTTTGAAGGTAAGCATTAAATTTTACAGTAACTGGGGGGATTCAAACTCCTGCAAGTGACCATTTATTCATTACCAGATTGCTTTTATTCCAAAAACTTTCTTTAACCAGGGTGCCAAGACTTATGTATTAACATTTATCGCGTGTATGAACACACAGGATCTTCACGCTGTATAGTAAGTCGCTGCCGTTGGACGTGGCCTGCCGCGTATGGGACCTGTTTTGCCGGGACGGAGAGGAAGCGTTATTCCGAACTGGGCTGGGAATTCTTCGTCTGTATCAGGACGTGCTCCTGCAGATGGACTTCATACACAGCGCGCAGTTCCTGTCCCGCCTGCCGGAGAACACGCCAGCACACACGCTCTTCAACTGCATCGCCAACACTCACATGCTCAGCAACAACCGAAGGTGGAACCAGGTGAGCGCCTCCAAAACATTCGTTTTTAAAAAAGTTCCTCCAGAAACCCGGCACGCGTTTTTATTTGTGGTGAAAAATTTACCAGCAAAACACACTTTTTGGGAGAGCTGCGGATCCGATCCAGACCGTGCTTTCATTTTTCTCTTGCACAAACATTTATGGTTTATGCAAATTATATTTTTCAAATCCAGGTCAATTTAGATCCCAAGTTCTGGTAAAAAAAAAACAAAAAAAAAAAAACATTGCTTTATCAGCCTACAAATGCCACATCGTTGCCTTGCTACGATTAGTTCATATTACTATTGTGTACTGCTTTTTTTAAACAAGGAAATTAGTTTTGGCCTCAAAGCCGAGCGAATAAGACCAACGGGACGGATCAGGATTAACTACACAAGATATGGTCGATTATTTTACACTTCAGTACGTTTGTTTTCCCATTCTTTTCGGTCACCTGACGGCCCCCTCTCTGTTGCAGGTGTTCTCTGCTCTGATGAAAGATGGACCTAAAGAGACTGATAAAACAGCCAGTCCTGCTTTGAGGAGCTAACGGTTAATGGCTAAACAGCCACCTTTGGGACTGCTTATGAAGTCACTTTGGTTTTTGTTTTTTTTTTTTTAATAATGATTTTCCAAATGGGACGTGACCCCTCCACTCATCCTCTACAGTATAGCAGACTCCAGTCATTCTATGGCAGTGAAGGATCCTGATTGGTCAACAGGTCCAGCTGGCTTGGAGTAGCATGTGTGTCAGACATACACACACACACACACACACACACACACACACACACTCCTCCACTTACTCCTGCCGCAGCTGTAGGGCTGCAGTTTGTCCAGTGGACTGTGAATGAGATTCTGACTACAGCGATTGTAAAGAATTGAGTGCAATACTCCCTGGTTAGCACTTAGCCCACCCGAACACTCGACGCCAGCATCAGAGGTCACTCAGTCCTGCAGACACACTCCGCGGAAGGGACTGATGTAGACTCGAGCTCTCCTTTGCAGCGTCGCTACGAGCGATTGCAGTGCAACAGTTATTGGGACTCCCACTCGGCCACCAGCAGTCGAAGGAACTGTTCTACACCAGTGCCAAGCCCTGTAGTACCCACACATTCATACAGCCACAGCTTCTCACCAGCTCATACCAAATACGCCCATGCCTACGGTCACCAACTGCCTTGTGTCCAGCTTTATCCATAGCCACCACAGTCCTGAAATGAGTCTTCAGCGGACAAATGTCTATGTGCTACTCTGTCCCATGAGTGGATTTCTAAAACTTGAGTCACATAAGCTATAACTGCACCGTTCAGAACTAAAGAAGAACTCGTCTCGGCCGGCGAGCCACGTCGAGGGGAGGACGTCCTGTACGCTTAATTATCCCTTCGTTTTGGCAGGACGCATTTTGTGCTGTTCTACATATTTGATGGATACCCGTCTTTAGAGATCACCAGGTGCTACCGGTGCAGCAAACTAAATAATGGAGTCGCAGTGGTACTTTTTTTTTTTTTTTTTTTTCCTTACACGCTAAACACATCCTCGGGTTCAACATCAAGGCTAGGAGAGCATTTTGTTAAATTCACACATTTTTCTACACGTGCTAAACACACTTTGCTCAGCTGAGATGTAAAGTGTCTGACATACGGTTGGTTGTTGTGGCAGAAAGACGGTGTCCCCATACTTGAAGTCTTTTCCCATTTTGTCATGATATTGAATTATCGTGAGGGTTGGAAAGTCGCACGGAGCAGGGCGGAAAATCCTAATTTCTGACGATGAAATAATTGACTTTTTATTGCCATTAAGATTCTGAAACAGCAGCTGCTAACTCCTACGTATCATAACGAGCATTCTTTTACAGGGACGACTGTTAAGTGAGCAATTTTAGGCAGCAAGTGAGCAGTCAGTTCTTGCGTCGGAAGCAGGACATGCGGGCTGGTTTAATGATCCGATTGGCCGGATTGTGATGCTAGACATTAGGCATCTTCAAGACAGTAGGTCATATAGGGTGTCCCTGGTTAGGAAATCCCAAAAGTGGTCCAAGAAAGGACGACTTGACAGGCAGGCAGTTGGTCACTGATGCCTTTAGGGAAGGAAGACCGTCTGTGGACCTACTCTAGCACAAGTTGCTAAAAAAAGGTAACAGAAAGGAGTCGCATCATCACAGTTGGGTTCCTCCAGGAGAAGGCGCCAAGCCGGCACAGGCAGTGCGACGCTCGGGACAACGTCATGCTGGGAAACCCTGGTTCCAGACATTCATGCAGGTTACATTGACTCAAACCAGCTCCATAATCATTATTTCAGATAAAGTAACCCCTTCTTAGCATTCTTTATTGGCAGCGGTTTCTTTCAAGAGGATAAGACACTCTGCAAAAATAGTTGACAAAATGTGTTGCCTTGGCCTTCAACTTCCTACTGTGGTGGCCAAGTCTGAGACAACAACAAATAACACTTCAATTCAGAATTTTTACCCAATAAAATGTTTTCATTGCAAGCGATGGAGAATTTGCCAAATGACTTGACTGAAAAGTGGAATCTTTTTCACTACGGTTTTGTGTCCTCTTTAACTTTAGGACATCGTGAACGTCCTACCTCGATTGACGTTGACGCTGGCACTGGGGAAACTGAGCAACAAGCAGGGTCAGAAACACAAAGTTTAAGTGAGTCCGACTTGGTTTTATGCAGGTTGTGTGCTGATTGAGGTCAAATAAGCTCACACTTAGGTCATCAGTCTCATGGCTCCAGCGCAGAGCTGACTATTTTGGGCCTCCGGGCTTCCAGATCAGCGGATAAAGTCAAATTGTGCAAATGGTCGGCCTTCGTAAAACCAGCTAAACTTGCTAACGCATGGACGTCCTTTTGAGAAGGAAACAAGCCCTCAGGTTTCGGACAGCCCTCAGTCATGCATAATCAAGTGACTGCAAAATACACCGTGACCCATCTTGCCATCCGCATAGTCACGATCCGTTTCAGACCAATCTCTGAAATTTAATGTACCTTTTTGACATAAATCGGTGTTTTTCTTTTTTTAACTCACTATTGTACAGTTTTCTTACGTAAAGTCAGTGATGTATATAAATTGTGAACTGCTGGTATGGGTGTGGTAGCCTGGCTGTGTAAATATAGCTTGATGACTCATGTTTTGTGTTTGTTCTTAGGCTTAGAGTCATACGGGGGAGTTTCTGGCTCATTAAATCATTACGATCTAAATAAAGTCGGAACCGTCTGAAATGAAACACTCCGTTACAGGAAGTGACCAAATCGGAACCGTTTGTATGGCAAGAGCTAAAAAGTGAAGGTAGAGTGACTATACAACGAAATGCAACTTCCGCATTTAACCCACACTGTGCAGCAAGGCAGCTACATGCAGCGCCCGGGGAGCAGTGATGGGGAAGGTACCTTAAGCAAGGGAACCGCAGGGTAATCTGCTGGTCTGTGATTCAAACCCACAACCTTTCTGATTCTGGGGCCTATTCCTGAACCGTCGCTGCCCCAATTCCACCCATAGTAGCTTTCTGGGGATGAACTCAGCCCCTGGTTCCCATCCATGTAAAGAAATCATCACAAGGGAAATTCCTCTTAACTCCATAACGAACTCACAAACGGGGCAGTTCGCCACACAGATCAGTCGCTGCTTTTTTTTGTGCGGAGAACAAATGACATTTTCCGTTTGTAGCAGTATTGAGAAGCGAACTCCAAAGAGAAAACTTCTTTTTCTAATTTGAAATGTGGTTTGATGATTATAGATCGAAGTTCAGGGCCCGTTAAGCTCAATTTTTGCCGTATTGATTTAATGGCAAAACCGCTTGAGATACCGTTTTAACCTCAAACATTTATTTGCGAAGAGGGGAAAAGAAAAAAAAAAAAAAAAAGGTCCTTTAAGAACAGGGCCAAATACAGACTGCGAGGTGAGACAGTAACGGCTTCGCATCCAAATAGGTTTGGGACCGGTTTATAAACCGCATTAACAGTCACTTACTCCTCTTCATGATGAGGGACGCTTTTATTCCCCACCCATTCAACAGTTTTCACGTTTGAGGAGAACAAGTTAATAAACTGTCTGCAATCGATGCAAAATAAAACTAGATGCAGAGGTCCCGTGAAGAAGCATTTCGATCACTCTGCAGGTCCCTTCTCTGCCTTCTCCTTTTTCTTCTTTTTCTCCTTCTTCTTTTTCTTTGTTTTCTTCTCCTTCTTCTTTTTCTTTTTCTCACTCTTTGCCGAGCATGCATCCTCGGCTTTGTCCTTGTTCTCGTCTTTGCCTTCTTTCCTCTGGGACTCAGCCTTTGTCTTGTCGTGGTCTGTCCCGTGAGAAGACGAGGACTGGGGGCTCTTCTCCTCCCTCGTTCGCTTCCTCTCCGGACTGCGCTCGCGGAAGTCTTGGTAGATGCGGGACGCTGCGGAACGTTTATCCTGGATGGGCGGCCTTTCTTTCTCTCTGTGGTCGGGTGTAGACGGGCGAGACTTGAGCTGATGCTCTCCGTGCCGCTTGGCATCCTGACGGTCGGGCTGATCCTGCACCACCTTCTGCAGAAAGTGAAGAGAATTCTTTTACTACCGGATCTTTCTGCCCTCTTCACCGCCCAGTTTAAAGCAATGGTCTTAGATTCACCCCCGTTTGTTAGCAGGGATGCACAAGGATGTTGGATTCATATTGTTAAAGGCTGATGCTCAAAAAAATGTAACTTAACCTGACGGTTTTTTCAAACAGAGATTTATTAATGCATTTATTAAGCTCAGGAAGACCAGGATGTTTAGGTCATGTTGGAATACGGTGCTAAAATGCAAGTTCTGCTAATTCTATTCATAATTATCTAAATAAATTCAGATACTTTATGCCTTTTTTTTTTTTTTTAATCATCAGTAACACCAATGTCAAATTCCAAAATACAAATTCCACATCAGTGCATCCTTACTTGTAAGACACTTTAATATCTCCTAAAGTGAAAGTGACTATTTGTCTTTGTGAATACACAGCACAGCGAACCACAACGAAAAGCAGCCGCTGCATTTAACCCATACACACCGTGCAGTCCAGTGCCCGAGGAGCAGTGATGGGACAGTACCTAACTCAAGTGTACCTCAGGGCAGCCTACTGACCTAGGATTCGAACCCATGACCTTCTGATCCCAGGGCCTAGTCCTTAACCACTAGGCCACCACTGCCCCAAAAGAACAAAATAAGTAAAATTTAGACAACTAGAGTCAGTGGTTGATTTATTTTTAAAAACAGATTAAAATTGACATTATATATGGATAGCTTAGAGTCATGTTCAAAATTTCCCTGCAAAATCTGCAGTACTGAGTGTTAATTTCCTGTTACGAGCTCCAAATAATTGCATTTAAGGGTCCTGTAAGGAAGGTGCAAAACAAAGACACTACAATGTGTAGACAACAGCTGCGTGTACCTCACCAAAACTGAAGAGAAACTACCACTACGGTTGCTCCGTTACCTTTTCTGCGTCGCTTTGTTTGTGACAGGCACTGTGGCTTTCGGCGCTATTCAGATCCCCAAAGAACTCCTCACATCGCTGACAAAAGAACCCAATCACTGGTATCAAATCACCTGATCCTGCAAATGGGAAACACATGTTACACAAACGCACACTGACTAACTTTATCAGAAATCAGTGTTTCCTAGTGTTTTAGGTCAAGTGTTCCCTTCTGCATCCTGACGAAATGCAATCAGTGGATAAATGGCAGCAGGGATCCTGACTGACTGCATTCCTGCACAGCAGCGGGGTCCCGACTCTGACTTTATTCAGTCTTGACTGATGCCAATTCGAAGAAACCAATGCAAAAAATAGCCATTTGTAACAAATTACAATGCATGATATGCAACCTGCTGCTGTTAACAGGAGATAAATGCATATTGCCTTTTTGTCAACTATATACAGCAGGTAAAATTACTTGGCACTTATCCACTTATGTAGCAATGTACTCAGACTTAACACTTAAACTGCATTCAGAGCAGAAAGTGAAAGTGACTGTCACTGCACATACACAACACACTGCGAACCACAACCAGGTTCAGTAAAAGCAACAAGTGGTCATTGTGAGCACACGGCACAGCACTCATGAACCCCAACGAAATTCACCCTCTCCATTTAACCCATACACACCGTGCAGCAGGGGGCAGCTGCCTGGGGAGCAGTGATGGAGACGGTACCTTGCTCAAGGGTACCTCAGGGCAATCTACTGGTAAGGGATTCGAACACATGACCTTCTGATCCAGGGGCCAAATCCAATAGGCCACCGCTGCCCAGCGTAGCAGGGGGCAGCCATATCCAGAGCAGGGGAACAATGGTGCTCAAGGTAATTTACTAGTCAGGGGCTCACAACCTTCTGATTGCTGGGCCTAGTCCCTAACCACAGCCACCACTGCCCCAAGAGAAAGGCACCCTTCAGAAAAGGGAACACTTTTTTGCTTTATTAATATGTTTAAGGATTATAAAATGATGATAAATACTAGAATTCATAAAGTATACTCATGATTTAAACTTCAGGAGGTGCTCCAAGAGTGGTCCTTCCAATCCAGACTGCTTCACTAATTGGTCAAACTAATTATGGTTTAAAAAGCAGCTGAGATTTGTTCTTACTTCACCTCATTGCATTCTCGCCGCAGTATGACGCTGTAATTAGTTTTATTTATTGGCAGCCATTGTAAGGATGCTGTAATTAGTCAACTGGTTGCTTTAGAGCAGATTTGTATATTACTCTCCGTATAGCAGTTCTTAACGTCGTATAACGGGTCAGTAATTGAACTCTCGTCATGTTGTACTCTTCGGCAAAGCCATGTGTTGGGAGTTCTGGCTTGTGCCGCCAGTGTGTAGGAGAGCACGAGCAGTTACACCATACCCTCCTGCTTTAGCAGCCCCTCCAGCTCCTTCACCAGATACTCCTTCCTCTTCATCTGGATCTGTTTCTCTCGCTTCTCCTTCTCCTCGCTCCTCTAAATTCACACACACAAAAATCATCATCATCAGCACACTCCTCAAATCATCGTTTCAACAAAGCACTGCATGTTTTAGCAAAGAACGTGTGGCAGTTATCTTTCTGTGAAAAGAACATGGCAGGTTGGTGGTCTCCACAAGCTGCTGGAAGCTTTAATGTCTAAGTCCCTGGAGCTGTACTGAAGGGATGAAGCATCACTCGTTCAGGAGATTCTTCCTCTTCACTGATTTATTGTTGACAGCAATCAAACACACTAGTCCAAAAATCTCCCACATGTTCAGTTAAGACCAGGGGTCTGTTAAAGCCATGACAGTCATCAATAACCAACTGGAGTTCTGGGACTGTCCCGTACCGACTTTCACCCGAGAACAGTCGCTCTTCTGTTTCTACAGCACACCTGTCCCGGTTTAGGCTCCAGCACCCCCAGCGACCATGATCAGGATAGGCAGTTAGATTCTGGATGGATGTCCAGATGCAAGAAAGAATTTGTAAAAGTCTCGTTACCTTTTCTTTGTACTCGGAGTCCCTGTGAGAATGGCTGCTTCCAGAACGGTTGCTCCGACTGTCTTCAGACTTGGGTGCTAAAAACAAAAAAGTCTAGATAAGGGAGCTTCCAAAAAGAACAGGATGTTAAAGTTACCTGGGAGCAAACCTACTTTAATTCAGGAAGTAATTACACTTCCAGTCAAAGGTTTGGAGACACTCTGTATTCTTCTGGATATTTTTTACTTTTTATTTCTAGAACAACGTTTTATACAATTTATGAACTTCAGTGCTGATACAATCATGAAGCAGAGTGCTGCGATGTTGAATTATGGGAATTTAATAATGCTAACACCCCCCCCCCCCCTAAAAGGGAATATGGCTGATCTAATTGTGATTATCATCAATATTTAGAGTGTGATTCAAAAGTGAAAGGTTTTCCATCATTTTTTTCTGTCGAGTGCTAAATGGCTCTCACGTTATTAAATTGTACTAATAATCTCCAGTTAGAAACTAGTTTGCAAAATGTAGGATATCGGCTTGCATAATGCCGTCCTTGCGATTTGAAAAATCATTTAAACAAAATTTGTTTTAAGAATAAATAATTTAGCCTAGTTGAAACCATTTTGGCTTTAATTGGGATTTCTTGTAATGGTGGAAAATCTAAACAGCATGCTACTGGAAATAGTTTGAAATGTTAAGCTTTTGCAAAATGAAAATAAATAAATGCAGCCATTAAATGCTAAGTATTCCTAATCCCATCGCCCTTTGAAACTGCTAAATCCGTCCTCGTTATGAGGTCTAGGATTGGATGATACCTTTAGACAAAGCCTGCAGAGCTTCTAGGGCTGGTTTGAGCAATGTAAGCCCCGTAGCTGGAGAAGTCCCTCTCTGCTCCACCTGCTTCTGCTTCAGTCGGGCCGCCATCTTAGTGATATCAGTCATGCCAAGGTTCAAACCAATAGTCTTTAGCAGGTTTTTCACCTTCTCGCAGTCCTCAGGGGTGACCTTTGTAGAATCTGTGAGCAAGAGCTGCTTGCTGGGCATGGTTTGAGCCTTAAACCCTGAGAATTGGAAAGCCTGGCTGAGGAGCATCTTGGAGAGATATACAGAGTCTCCTGAAGAAACCGTGGTTTCCTCTGGTGACTGTACAGTTCTGGTCTGGGCCAGAGGGACGGTGACAGCCTGAGGTTTTGTCCGCCCTTCTTCCTCGCCATAAAGAAACTCTTCCTCATCCTCAATGCTGGGGAACAGGGACTTGGCCTCAGGCTGCTGGCTTGGGTCATCCCAGGATAGGATTCTGGGGAAGGTACCGTCACCCCCTCCGATCCGCTCGTGAGGAAGCAGACCACTTTGGTTGAAGCCCGTTTCAGTTTCAGGTTTATATAGCGTCTGTGGGGATCCAGGATGCTTCTGCAAGCTTGCCACTGCAGAATGGCTTTCCTGTATTACTCTCGCTTCATCCAGGACCTATTTATTTAAAAAAAGGTAAATAGCATTAATGAAAGTATGCAATTAATGCTGTAAAATGTATTGAATTTGTTCTTAAGACAAGTGATCATGTGTACCAAACATAAGTGAAAGGGACTGTTTGTCATTATGAACACCACAGCAAACAGTGAGACACAACAAACCAATGCATTTAACCCACACACAGTGCAGCAGGGGGAAACCATACATCCAGCATCCTGTAAGCACTGATGGAGACGGTACCTTGCTCATTGGTATCTCAGAGTAACTTGTCAGTTTGGGGCTCAAACCCATTACCATCCAATCATAGTCCCCAACCACAAGACTGCTGGTGTGTGTCAGAGTGGGATTATAGGAAAGAACTATGCCATTTTGGTTCATTGAGATTTTCCGCCCAGCTACAAATGATCAGCCATACCTGGTTCCTCAGAAGGGCACCTCTGACCACAGACAGATGCTTCTCCAGGTCCTTGCTCTGTAGAACCTGCTTCAGGCCCTGGAACAAGTCTGGTACTGCGCTGTCCCGTGGACATTGGGAGTCTTTACTGGAATCTAGCGGCAGCTGGCTCTTACTTCTAGTCAAACTTTTGCCACGGCTGCGGCTCCGGCTGTGGCCGCGGCTCTTCGCTCTAGTGCGGCTTTTTCCGCGACTCCTGCTCCTCGCTCGACTCTTTCCCCGGCTTCTTCCTCGACTGCGGCTCCTGGTGGCTCTTCTCAGCTACGACTGCGGCCGACTGTGGCTCTGGCGTGGTGCCTGCTCTTGCTGCGGGCCCGACTCCTGGCCCGACTCTTGATCCGAGTGCCAGAGTGTCTCTCGGAGCTGTGGCTTCCGGTCTCATCGTCCTGGCTCTGCCTTCGAGCACTTTTTTCTCCAGGCTGACTGGACAGCTCAGCTATCTTGGGCTTCTAGGATTCGGAGGAACTCTTCAGCTTTTTTCCTGCACGGAGGTTTAAGTACATGAACATCAATGCTCAAAGCTGATCTTCCTACTTACTGACCGGCTGAAGAACTTCACTTATGTTAAGACTACTGAATCAACAGGAGAGTTGATTTTCCTGAAATATTTTATTCCGATTTGGTTTAATGTCTGCTTTTTACTTTAGATTTACCTTTTAGTTTCTCTTGCAATTTTAATCTAATACCTGCACCCAGGAGATGTTCTCACTTGGGAGGATTTTAGCTAAATAAAATGTAAGAAAGCTCGGTTAAAAGTAAATAATGTGCCAATTTAATAAAAGAATTCAAAGTGTCTGAAATAGACAGTTTTAACAAATGCTGCAGATCACGCCAGAGACACATACCCTGAAGTGACCACCACATTTGGACAAGCCATCAACTGGTTATCTGGATCGCTCACAAGATCAAAAAGTTTATCTACTAATTATCAAGTAAAAGGAAAAAAATCCTTTAAAAGAAAAAGAGAAAAAAAGTGAAACTGCCCTAAATGTTAAGGTCCACTTACCTAGCTTCCAGATTCTGCAGGTCTGTCTGTTGAGCTGTCCATCCCTGGGCTGAGTGGCTGTGCTGAAACTGCTTCTGAGGAGCCACCTGACGAAGCGTTATGGACATAAAGTGGTCAGAAGTTAAAACCAAGGATGCAAGAAGGCATGGAATTGTTTCTGACAGATCATGGTTAAAAAAATTTAAAAAAACACAACAAAACAGGCATCAGATTGATCTCATTTTTTCAATGTTTGATTAAATGCACTTTTGACTAAATGCAAAAGTATGTGTGCCCCTGATCAAATAACGGGTTTAATCCTGTCCTACCATATAGGGTCGTGGAGAACTCTTGGTGATGTCCTACTAAAGAAGCTCACCATGCCAGTGACCCCAATAGTACACCAATACAGGGCTGATCGATGATGGCAAGAATCAGAAATCCAGATTATTACCACTTAACACAATTATTATTTGATTTTTTTAATTTCACAGCACCTAAATCATTACTCATACAATTGTGTATTGTGTATATTATGTAAATAGTTCTACAAAATAAAAAGATACAATCTGCACTGTTACATACAGGACAGAACTGAGCGGGTCTTTAGAAATTCCCCTCTCGTCGATTATTTTACTTCGATTAATCGAGCAGCCCTTCACCGGCCTGTCAACATTCAAACCCAGATAAACTACTCAAACGACAGAAACCTACACCTGCAGCTCCACAATGACAAGGTGAGAGTGTGACGACGTGAACAATTGAGCCCGGGAAGAATGGGAAGTGAGGATTTCGGGGGCATTTTACCTCGTAAAGCGGCTCCCTGTTGGCCGCCCCGCAGAAGCCCTCGGCGGCGGGGCCTCTGAACGGAGGATGCCCGGGCAGGTGCTCCGCCGCCGGCCTGGAGTACGAAAGATGACCGAGGGCTCCGTGGTACTGAGGGGGGAACCGAGGTCTGTTAAAGGGATCTGAATAGGGAGGAGCACCGCCGCCGTAGGTTAGAGGGGGTGCGGCGTAGTCTGGGTTGGAAAGGTCCCGGTACATTTCTGCTAGCTTAGCTTAGCTTAGCTTAGTTTAGCCTAGCTGCTCCGTTTGCCAACGTGGGGGAGTTAGCTAGCTAGCAAAAAAGCAACCGCCATCAAAACATTCCCTGCTAACATCTGTGGGCGCTTTTTGCTTGTTTTTCTTCAATTTTACCATCATCCATCAAGGTAAACGCGCCCAGCAAGACATCAAAACCATTTTGTTGTGAGGGACGAATCCAAATGCTATCTAGTCGACTTCGACAAGTGCCCTAGCGCAGAGAGTGATTTGAGGCCAGTCCTGTTGTCCGCGATTAAGGCCTGATTCAATTCGTCCTATTATTTAAGAGCGTGAATATTGGGAATCAATCGCCAATAATGAATCGTTCGTTTTAAGATCCATGTCTGATTTGCATTTTAATCTCGCGTTCTCTTGTTAAATTTTCAACAGGCATTTAAGAAAACAGGCACCTTGCTGGTCAGCCCCTGGCTGCGAGGACCTGCCCGTGCCAACCGAGCAGACGCGCAGCTTCGGTTCTTCCAGTTTTGGCCCATTTGCGGCATTTTTTACGAAACGTTGGCTGAATGGAAACCGATATTCGTGATTCCCTAGAGGACCTCGGGTAAGTGGGAAAACCAGCTTTTGTCCTTTTGCCTCGTTTTCCAGTCACAGTCTTCACGCCGCAGATTTAACGCCCGCTGTCAAGCCCGCTATCTTCTTAAACTTCGTTTTTTTTCGTCACTGCACGTTAGAAGGTTTGCTTGTTGTGCAAGCATTTAAAACAACGCTTTACGTATTTTTTTTTTTTTTAGACATGCTATACATGTATTTTGCAAACGGCGCGCTGCATGTTAGCTTCTTGTTCCATTTGTCGGTTCCACCTTAAATGGCCGCGCTCCAGTATACTGGTGCTGTCGCCGGCTGGTCGCTTACATACTGTACCTTTTAAGGTGGACCGGTAACTTGGAACGCAGTTTAAAATAGCCACCGTTGTTTGTTTACCACTCAACCTGTTGTCTAGCACATGGTTTACCTTCATTGTTGTTTTTGCAGCAGTAAACCGAGTAACTCTGTTGTTTGCTGAGGAATGCGTTAGCATGACTGTGCGTCTAAATCAGGCTGCTTTTGTGAGCTGCTGGAGCAACATGAGGCCGAGAAGGACTTTGGCAGCAGGATAAGCTCGGTCTAATCTTGCACGAGCTCTGCTGGTGTATACATTTCCTGTATAAACTGAGAGGAAGGCAAACAGTCAGGAATATTAGCCTGAAGGTTCCAATCTTTCTAGAAATCCTGAGGCCCTGCTAATCTGAAGAGCAGCCTGGCTTCACCTGCCTGATGGTCAAATTCACTAGAAGTTTTTTAATGTCATCACAGCTGGTGGATGTTCAAATATAGAATCCGCATGAAAGTTACATCTGTAATAACCTTAGCAGACTGGACCTGACCAGACTGCAAGCCAATGTTCTGAATGTAGGTGTGACTAGACTCACCCTGACTAGACTGGGCGTGACTAGGCTGAACTCGTGTAGACTGCAGGCTTTGCTATACTCAAACTGGTCTGCACGTGGCTTGGCGGACCGTAGGCTCGGCCGCCACGGCCCCACTCGTGTGTAGGCGGCGAGCCGCGCCGCCACGGCCCTCGATGCAGACGGCGAAACCGCGACCGCTTTGGCCCACCATTGTGGAAGCCCGGCGAAACCGACCGCGCGGCCTCGTGTAGACGGCGGGCGCGACCGCGCGGCCCTCCGTGTAGCGGCGGAAGCGCCGACCGCCTGGCCGCCATTATAGACTGCAGGCTGCGACCGCCGCCGACCCTCGTGTGAGCGGCGGGCACCGACCCGCGCGGCCTGCGTGTGAGCGGCGAACCGACGCCACGACCCCGCCGTGTGAGCGGCGGGCGCCGACCGCTGCGGCCCTGGTGGCAGAGCGGCGGGCTGCGACGCGCGACCCCTAAGTGTGGGCGGCGGGGCGCGACCGCCGCGAGCCCTGGGTGAGCGGCAGGCACCGACCGCCGCGGCCTCTGTGTAGGCGGCAGGCTCGACGCCGCGACACTCTGTGTGAGCGACGGCACCGACCGCCCGCGGCCTCTGTGTAGGCAGCAGGTGGCTCGACCTTGCGGCCTCTGTGTGAAGCGGCAGGCTCGACCGCCGCGACCTCGTGTAGACTGCCAGGCTCGACCGCTGCGGCCCTGCGTGTGAGCGGCGAGGCGCCGACCGCCTGACCCTCGTGTGAGCGGCGAGGCTCGTGCCGCGACCCTGCGTTAAGCGAGCGACGGGCACCGACCCGCCGCGACCTGGGTGGCAGGCGGCGAGCTTTCGACACCGCCTGACCCTGATGTGAGCCCGGCAGGCTCGACCGCGCGGCCGCGATGTGAGCGACGGGCTGACCGCCTGACTCGTGTGAGCGGCAAGCTGGAGCCGCCCCGCGACCCCACCGATAATGACGGCCGGAGGCCTCGACCGCCGCGACCGCCGTGTAGGCGACGAACTTGCGACCGCGCGCGACCCGCCGTTAGCCCAGGCGGCCAGGCTTTCCGACCCGCGCGGCCCGCAAGTGGCAGGCGGCGAGCGCGACCGCGCGGCCACCGTGTAGGCGGCGAGCCGACCGCCGCGACCTCGTGTAGGCGGCGAGCTGCGACTACGCCGCGACCCGCGGTGGAAGCGGCGAGCGCGACCGCGGCCCACCGATGCAGGCGGCAGGCTGCGACGCTTTGACCCTGCGCTGTGAGCGGCAGAGCTTCGACCGCGCGGCCTGGGTATGACGGCAGGAAAGCGCGACCGCCGCTGACCTGGGTGTAGGCGGCAGGCTCGACCGCCTGACCCTCGTGTGGAGCGGCGAGCGCGACCGCTTACGGCCCCTCGTGTGAGCCGGCAGGCGACCGCGACCTGATGTAGGCGGCAGGCTCATTGCCGCGGCCCTCGTTTAGGCGGCAGGCTGGAAACGCCGCGGCCGCCGTGTAGGCGGCGAACTTGCGACGCGCCGGTACCGTGTGGAGCAGGCTCGACCGCCGCGACCCTGCCGATGAGCGGCAGGCGCAGACGCGCGACCCGCCGTGTGAGCGACGGGCTCGACCGCGCGGCCGCATTAGCCAGGCGGCCGGGCTCGACACTTGCGGCCTCGTGTGGGCGGCGAGCCGCGACCGCCTGGCCACCGTGTAGGCGGCAGGCTCGACCGCCACCCGGCCCACTGCGTGTGAAGCCCGGCAGGCCGACCGCCGCGACCCTGGGTAGGCGGCAGGCGCTCGACCACGCGCTGACCTCGTGTAGGCGGCGAGCACGGCGCCACGGCCCTGGGATGTAGAGCGGCGGGCACCGACCGCCCGGCCACCGTGAGCGGCACGGGCACCGACCGCCGCGGCCCACCGTGTGAGCGGCAGGCTGCATTGCCGCGACCCACCGTGTAGGCGGCAGGCACGACCGCACGGCCCTCGTGTAGACGGCAGGCCGACCGCACGGCCCTCGTGTAGACGGCAGGCTCGACCGCACGGCCCTCGTGTAGACGGCAGGCTCGACTAGATGTACCTGTGTAGACTGTAGGCACAACAGAACTAATGAGCACGTCTTTGTAACACCAGCAGTCTGGGTTTGTTTCTGCTGGATGTTTGTGTCCACTGCTTTAGGCTTCTGATCTTCATGGCATCTTTGCATGGCATCCTCAGTCCTCTTTTTTTGGTTGCCATAAAACAGATTATAGTCCACTGCATGCAGAAGAGCTCAGCAACGCTATTTTTGATGTTTTTGTTTTTTTTGTCTCGTTGCAGATATCAGGGTCCGCTCTTGGAGGATGAAGCCCTGCTGGAGGCGCTCAGCGGTGGAGCTGCCTCGCCTGAGTTTACAAAGCTGTGTGCCTGGCTTGTCTCAGAGCTCAAACTCTACTGCCGGCTGGAGGAGAATGTGCACGCCACCAACTGTGAGTTAACAGCTTGCCAGTTCCGAGCAGGATCTTGTTTGGACGTGCTGTATGCTGTTTTGTGCAGATGAATCTCTTGACAGTAAAGTCTCAAAGGAGTAAAAAGACCAGGCAGAAAAATGGAAAAGAAAGTAAACGATGTCTTTTCATTAAAAAGGCTGCAAAAAGTCAATCAAAATAATGCTGCATCTTACTGTGCTTGTGTTGTTGGTTGTTAAGCAGCAGCCCATAGTGCCGCTGCATTTAAATAGATAAAATTGTCCATTTTATCTTTAGCTCAAGTTTGTATTCATTTTTGCTAACTTTTAAACATGCTTCATTCTAGCTTTTCATTACATTTTATTTTATTGTGAGATCATTGTAAAAAGCCAGTATCACACAGTCACATGGTGTAGCAAGTGTGAACTACTGCTTATTGGTCACTTTCTACAACCTTCTCCCTGCGTTGTCTTTATGCCGTTTAGGTCCGAGTGAGGCGGAGGGTTTCCAGCTGGAGATGAGTGGACTGTTGAGTGAGCTGTCCTGCCCATATTCTGCTCTCACATCAGGAGACGTCACTTGCCGTCTCCTCAACGCCAACAACTGCCAGTTACTGCTCAGTGCGTGACTTAAAGTTGAAATTTCCATCATTACGCTGCCTTTATGTTGAATTTGGAAGTTCTTTCTAACATCCTGTTAGCACTGTTTGGATTAAGCTTGATTTTGAAAAAGCAAATTATTGGTCAGATTGCTTTAATAAAGCAGAAAGTAGTTTCAAAGCCTCTTTCCGATGATTCATCTGGAAGGTCGGAGGATCTTCACCTGCTTTCCAGATGTTTTCTTCCCCACTCTCTCTGTTGCTCTTTTTTGGGGCAGGGTGACCCAGTTCTTTTTGGGATCGAGGGAAAGGGCTAAGTGTTAGGGCTGCATGTCCCCTCCAAACAGTGCTGGGAATTAATTTTCAGAGGCTGTGAAAGTGACACAAGCGAACCACAAATTTGAGGGTTTTTTGTGGGATATGAGCTTTTTGTCATAGGTATTTAAATTATTAATCCGATAGAAGGCTTTGCGTCATTATTGCTGATTTTTGCAGGACAGTTTTTTAAATTTGGTGACATGGAATTGATTGATGTGAAGTTAAGGAGGCTCAAAATGCCTGGGAAATTGCACTGCCTCTGTTTACATAAAAGCCATCGACTTCTGATGATGTATGGGGTTCTTGAAGAGTTGTCCATTTTCCTAGGGGTTCTTTTCAACCATTTTTACTTTTAACACTTTTCTAAGGAAGAAGGGAACACTTGAAAACAAGGGCAACTTGGAAAATGAGATATGAGACTGGGCCTAAAACCGTCTGACATGGTTTTTCCCATCGTTTCAGCATTTCTGATCTCAGAGCTGGAGGCTTCCAAGATGGTGTTGGTGAGCCATTCCCAGAAGAAAGCCCAGGATGCTGGTGGCAGTACAGGGGCCAGTGAGCTCTTCCTTGAGCTAAAGGGGATTTGTATGGCTCTGGGAATGTCTAAACCTCCAGCCAACATCACCATGTTCCAGTTCTTCAGCGGTATTGAGAAGAAGGCAAGCGTTTACAAGCATCAGCATTGCTGTGCCACTCTAGCTTTAACTTAACATTTCAGTCTAGCGTTCTGATTCCTTTCATGTGTCGTGTTCAGCTAAAAGAGGCCTTATCCAAAGTCCCTCCCAGTCATGTTGGGGGACCTCTTCTGAAAAAAACCCTCGGTCCACTGCACTGGGTGAGTGGTATTAAGCTGTAAGAGAGCATGTCATAAGGTTAAATACTTTATTTCTCATTTCCCCACATTGAATGTTTATATTTTGCTTTAATCTCAGTTCATTTATTTTGTTGAGGGCCCCCTTTTTTCCAACCAACCAACAAAATATACCATATTTGCTTTGTTTGTGTGACCATATTTTTTTCTGATGCACATTTTCAGGAGAAAATAGAAGCTATCAACCAAGCACTTGGGAACGAGTATGAAGTTCGGCGAAAAATGTTATTAAAACGACTGGATGTGACCGTTCAGTCCTTTGGCTGGTCGGACAGAGCGAAGGTATGATGATCTTGCATTTTCTTGGATGGATGGATAAAAACCTGCAGACCCTGCAGGATTCAGCAGTTTCCAAGTATAAAATGAGTAAGATTAGAAATATTTAGAAACAAATTATAAATAAATAAACTGATTTTTCAGTGGAGCTCATCACTTTGCAAGCAGTTTAACTGCAAACACCAATACAAAGTGTGTTTATATTTAAGATAGATGAAGTGATCGATACATTTTAATACGTATTAATTGGTCATTCCAGTTGTTAGTTCCTGTTTTCTTGTAAAACTCGACTCAATCAAGAGTTTGCGCTTCCTCATTTTTATAGTGTAATATTTCAATGTTGTCAGGCTCAGACTGAGAAGCTGGTCAAAGTCTACCAGCCCCTTCGCTCAGCTCTTGGATTTAAAGGTAAAGTGTGTGTGGCTCACCTGCTGGCTGCCAGAGAGGATTTATCAAAGATTCTGAGAACAAGCAGTGGCCACACGAGAGAAAAGACTGCATGTGCCATAAACAAGGTAAACTCACATTTATGGTTAGCAAGTAGATTTTTCAGTTCAGCACAGCCAAGATTAAAGCGAGTTGGAAAATGCAAATATATGCTTAATTGGTTTAATAAGTAAGGGGCGTACGCGTCATTTGCAGCTTAAAAGTAAATCCTGTTGAAACATTTGCCAAGAGTTTGAAATGTGACTCTGCAGCAAATGTGGAAAGAAAAAAAAAAAGTAGGGCTGCAGCAAAAACAAGTGCATTGCATCAAGTTAACACATGCGTGTGTGTGTGCGTGTGTGTGTGTGTTACCAGATTACTACTACTTTTAATACATGACTATGCCTGCTAGAATTGTATAATTGATTGAATAATTGATTTTCTAAGTGCAAGTACTCTACAGAGAACACACCTTTAATGTATTACTACTGTGTGCTAAATGTAACACTGGAATGAAAATAAGTGGTGGCTGTGCAAAAGTTAACATACTTTATTTTTTTTAGTTTTGAAATTATACAGAAATTTCATGCTCAAGTGTGTAAAAAATGGTTCAGAGGTAACAAGTTTGCTCTTTTACTTGGTTACAGATCTGATCTTATTTCTGTATATGTTTTAGTTATCTGTGGTGTTAAAACGTTTTGCACAGCGATGTGTGTGTGTGTGTGTGTGTGTGTGTGTGTGTGTGTGTGTGTGTGTGTGTGTGTGTGTGTGTGTGTGTGTGTGTGTGTGTATATATTTTAATTGAAATATACACTATTGTACTTTGTGTTTAAACTGTGTTACACTCTTACCAAAAGGTTCTGATGGGTCGTGTTCCTGACCGAGGAGGTCGACCTAACGAAATCGAGCCCCCTCCTCCAGAGATGCCCACCTGGCAGAAACGGCAAGATGGACCACAAGGGGGAGGTGGAGGACAACACTATGGCGGTGGAGGAAGAGGAGGTGGTGGCAGGGGTGGCTATGAGCAGCACGCAGGGGGGAGGGGGGGGGGAGGAGGAGGAGGGAGGGGAGACAGGGGTGGTAAGGTACAGGGAGGCTGGTCAGATGGCTCTGGTGGTGGTGGTGGTGGTGGTGGATTTCACAGTCATTACCAAGATGGAGGAGGATATCAGGGAGGTGGTGGTGGAAGAGGAGGATACGGAGGAGGTGGCGGCTACCAACAGGGGCAGGGATACTATCAGGGAGGCCAGCAAGGTTATGGAGGAGGATATCAGAGTAGTCAGCAAGGGCCAGGCTACCCTGGTGGAGGAGGCTACCAAGGTGGGGGTGGACATCAGGGCAGAGGTGGAGGCTACCAGCACGATGGCCACTTTCAAGACAGAGGCCAGCAGCAGGATAGAGGAGGCAGGGGTGGCCGCGGAGGAAGGGGACGAGGAGGTAGAGGAGGAGGGGGTCAAGGCGGAGGATGGGGAGGAAGAGGAGGGCAGAATTTTAACCAGGGTGGGCAGTTTGAGCAGTATTTTCAGCAAGGTGGGCATCAGTACAACCAGGCTGGCTTTGGACAAGGCAGACATTACACTAGCTGAGGGACAATCTTCATTGGTCAGGGAGGGTCATCAAGAAAGAGAAGTCAGAGCACAAGGGAGGCGGAGGACAGTATGTTTGATGCGTCTAATCCTTGGGAACGGCATCAAGATTTTGAACGGACACTGGACGCTTTCTAGCATGAGTATGGTTGCCAACCAACAAGCTCGTGTTCTTACCACACCTTTCCTAACAGCTCAGCTCCTTTACGAACAGAGTGTGACTGGTATGCCAAAAATGTCAGATCTGCCCTTTGGGACTCCTTAGACCTCAGAATGCCACTCGAGGTTTCAACATCAGTTATGTCGCTGCTGCCCTGAACTATTTTTTTTTTTTTTTTTTTCTTTCTTTTCTGAGGGATGGGCTTTATAACCTGAAGAAATTGGATGTTTCCACATTTCATTGTTATTTTATTTATTGACCTGCGCCATAACATTTTAAGTTGACTTCATGGTTCTTCAATACTGTAAACCAGTCTTGGTGTTATTGCACTTGGTGATACTTGAAATTGAAACTTTGTTACGCTTATTTTTTTTTTTCCCTTTTTTTTTTTTTTTTTTTTGAAGAACCCAGTGCTGCTTGTTGGGGAACTGTTCCTTTTGGGGAAACGGTTAATATGCGAGTGCTGTGAGCAATAAAGCAGAATGTGTTAACATCTAATCTATGTGCTTTGTGGGGATTGGTTCATAAGTTTTCATGTGATTTATCCACATGAGTAGCTTGCCCTGAGGTGCCCTTGAGTAAGGTACAGTCCCCATCACTGTTCCCTGCATAGCTTTCAATAGCTACCCCCTGCTTTCGTTGTGGTTCACTGTGTGCTGTAAAGTATTTCACAATAAGTTTTCACATTCACTACTGGGACTATTGACATGAAATTTACACCAGATGTCAGTAACAACACAAGTAATCCACACATACTTAGAAATCTAAACAAGTCCATAAATGATAAGTAGTAAAGTGGAATGATGTGGGGAATAAGTACTGAACATGTTTACTGAAATTTATTTAATATTTAGTAGAAAAGCCTTTTGCCATTAAGTTGGTAATAAGAGCTTCAAGATGGAGAAACTAGTCGCATTGCTCAGGTGTGGTTTTTTTTTTTTTTTTTTGGCCCGTTCTTCCACACAAACCGTTTTCAGATCTTGAAGGTTCCTCTTCTATGAACTTTGATCTTCAGTTCTTTCCATAGATTCTCAGTTGAATTCAAATTGACTGGGCTGTTCTAGCAGCGTCATTTTCTTTCTCTGAAATAAACTGAAAGGTTTCTTGACTGTTTATTGTCCTGCTGAAATGTCCATCCTTGTTTCATCTTCAGCATCCTGGTAGATGGCAGCAGATTCTTATCATGAACTTTGTCTTGGTACATTTCTCCATTCATCCTTCCTTCAATGATATGAAATTTGCCAGTACCATATGCTGAAAAATATCTCCATACCATAATGTTTCCACCTCCAAACTTCACTGTTGGTATGGTGTTTTTTGGTTGAATGCGTTACTTACTGTTTTCTTTAAAACAACTGTGGTCCTTGCCTCTTAAGACAACTCTTCTGATTATTCTTTTGACTCTTCCTCTGTCAGAAATCTTGAGGAGCACCTGGTAAATGGCAGTTTATGGTGAAATATGGTTGTTCTTTCCTCTTCTGCATTATGGCCCCAATCGTGCTCACTGGAGCATTCGGGAGCTTAAAACTACACCAATAACCAAGGGCCTCAGTATGTTTTGCTACAATGTTGTGAAGGTCTTGAGAGAGCTCTTTTGATTTTTACCCATCATGAGATGCCTCGTGTGTGATACCTTGGTAATGAAAAAAGGTTTTTATAGGTTATCAATTCAGCTGAAATTAATTTGCAATGATGGGGGTCAGGATTGCTTTCTAAATACTGACAGATTTCAGCTGTTTCTTGGCTTTGCATGCCTTTTTGCACCTCCTTTTACACAATACTTAATCCCTGTGTCATTCTACTTTACCACACAATTTATGGATTTATTTAGATGACCTTGTATGTGTGACCTTGTATGTGATTACTTGGGTTGTTGCTGACATCTGGTGTAAATTTAATGTCAACTCCACTGAATTTCATGTCACTTTAAAATGTAATTCAATATTTGGCCTTTTTACTTCTTATGTAGTCCGTTCATGAATTGTTCTTAACATTTAGGGTTGAAAGAGCCATGAAAACAAGAAAAAACTTGCATACTCTTAAAGAATGATTTATTTCTGAAATTACATTGTGAAATTCAGAATGGTAATAACGCTACTGTGTGACAGTTTCTGACAAGCAGTGAGCTCCATTCTAAAATATTCTAATTTTCAAAGTCGCCTGCTATTTATCTGTGTAGTGTAAGTTCCTCAGTGGAGAAGTTTCTATCCAAAAAAAAAAGTAAAAATCTGTGAGAAACATGGAAATGGTAAATTCTCAAAGTATAATCAGGAAAAGACACCCAAAGGGGAAAAAAAAAAAAAAATACACACACAAAGGCTTTGTTTGTTTTTCTATAAAAATACACTATTTTAAATAACCTTTAAATTAATCCTTGAAAATAACACATTTGTCAGAATAGTTAATAGAGATTAAAGATTTTGTCGTCTGAATTATAAACATTTACACATCTTTTTGATGTAAGAAAGTACAGAATAAAAGTCCCTTGCTGTTATAGATTTGATACATTGGGTCAAGCTGGCGTCACAGAAAAAGCCCTGAGTCTTTAGTTTCTGCCAAAACTGCTGGCGGACGATATTAACCCCCAACAAAACACGCTCATAATATAGCAATATGATTAAATAAATGTCTTGGCCCAGTTTTAATTTAGTTTTTTGTCTAATTTAGTGCTGAAACTGTCCAATGCCACTTTGTTGAAACAATTTCTCTGTTGATCCTGGATCAAAACAGGTTCACTTTGTACCCTGGCTAGTATCGTTCATATGGTGGTGGCAAATCAAGACTCCATACTGATAAAAAAGAAAACACTTTTTGAAGGAGTGAAATGAAAAAAAAAAGCACTTTTCTCAAGTAGACCCATCATGGACAGCGATAAGTATCACGACAGTTGCATTAACACCAACAGCCTATACAAGAATAATTTAATGTAAAATATATTAAAAACCACCAGAAAGGAATGATAGGCTACAACTTATTAGGCCATACTTAACTTGTTACAATCCCTTATTCATACAGTAGACTTTTTAAAGCAGTTTTTCTTTTCTTTCATTCACAGGCAAAGTCGAAGTCCCTAAACCTCACTTTTTCAATCCTTATCCTCATATTTTTAACATTCTTGAACACTTGGATGGGGAATTTTAGCAAACATAGTTCTTGCAATTGAAGCAGGTTTTCTTTTTTAGCCAGATCATTTTAAGCTTGCTCGAATCTGACTCTGAATCTTCTGGATCTGCTGGCAATTTATTCACCCCTCCAGGGCAAGTTCAGGATTTCAGAACTCTTGGAACAATTAGTGATCTCCAGTAACTTTTATTCTTCTCTGAGGCCACAATCAGGTGGAAAATAATGAGGAAACATCACATAGATATGAAGAATAAAGCAATTATTATTCCATTAAGCATGAAGTGGCAGCAATTCTTTGGGAAACCAGGCTTCTCAAGCTCCAGTAGCTTGAGAAGTAGCTGACCACTGCTTAACTTTGGACAAACCATCTTGAGTTTAAAGGAATATGTTTCCTACTGTTGGATTTCTTCTAAATATACTAATGTTTCTTTGCTCAAAAACATTGACACCTACACATCTGTCTTCATATGAGGCTTCATTTAAATGCATCCTGGACGGTCTGGTCCTAAGTGGACAGCAGAAAGTAAAGGTGTAAACATGGTTCCATCAGCCTTGGAGACTGTGGTGTTTAAATGAAAGTTCCACGTGGCTGATGTTTTCACTGTTTATCCTCTGCTAATTTAGCCGTTCAAACACGTCTTTGAAAACGAAGCAAATATTCTGCTTAAATGTTTATCTTTTACTTGAATGGTTTTGAAACTCGTAGAAACTCTAACAATTTTCAACTGGATTATTTGGACTGAAACATACTTCCAGTATCCCAACAGCGATGAAATAATGTGGTTCTGTCGTTCATCATCTGATTTTGGGCCTCCGTTGGGGGACTGTTTATAAAAGCTTGCAATCACAGGGACACTGTTGATGCATTTGAGACACAGGTGTCAACAACTATACGTATTACTGCTTCACTTATGACCAGGATGCATGGGAAAAATTTTTTTGTAGACACTAAATTTTTAACACGGCCTTGCTTCATTCTGGCTTTCCCCTGAATACTGAACATGTAACTCTGCTGCGGGCAGATGGATGTAGCGTTTTAAGTTTCTCGGTCCATCTCCAATTGCCTGGCAACAGTAACTGGACAAACATCTGGCCAATGTCGGCAGATGTGATGAAGAAAAATGAGAGCAGACTCTCGCCTGCTCACTCTCTCACGCATATACCGCATAGCTTTCAGCCAAGGTTGCTTGGTAACTCTGATCTTATGGTTGATTTGTTAGGATGGAGCTCGCCTCTGGGGAAACTAGCCATTCGAGAGCCTTGTAGAGCCTAGAACGAAAGCTTGTGTTGCCCTCACGTTGGTGATGCTGCAATATTGTTACGCCAAGACCACATAAATTCTAATTTACAAAACCTGCTCTTTCATAACCAAACTCTTCTCAGCACCTTTCAATCAATATCATCCGGATGATTGAAGCTCCCCATGGCACTGCTTTTGATTACCTGACGTACATGCGTACCTTCTCCTGGAGTTCCTAATGAAATACTGGATGAGTATGACTAGTGTTATCAATTTCTTTTCTTCAATGACATTGTAAATGCACTAATATCGGACCTCCAGAACACACACTCTTGATTGCTATCATGGTGTGTGTGCTCCAAAACCGCTCATTTCCATTATTACTTCACTAAAGTAATATAACCATGACCTTCTGAACCCGTTTCACCCATTCGTCTCCATTAATCATCCCATGAGAAGACCTTCCAATACCTGCCAGTCCTTCCACAATTCAGGACACCGAAAATTATGAATAACTTAAGCCCCATGTAGTGTCTTAAACATAATATTCAACAAAACAGTGGGTCCAGAGCTCGATAAGCTCCACTGAAATGAAGATGCAGGCACACTCCATTCACAAAAATGAAAACATTGATTCTCTCAAACAGTCTTTCCTGCATGCAAACATACTACACTAATGTCAATGTGACTTAGTTCAAGGTTTTCCAAGAAACTTGCTTTCAGGAATAACATGTTGCTTCTGCACAGTGAAGGGGGACTCCCTGCCCATCCTTTTGGCTCCGAACCAGATTAAGTGTGTAGATTATAAAATGTGTATGTGTATGTGCTGCCACACTTAAAAAGAAACACGTTATCCCAAAACAACGCTTCCCGAAAGGCCATAGCTCAGCAGGGTACAAAAGCATCTCCCAACGAGCCAAAGTGATATTTACAAAGGAGGGGCATCGAGTGCATCAGCACAGCTTCTGTTCCTTTAAGGATGTCCTAACCAGGATGCAGAGATGCTTTGTCTTCAGGCATGCAGAAGCTCTACTGGTCTAACGAGGGCCTGAGGCACCCCAGCACGTCCCCCAGTGAGGAGAGCTTCCTGGGCCTCAGCACCAACGGCCTCCGGGGGATTCTGCTCGGGCCCTCGGAGGTGGGAAGTCAGCTGATCTAAAAAAGAGAGGAGACTAAAGGTTAAAGTTATAATTTCATCAATGCATGGGGAAAGTCTTTTTCTGTCAGAAAAGAAGAATTTCTGGTACAATCTTTGAAAATTTTTGCAAATGCTGTAAATTTGGCTTTTCTGCTAGACTTACGAAACCTTTATACATCAGTTTTATGGAAGACAGTTGAACACAAAAGGAAGGAAAAATACATTTGTACAGTAATTTTACAGTGTTCATTGCAGAAGTGCCGTTCAAATTGCCAAAGTCTGGCCACCACATTTTTGCAAACAGTATAGATTATCTAGTGCTTATACATAGTAATTTAGGAATAAATTTTTTATTTGAGTTGATTTGTATTCACTCTGTGTAATTCTGCAACATAAAACGGAAACATTCTCACTGAGCACGTATGTGTGAAAAGATGAGGTCATGAATTAATGGACTAGAGACCCAAATAGAATCTTCCTGCCATTTCATGCTTATCACCTTCCGTATAGCATCACCTAATGTCTGTTTCTAACATCTATGCATCCACCCTTCTATCCATTATCAGAGCCTCTTATCATAACCAGGGTCGTAGGGGTGTTTGAGCCTATGAAGTGATCTATGAACAGGTTTACGGCTACTTGACACACCGTGTTAGTTTTAAAAATACTTGTTCTTCTATAATACACAGAATCAAACTACCTTACCTTACCTGCACACCTTCAATAACTTCTGCCTGAACCCAAAACAAGGGCATCTGTCTGCTCCCAAAATAGACCACCTAAGCTGCAAAAAACAGTGGCAGCAGGCAGGAGATCTTCCATATTAACTAGCAACAGTCTGAGTGTTCTTCCCTCTGGGCCCTGATGGAGATAATCTCCTAGTCAATGACGAAGAGACGGTAGCCCATGGAACCCTGCCGTTTCCAGGGCAGTGCAATGGATGGGGGTTTAATAACAAGATGTTTTGGGACCTTGAGAGGAGCAGGGGAGGAGGGGAAGTCATCGAACACCTGCGAAGAGGGCTGTAGGCGGCCCACCTTTCACTTGAGCGATTTAAAAGTCCTCTTTTCACCGGTGTCAGAGAAAGATTTTCCACATTTAAAGGTGGGCATAAAGAAATGGCTCATCAGGTCATTAGAAGGTTTATACTTGTGTTTGTGCAGGGAAATCACTAAACTTTACTGTGCTGATGCTTTCCAAGAGCAGAACTGATGACCACTTTTTTAGCCTTTCATCAGTTTTCAGTTTAAGACCTTGAAGCTACTGTTGGATTGGGATCTTTGTAGATCTTTGGGAGATATGTTGCAAATTTTAAAAAGCTGACCACTGATGCCCATCCATCTTTGGCCAGGAATCATAACCGGCCTCTTTGTTCCCTATTTTAGGTGTTCCTCTTCCCACCTTCACACAGCGAAGGAGGTATCTGTTTGCAACAGTGCTAGCAGTAACTGTTCTCCTCCAGGGCAGCACAGTGGCGCAGGGGGTAGCAGCGAGAAGGTCCTTGGTTTGAAACCCAGACAGGATGGCCCAGGTCCTTTCTGTGTGGAGATTTAAAGTTCTTCTGCATGGTTTCCTCCATAAGCTCTAGTTTCTTCCCACCATCCAAAGTCATGCCCATCAGGTGGATTGGAGATGCTACATTTCCATCATGTTCGTGTGTTAGTCTGTGTGTTGGCCCTGTCCAAGGTGTTTCCCTTCCTTTTGCCCTGTGAGAGCTGGGATAGGCTCCAGTATCACCTGCAAGCCTAATTAGGACAAGCGGCCAAGTAAGTGAGTGAGTGTTCTCCTCCAAGTGTGTAAAGCTGTTTGGAGAGAATGCATTGGTGATCATTCTTAAAGCTGTGATGCTTTACCACATCAGAGCCTGGAAACAGTTGGAGGACACCTTGCTTGTGGGTGTCTAAATGTATGTAAGCTAAATGACAGCAAAAAAATTTTCTTCACCTCAGATGCCTCAGTGTCATCATGATGCATAGGCATGACCCCATTCATCTTCACCTCTTCTGTCTGCTCCTGGGAATCTCTCCTTCCTTGCCCAGTCCCTGCTGCCCCCTGCGATTCGTTCTCCCAGCGAGCAAAGCCTTTGCTTTTGGAGGCTTTGCGGTGCGGCCTGCACCTCATCTTTGGGAAGGTGTGGGAGCCGGTGTCAGGGGCTGGGCCCCAGCCGTGTTCGGGCCACATGGGCTCCGTCTGAGTGGCCTGACTGGTGGTGGCTCTCTGGAGCCGGACAGAGATGCGCTGGGCTGAGCCGGTCATCAGAGTGATGGACTTGCCATCTAAATCTGAGCCTGCAGAGGAACTGACGGCAGGAAACTCAAACACCTCGTCTTCATCTGGAGCATAAAGCATAAAGGAGAGTGTTCATGAAAATGTGACTTCAAGCCAGTTCATCCAAACTGGTGTCAGGCCTCAAATTTGCATGCATCTGCAGCAGATAAATATTTCTGGGGCAAAAATGTAAAATATTTTTTCCCTTGTTTTAGTGATAAGTTTAAATTTCATGTTGACATTTTTATTATACTTAGAACATTATAAATAACATTATGGCTGCATCCCAAAATGGTACATACAAAATTAGTAATATTGTAATATTTATAATAAATGTATAGAAAAATAAGATTAGATTAGATAGACAACTTTTGATTGGCAGTATTTTTGGCATGCATGTGTGCTTACGTGCAGTGAACTGGCCCCGTTTTAACAAAGCTCATGTTAATTCAACCTTTACTTGTTTGTACAGGTACCTTTGCAGGCTGGCAGTGCAGGGCTGCTGGGCAATGAGCTGTGCATGAGGGCACCAGGGGAGACGCTGCCCAGGGAGGTGGAGCGAGGAAGCCTGCGGCACGCCAACACCAGCAGCTCACGACACTGTTTATGGCAGTTCACCCCACAGTCTGAGAACCGCAGACACAGAGCTCACATTTATTAAGTCAGGTTTATCACTTATAGAGAAGTCCTGCAGAATTTGTTTCTAAATAGGATTTAGGTTGATTTCTCTCCCTAATTAGTCCTTCAGGAGGCACTAAAATAATTAGGAAGTTAGGACTTGAATCATTCCAAAATCTTTCCTGGTTGTTTGGCTGAAGCAACGCGTTTTAATGGCCAAATATTTAAATGATTTTTGCCATTATACTGCTATCCAGTGTCAAAAGGGTAAATGCAATGGACAATATCTAGTGAAAGCGTCAAAATATGGCTTTAAAAATAATAGGAAATGCGAATTTTAATGATGGTCCATGTCTCCCAGATGTAAACGATCAGCCAAGACATGTTTGGAGAACAAATTTCCCTAAATCCTCTCTTAGCACTGAGGCAAAGAAACACTAGAAGTCAAGCTAAAAAGTATCTGTTATATATATATATATATATATATATATATCCAGAAATGTCTGTAACCGTATCCAGCTCTTCATTAAGGCACAGATGTATACATGTGGTTTAGGAGACAGTATGACTTATTGTCAGCATTATAAATGAACACTACCGATGCACTTACAGAAAAAAGGTCACAGGCAGGAAAAATCAATAGTGTCAACATATTGTAGTTCAATATTAAATCAATATTGTGGCACATCAATATATATTAATATAAATTAAAAAACAGTTCATAGACTTTTGCTTTGTTATGCCTTCTCTAATGACACTGCCAGATGTTCTAATGGTGCAAGGCCTTGTTCTTCTCTTGAATTTATCACAGCTGCCATAACTGCTACAGCTGAGGCTGCTATAATTAACAGGGGGGTTTCAATAATATTGATTTGTGGCCCAAATATCGAACTGTTTCTATCCTCTGATGCAATTCCTACCATTTGTGACTATTGACATTCAAAGGAATATTTGGACCCAAAACTATCTAGGCCGATTGACTGATGTGGGCCTGTTGGAAACGTGTGAATGTGATTTTTAGCTGAATTATGTTTAACGACGTCCAGAAACTGCATAGCAAGCTTGTTTCAATGATTGAGAGAAAGGGAGTGTACCTTTGCATTTGTAGCCTTGTTTGATAATTCCCCAGAGCTGCACCACAGGAAAGAGGAGCCAGAAGAAAGAGAGAGAGAGGGAGAGAGAGCGAGAGAGAGAAAGAGAGAGCATGAGAGCATGAGTAGGAACATTGATGATACACTAAGCACTTTGAGGCACGCCACCGTACAATAAACAGGATACATCCACACACGTAACACCCTTCCTGTACAAAAGTGTGTGTTTCATCTCAGCATTAAGGCCTTCTGATTCCTTATGAACCATCTGTGTAAATACAACATAATTAGCTCAGCACTGCGCCACAACGTAATTACTCTATTTCATGCTCGGTTTAATGATCCACAAGCTCAGCCTTTATCTGGCACGCTTTGTGAAAACTCTAGCACTGTAAACAGATCCAATTTCAATGTGCAATTACGTGACTAATAGCCAAGTTTCTAAAACACGGGCCAATCAGCCATAAAAAAATTTTTTTGAATACTTTCCTATAAATAAAACAGAAAAAAGTGCAATTCTGATCATCTTTCAATTATAAATCGTTAACAGCATGTTAAGATAATAGCATATTATTATTATTATTATTATTATTTTAACACTGTTAACATGTTTTCCATCATCCAATTACTGCTGAAGCTGTTGCCCTTTCTTTGAAATCCAGTTAAAAGGATCTCGACAGTGATTGACTGCAGGTCAGTCTGAGAAGACAAATGATCTTCTACCTGATCCACCAAGGAACATGTTGTGGACTTCCTGATCTAAATACTACTGACTGGTCTTATCAGTAAGTGGTTTCATGAAAATTCAGCAGATGGAAGTGGAGAATGTCCTTACAAATCCAGCACAGTGTTCACAGAAGGTGGGCTTCAGGTATGTCATCTCCTGGAAGTTGTGGATGAAACCAGGTCCCATTTTACACTGGAGCACAGGGTTGGCACGAAGGAAATACGCCATCATCTCATCCTTACTGATCAGCCCATCCCTATAGAGGAATAGAGAGAGGAATGAATAAAAAATAAGAAATATACGTGGCCAAAACTCTGAAGCGGCACACCTTGATAATTCACTGTAGAAGCTCATTTCAACCACGTCCAACTCTTATGATTACCTTTATATCAAGCCAAAACTTAAGGCTAGTGACTAATCCTAACCCTGGCCCAACCAGACGCATTTGGAGAAACATCTGCAAGAAAATAAAGCCTCAATAGCATGTGAAGTAGTCTTGTCCCAATGATATGGGCTTGGTGATGCATCAGTCTGAAGGCGCTCATACAACTGCATCTGTTTGGGAGTTGATTATAAAGTAGCAGGATGGCAAATTAACAGCCCCCATCAGCCAAATATTTCACTTTTCTGGCAGATTTGCTTCGCCCAGCAAATAATGCATTGCCTAGCTTCATATGGAGCTTCAGAGAAACAGAGAAAGGCATCAGAAAATGTGCTGTTGTGCTAACTTTGCTAAATTTGGCTACATTAATTTGCAGATTGAAAACATGGTAGAGTGTAATGAAAGAATCCATCCATTATTTTAGCCACTTATCCTAACCAGAGTCACAGGGGGGCTAATATATATTTTCCTGAAATTCTTACATAGCAACACCTCCAGAATGCAACTTGGAGATCAATATTGATGGCCATTACAGATATAAACAAGTCAAAAGTAAAGGCCCATTTACTGCCATTGGTATGAGGGTCAGCTCTACTCATTTTCGCCACGGTGTTGAGTGATGAGTGATGATTTTTTTTTACCCAGGCTCAGAGAGAGGAGGGTCTAACTCGGTTCTGAACTCTCAGTCTACATTCGGAGCACTGATTCGGCACTAATACAATCTGATCGCTGTAGTGAACAGATGAACCTCTCAGCAGACCGGCTGACGAATGTGTGTGTGTTCTTGTACGTGTGTGTGCGAGTGCCATGTAGCGTGTGTCCTTCATGTCCTGCCATAACCTTCAGGCCTCCTGAAGACAGAGTGTGAAATCACCATCAGCCAGGACCACAGCCCGAGGTGACACGTTTACTGAGCAAGAGACCTTCTGTAGCGCAATCACACGCCACAAAAAGTTCATAACGCTTTGTATCGGCCTGTGTGAATATTTTAAAGTGCCTGTACACTTGATCATTTGAAAAAAATCTAACATGAATTTCACAAAAGTAGAGATTTTTCACATTTAAGAAGTGTATTGAAGAGCAGTAACTTCAAGTGGCTTAATGAGGTGCACATAATTCTTTTACTACAGTTGACAGACATTTATACAGGATGATTTCGACATCCACCTACATAGTGACTTAGGCTTCTAGAAAGCATCCATTGCCATTAAGCTTTCTATAGCCTGTATGACAAGTGATGCTTTCTAGAAGCCTAAATCACTATGTAGGTGGATGTCTGCTATCAAAAATCAGTTCATAGAAGGAGTTCACCGAAGAGTCGCAAGAGGGAAAACACTAAACTCTGCAGAGCTGTGGCCTAGAAGGAATGCAGTTTGACACGGCTGCACTAGAGGATCGGGAAAAAATCCAAGTAAAAAAACATAAATTGCTGATGTTTCACAAATTAACATTCAATACACCTGTTTACATGCATTTGCTCGATTGCATGTGTACAGTCAGGAGAAAATGGGATGCTAGAAGCAAAGGAATAGACAGAGAGAGAGTCAGGTGTTGTGGTGAGGACAGTGCATTTGATGTGGTCAGTGTGGACACTCACTGGTCTTTATCTAGAACACAGAAGGAATCCAGGAAAGGGAAATTAGCTGCTATGCTCTCAAAGTCCTCCTGGGAGATGTAGCCGTCATGGTCGTGGTCATAGTTACGGAACACAGACTTTACATGAGAAAAGGGGAGAAAAGAGAGTTTCAGCTTTTTACAGAGATTCATTTCATTTCTCCTGTATCTTAAATGACCTTGGCTCAGGGCAATGCTCATGAAAAATGATTTCTGAAGTCTCATCTCACTGTAGGGGTGAAGATCAATGGCATGGAAGATTCATCTTTTGCTCTCTGCTGTAGGTTTTGATCATTGCTTTCAATGGACCTGGGTAAACAGCGCCAGGACTGAATGAATGAGTCAAACACTTTGAGGTACCGGGTGGCACAGCCATCTAAACCTGGCACTATTATTCAGAGATAATGAGATCAAGCCCAGGTGAGGGGAAGTCAGAAGGTGCCATAAGTATTCATGCATTCGGCATTTAACCCGTACACACTGTGCAGCCATATCTGGCCCCTGAGGAGCAGAGATGGGGACGATACCTTGCTCAAGGACATATCAGGCCATTTGAACCCATGACCTTCCAATCCTGGGGCCTAGTCCCTAACCACTAAGCCACTGCTGGCCCTGATGTTGCGTCAAAGGGAGTTTGAAAAGGTGTCCCAGAGAAAGCACTAGCTAGATTTTCTCCACCTTCAGAGATTTCAAAGAGTAGGATTTTGTCAATTTAGCCTGAAAACCTAAGCCTGCCTAACAGAAAAAGTGCATAGAATCAACCCTTAACACTGGGCCTAAGTTATCTGGATAACTAATAAATCCTGTTTCATGAAGCACAGCCCCGAGGTGGTAATTCACGAAGCAGGAGTTCTGACATAACTTAGGCCTAGATTTGAGTTTGTCTAATAAGAGCATCCCTCAGCTTTTCCTATTGGATTTTGGGCTCAATTTATTTGGATAAACTGGGAAATCCCACTTTGGGAAAAACCCCTGGTCTTTTAGATGTGTGCTTTTGTTTTGGTCATTGCTCCACCCCAGTCCTGCCCCAGCTAACTCTTTATCTCCTCCCTTGCCCAGCTGTTTAGTGTTGTTAAATATACCCTTCCGTCTTGGCTGGTTCTCTCTTGTTCACTGTTGTGAATGGCCTAAAATTTGCTACAGGTTATATTTCTTTAGTGCTCACTCTCTGTTTTCTGCAGAGTTGTATCCATGTTATTTTCCTGGTTTCTTGTTGAGAAGGTTTTTCCTTTTATAAAGTTCATTCTGTTTTCATTTCTCAAACCTACATCCTGTCACCCGAACCTGATAATAAAAAAGAGCCCTTTGTTTCCACAAAGGGGACCCGAGTGAAATCGCATTAGAAGATAAAAGCAGACGTCTCTCACTCAACAAGACGTTCCCAGCAATTAGCATTTTTTTATTTAAACCATTAAAAGCAGCTTTATTTTATTTTAGTAGTAACCTACTTGATTTAAATAGTGATTTTCTTACTTTTTATTCATTTTTGTTGCTTTACTCTCCATTTTCATTCGTTACTTTTATGATTTTTCGGCCCTCTGTCTATACTACTAAACTTGTATCATTTCCCAGCAGCATTTAAATATTTGAAATATTTGCCTTGTGTTTAAAATAATCTTTTAAAACATGGAATAGTGGACACAACGTACTGGAAAAGCTGACTTCTGATGTAAAAGACGAGAAAAGGAAGGCTGCTTACATCTACCACTTTCCTGATGTGCTTATTGATGACAGATGGGTCTGGTTTGGTGGTCACTCCGGAGGCCCAATCAAGAGGAGCCTGGGCTTTGTTGGACGTTGTTGGTGATGTTGGCTGTAAGATCAAGGAGAGGTAGTGTTAATTTTTACAGTCAGTTTTCTATGTTTGGAAGAAAAAGGATGATAAGACATAAAGACTAAGTGGCAGTACATTAGGATTAACTAAATGCTGCAGCATTATCAATAATCTGGGCAGCTGAACCAATTTTATTCCCTAATTCAGTGTCGGTTCCTGAGCAAACATAATTAAGTGCTGATGATTTTAAAAAAGGCCAATCATGGATCAAGTCCACCATTCTTTACTATCCACCCTGAGTTTAAGTTTCACACTCACCAAGGACTTGGGGTTGCGTGGCTCTCGAAGTAAAGACAGTTCATAAATCTCATCCTCAGTGTAGTAGAGATCCAGAGAAAGCTGTAGCCAAAGATAAAGACCATTTCATAAAGGTAAAGCACATTTAGACTTAAGTTCCTTATGAATGTTACATTATTATTGCAAGAAAAATAGACAGATAGACAGGGATAGATGTCCCAGTTCAATTCATTTCTTTAGGAAATATGCATTTCAACACTGATTCTGTTCATTTGGTGCCATAGTACACTAAATTAGGGTAGGGGTAGGATACTCAGCTGCAAACCTTAAGGTTTTTGAGCCTGGCTCTGTGCTATTTCCAGTACTAGCACCATTTGAGCCCCTGAGCAAGGCTCTCCGCCCCAAGTAGCTCCATGGAGACTGTCATTAATCATTATATATCACCCAGGATAATAGAGTCTGTTAAATGCTGTAAATGCAAATGAAGGCCAAAGATTACAGGAGAAATGAGAACCTAGTCTCTTATTTTAGTGGATGAAATTATGCGTAGATGATTTTCCCACCCCTTCTAACTTTACTGTCAAATATTGCAGCCATATAGAGGACAAACTGACCGTGAGCAGGTAGATGAGGTCCATATTGGGTTCCACCTGTGCTGCTGTGCTCTGCAGAGCCACAAGCTCACTGAAGGTGAGATAGAGCTGCTGCATCTTCACAATGTTCACCTTACTGTCCTCAACCCAGTCAGGGAAGACCACGTGCACAGCAATCAGGTCCTTCAGGTGGACACCCAGAATGGGGACTTTAAAACCCTCACACTCACTGTAGGCCTTTCTGTAGGCACAATAGTTGCCATTGGACGAGACCAGCTCGGTCATCTCACTCCAGATCTACTCGAGAGGGGAAGAGAGCACAATGAATGGTCAAGGAACATTACAGGAGAAAGAAAAACTCAGTTTTTTTGAGTCTACACACTTATTTCATCTCATAGCCGTCTATGGCTGGAAGTCCAGGAGAGCAAAACTTGCTGTCTGGGTGGGAAGGATGGTGCCCTCCATAGGTGTCTGTTACCTGTCCTAACAGAAGCGTTGCTTCTCCTCCCACCGCATTCAGATTTCCGAGTAGTCAACAGAAAGATTCGGTGGAACTTCAAGTCTCTACTAGCCTTCACCATCCCAGCATTGGTGGTATCAAGTAATCGGGGGAGTCCTAGCTAGTTTTTGGATTTGCATATAACTAAACTGGGGGACAAATCAAGGTCTACCTTGTAATTCTGCAAATATAAAAAGTATAGGTGGCAGCATTATGACCTCTCTGAAGCAAATGGAGAGATGTACCAGGAGATTTCAGAGTAAAAAAGGGACATTGAAAATAACTCAAGATGGAAAAGGTGCTTCCTGACTTGAATCCAATTGAAACTAAATAGGTTTTTCCCTCAAAACCTCAACAACACAACTGGACTAAATCTAAACCAAAGTTCTATAAAAAGCTCACTACTGCTTATCTTAGAAGTTACATAAACATTGACTACACATTAAAAGTACACTCCATAGTCATTGAGTTTAGCCAAAAATAGGAAAATGTAATAAAACCAGAAAAAAACAGTCAAAAAATGCTGCATTTCCCAAAAGCTATTCCACTTTTACAGCAGTGATGAGGGAAGCAGTCCTGCCTAGTGCACTGTAGGAGAAGAAGTGGCGCTAAGCCTGATTAAAGGGTA
The DNA here is from genome assembly GCA_017165825.1 of Hepsetus odoe. Classification (NCBI taxonomy): domain Eukaryota; kingdom Metazoa; phylum Chordata; class Actinopteri; order Characiformes; family Hepsetidae; genus Hepsetus; species Hepsetus odoe. Next base: position 4,740,466 of record CM029374.1, on the reverse strand, counting down.
TTAAAGTTGAGAATATTTTCAAGATTGTTCAAATTCCTCATGAAATATATGATTTTTTCAATGTTCCGCTCCAAATTGGATACTAAATTGAGACTAGCACATGCTTTCGAGTCTTGCAAAGCCAACCGCATCTTTGGAACTGCCAATGCAATGTCATCAGACAGCTCAAGAAAGTTGGAGGAGAACCGCCAGTTCCGCTACATCAGATAACGGATGTCCATGCTGACTAGCATAGCATTGGGTGATGAGTGGAGAAAGCCATTCTACTCATCCAGAGAGAGCAAGGCGCTTTCCAGCCATTTTCGGCTCTGGCACAACTGGGTAAAGTAGTAAGTATAACCAGTTGGGTCATTCTGGCTCAACCAAAATAAATGGAGTAATTTTTTTTCAGAACTAAATCAATTTGGGCTAAAATGGAAAACCCAACATTTCTCTGGTCTAAATATTTAGATTAGGAGTTATTCTGATTTGAATATTAATGCGATTTTTCTTTCACTTTGCAAAAATGCTTGGTCAGATGCCTGTATGTTTGCAACGGTAACAAATGGTGGAACATTCGTTGAGTTAAGCCAGAATGACCCAGTTTTCCCGAAAGCAATTTATCATAAGTCAGCAAATTTGAGACATTCTATTGAGCATTGACCCATTTAAACTTTCTCAGAACATTTTCTCCACTCTGAAATCATGATCTGGACCGCATTTGTGGTCCAGCAAGGAACTGGATGTTAAATGGCTGATGAAGCAGTTGGGTCAGACGTAGTGCTATCAGAGCTCAAACAGGGCCACGTGTGTTTTCAGCAGTTAGATACGGTTAATGTTTGAGAGGCCGATCCGGCTGCACCTTGGTGACGTCAGGACTGAGGTGATAGTGTGTTTCTTTCAGCCGGGAGATGGAGCTGTGGCTCAAACCTCCAACCACCGCCATCAGTGTGTTAAAGTTCTGCAGGTGTAGCAGTTTCTGGGGAAGAAAGAAAAAAAGAATCCATAAGAAAAAAGGTAGAGAAATGAAAGAGAGAGAAAAGGGACGAAGGGAAAGAGTTAGGGAAAAGGGCAGGAGAAAGGCAGGAAAATAGTTCAGAGAGGGAGAGAGAGAAAACAATAGCAAAAACACATGAAAGAACTCCCAAAATGCACCTCCTCGACCCATTCGCTGCACTGAAAGAGAAGCAAAAATCTCTTCACCCACTCTTGCTGCTGCTTAACACTCAGGCCATTAGTGCTGCATTGATAGCGCTGCTTTCATTGGGCGGATTAATTGCGCTGAGTGCTGCCCGGGATCACAAAAGAGCAACCCTGCTTTGTTACAGTGGCTCCAAAGACTCTAAAGCTCGTCACTTAATGCCTATTAGCCACCGCATTAGGCTCTGGAGGAGGAAGAAAAGGCAGGCTGGTGCACATGGTAATATACGCAAGCCTGATTAATTAAGTGAGGGGGCAAAATAAATGACAGAAGGCAGTAGAGCTTCCTTTGCCCCATAAACAACTTGTTATATAGGCTTGTTTCATTGCTGCAAAGAGTTAAAAGGGGGTTCCACTTATTTTTCCACTTCCATCATTATTCAATCAGGGAGAAGTCATCCAGAGAGGGATGGTTCCACTTTTTTTAAGGTTTCTTTACAGTGGGAGGGATAGGAACTCACTATGGGTTCACAAAAGATTTTAATTTATTATAATTTACAACCATTAAATAACACATTATCTGAGATTTTATGATGGAACTTGAACACAGAACTAACCACTGTGTCATAAAGCTTGTATGCCTGTATATAAATGTGCATCCATCCATTTTCTGAGCCATTTATCCTAATCAGGGGTGCTCTGGAGCTTTTCCCAACTCCTGAAAGGCTGGACAGGTTGCCGATCCATCACATGAAGAACAAACACAAAGCCACACACGGCAACTAGCATCTCCACCTAACTTGCATGTTTTTGGAAATCCATGGAATCAAACCTTCTTGCTGACCATGCAGCAATGTATGAAGGACTGTTATCTATGATATATATGCAAATTAGATTAAATATGCATGAAATTAGCTCTTAAAAACCTGACGTAAGAATCAAATCTTTCTTCAATTCTATCACTATGGCCAAGCGATGCAAAGGTGTGTCACACCAGTGTTGAACACACACACCAGAGGCAGTAGTTGTGGGCTGCAATAACTAACCAGGGAACAGTATTGGGAACAGTACCTTGCTCAAGGGTGCCTCAGGATAACTTGCTGGTCTGGGACTCAAACTCACAACCTTCCAATCATGAGACCAATTACCAAACCCCTAAGCCACCACTGCCCTTTCAGATTATTACAGAGAAATGAAACATATTTGAAACAATGTCAGGCCTGAAACAGCTTCCTTGCACTAATGTTTCTTTCTTTGAGGGTGGCTTTTTAACGGCATAAAATTTTTTACATGACTGGTTCCTAAGGTCACCACTGCCATTTCTCTTTTCCAGGGTCTGGCAGCAGAAATGCACATCAGCGCCCGAGTGGCTCTGTCCCACGGCTGCCTTTGGGACATCATTCTTGTCTGGTACATTGTCTTTGTGTGCTTGTGCAGAATTAGCATATCAAAGAGGCTGTAAATGTCAGCATTTGAGTGCTGGAGCTCTCCACAAGCTTTTGGAGTGCTGACAGCCTACGGATGCTGCGTTCAGGTGCTTTTGGGCTGCAATTGAATCACAAGAGGACAACTCCAAACGTAGGCTGTGTTTTCCTGCCAGCGAACAGAGGAACATCAAAGGATGGTAAAGATGCAGGAGCTGCAGGGCATTAAAATAGTAGAATTTGCAAAAGCTAGAAACATCAGTGCTGCTAATTGGCATAACCGTTTAAACATTGGCCATGTTATCCAAATAACTGGAGCTCATTCCCCAACAATGTCCCAGCCACTGGTGGCTGAGAGTCCAGGATAACATAACTGGCCACTCTGGGGAGGTTATGCAGGATGGCCCTCCATCCAGGATATTAAACGTAGTTATCTGTTTGTATGTAATGGAGTTGGTAGTTAGTGTTCTCCTCCAAGCATGTTTAGGAGACAAAGTGGAAAATGCTGATCAAACAGCAGAACTTCTACTGGTGCAATGCAGACTGGCCACTACTGGGACACCTCAAAAATCAGTTTGGGCTATTAAATGCCATTAAAACTACAGCTAATAGAAAGTGCTGGAAATCAGACCAGACCACTAGTTTGCCCTGAGGTACCCTTGAGCAAGGTACCATCCCCATTACTGCTCCCTGGGTGCTTTCAATAGCTGCCCCCTTCTGCATGTGTCTGTGTGTGGGTAAAATGCAGAGGCCTAATTTCGTTGTGGTCTGCTATGTTGTGCAGAACAAGAATAGTCACTTTCCCTTTCCTCCCTTGAAGCGTGAATTTGGCCTGCACTTTTTATGAGCACTGGATGTTGGAAGTGGTGAGCGCTGTCACCTTACAGCGAGAAGCTTTTGGGTTCAATGCCCTGTTTCTGTGTGGAGTTTTCATGTTCTGTCTTTGTCCACGTGGGTTACAGTCAGGAGCTCCAGTTTCTTCCCACAGTCAAAAGGCATTCACGTCACACCGAGGCAGTGGACTAGGCCCAAGATCATGGGTTCGATTCCCAAACCAGTAGGTTGCCCTGAGGTACTTTTGAGCAAGGCGGTGTCCCCATTACTGCCCATAATGGTCAGCTGACCCATAACATGCTATGTTAGAGCATCATATGGCAACAAAGCCTCATTTTATTACAGTAACACACTTCCTAAATTGGCAGTGTGTGTGTGTGTGTGTGTGGGTGTGTGTCATTATACCTGGGCAACGTGAATGAACTTGCTGATGACGTCAGCTCTGTGCTGTGGGGTGAGTTTGCTGAGCACCATCAGCTGCACCCACTGGGACACCCCATTAAACAGGGCGATGGAACGCTCCAGTGTGGGGTTGTCCACCAAACAGCCATGGACAACGTAGCTCTGATAGTCTGTGAACTGGTAACACACACACATGAAGGCATGAAACAGCACACGCAAGTACATAAACACACAGACACATGTATCCTTCATATGATACCAATGGTCCTTGAGGCCCAATAAACTTAAATATGTTGGTCCCAGAAGAAAGAAGTCAATTTGTTCCTTTTCATAACTTTATTAAAGAAGGACAATAAATAGATAGGTTGTACAAAGTCAGTCCACTTTAAATAAAGTGCTGTGCAAAAGCAGAAGTCTTTTTATTATATAAAATATATCTTATTACACCTATTTGGTGATATTGTTTTATGCCTGTCAAACTGTCTTATCTGTGAGTGGGTGAAATGAAAGAAATGGGAAACAAATGTTCCCAGGCTGCAAAGAGGGATGCAAGGTGTCCACATATGTGAAGTTTAATTTGGGAAGCGACCCAAACACACACTGACTTCAAAGATCTTAACTTGGTCAGTGTTCCCAATTTGCTTAAACTGGTTCTTAATTGTTTTTTGTTTTTTTATTCATATTGCTGAGCCATTTCCAAAATGTTCTATGCTCTATTTCCATATTTTTTTAATCTGGTCTCTTTTGGTCATCACTGTATTAGTGTACATGAAGTGTAACCCTGATCTTTACCAAAACTCTGAACAAAACCATAACCACATGCCTTTTCGTTCAGATTCATTAAAAAAAAGCTGATTAGTTTTAGGTTTTGGACCCAAATACCCATAGCAACCAATAATAATCGAATACTCTCAGAGCACACAAATAATTGGGGCAGCGTTGGCCTAGTGGTAAGGCTCCAGGATCGGAAGGTCATTGGTTCAAACCCCAGACCAGTAGGTTGCCCTGAGGTTCCCTTGAGCAAGGTACCATCCCCATCACTGCTCCCTGGGTGCTTTCAGGAGCTGCCCCCTGCTGCACGGTGTGTGTGGGAGAAATCCAGAGGATGCATTTTGTTGTGTCCTAAGGCCAACCTCATGATAATGATTAGCCAGGGGTGTATTGTGCAGTTCTAAGGACGGGCAAATCTCTAAATGCACAAATACACACTCAAACACATGCACACATGCTCTCTATATCAGTATTTCCCAGATGAAAGCCCTGTACAGGTGCACCTTTTCCCAGGTGAGTGTGCATGGCTTTGTTTTTCCACCTGCGAGCTGTGGACTCACTGATATCCTCCTGATGGACTTGTACTCCAGGAAGGTGAGGTGTTCGGCCAGCTCGATGGGCTCCAGGTGATCAAACAGCAAAGAGGCTTTGCCCTTTTTCACCTGCTTCTTGCGCTGCGTCAGTTTCCTCATCCAGTCATATGAAGGACTGCGGAGGAAGAGGTGACGTGTCAAAAAATGGAAGTGAAATTCAAACCTGAATCCATCAGCCGAAGTGGAATCGGCTTCCATGCACTAACAGAGATGCATCAGCTCACACACAGTCTTCCAGAGCTTTGTTGACTTGAGCCTCATTGAAATACACAGATCTCTTACCCATGATACACTCCCAGTGTGTATTATCGCTGAACTAACCTGACCTGAGAACAGCATCAATTCCCCAGCTCAAGTTCCTCTCACACAGAAAGGCTTCCAATTTAGGCCAAATTATCAATGTGACCCAACACATCCTTTTCATCAGTCAAACTCAAACTAACATTACAAAAAAGAGGAAATGTGCCGTGAACGTAATCGAATTTTCAATCCATCATGAGAGAACAAACCTAAAATATGATATTTAGAACCTGTTGGTGCCCATGTTGTAAAGCCGATGTCTTATCTTTCATATTACTGACATATTACTTAAATCTTTGAAATTGTAACAAATTTAACAATTTGGATGTAATGAGAGCAGGCCACCATAGAAAAAAAACACTTTGCAATCCATCCGATGATATTATCGTTAATCAATTTCCCAACACAGAGCTGCTCTTAGCTGGAAAATTTCCTTGTGGTATATTGGAGCTCATATTGTGGCCAGTGACATGCAAGGGCCTGTGCCAATGAATGAGGCTTATTGGGAAATGAAAATGGCATTTTGTTATTTTCTTATCATTTGCAAAGACGCAGACTACGCCAGGAGGCACCAAGGGCCTATTATAGTGCTTATTATTGGCTGTTATGGCCATAATGCCTTTATGAAGTACGTTGATTAGAAACACGGCCCCCAGGTGTTAAATAGCTCTGTAAGTGATCTCGGTAACAGAGTTCAATTAGCAAGCCCTCCGCTTCTTAACACAATTGCAATTTACTCTCAGCAGCATCATTAGCAGTCACTCCCAATTAGTCCCCCGGAGTAAAGGACCCGCATTCATAATGCATTATCGTCAGGCAGACGGCATCATAAACAACATGCCTTCCCATCAACATAATGGTGATCGTTTAAACTTTATAGGTCAACGATGAGTAATTTATTGCTTGATAATATAATGGTGCGATCATTATGCTAATGGGATCAAGGGCAGAGAAAATAAGGGAACTATGCACTATGGTCTGTGTATGTGTGTGTATGTCTGCGTGTGAGTTCTACTCACATGGTGGATATGTCGAGCAGTTTGAGGTGTTGGTCACAGCCCAGCTGTGCTGCTACTTCTCGGAACTCTTCCGTCAGTCGGATCAGACCCAGATCCAGATCAAATTCAGCAGGGAACTCCACGATCCAGTACCTACACACACGAAACTGTGGTCAGTCCTTCGAGCCTGGCCCATAAAGCATGCGTGTTATTGCATGTGACCCACAATTCCTGTCATTTCTATATTTTATCATAAAAAAAACTCATTTATCCAGGCTGAGGGGGGATAGGATTAAGATTCCTATTCCTCCATAAAATTGAGTTTTTCATCATTTATTGTAGAAAGTGATCATGTTGAGTAAATAAAATTTTCAAAAGTTTGTTCTGGGAGGGTGGTCTGTTAAAAAAAAATGAATAGGAAATATTGTTTTAACTGTTTGCATCTGTTTTTCAGTACAAAAGGAGCATGTGTAGGTTGCATGGATTAAAATGTTGAAATTTTGCTCAAATGTATATATATATATATATATATGTGTGTGTGTGTGTGTGTGTGTGTGTGTGTGTGTGTGTGTGTGTGTGTGTGTGTGTGTGTGTAAAGGTTCAAACGTCTAAAACCACATTTTTTTTTCAATTACGTTTGAGGATAAACAACAGGAAGCTGTAAAATTGTGAAAAAATTTAAACAGAAAACATATGAGACGTAAAATGTGAGAAACATATGAGAAGAACATCAACTCAGGTCAGACTTTGAGGTTTTTTTTTTTATCTTCTCCCATCCATTCAAGTGTTCAGAGCATCTGTAAGAGGCTTTTGCACAGACCAGCACTAGCCATACTCCTCAAGACAAAAGGATGATCCAGTAAGAATCTAAAAAACTGCATAAAACTGCAGAAATGCATGAAAATATATCAAATATTGCAGTTTTCCACTCCAATTGTTATTCTGGTTAAATAACTTATGACAAAAATTTCTTGAAATTTAAAACTATGAATGAAAATGCAGAATGAAATGAGAATTAATTAGAAAGCAAAATTAAAAATCATTTCTTGTGGAAAAGTACTGAAGCATTTTTACCTTTAGCAATGTAAATCCAACCTTTCCAGCAATTTCCTAAAATTTCCAATTTAATGAAATTCCAGAAGATCTGAATCACTCGTATACATTAGGAAAGAGTTACAAATAAAACTGGGAAACTCCAGAGTTTGACCTTCACATCGATTGAAAAATCTACCAAGGAGTGGCCAGCCTAGCAAAATGACTGATCTGAAAACTCCTCAGATCTAGAAGAACCAAGAAAAGCATCTAAGGAGCTGTAGGCCACTCCCAGTTCTATTAATGGACAAAACCATATTGATGGGAGAGTGGCGTGGGCTTAATTAATGGTAGCCTTAGTTTTAGTTAGTAGCGTTCCCTTAAAAAGAGCATTCTATTTTAGATACAGTACCAGGGTACAGTAACAGCCTGAGGGCAGAACTATAGATGGGTGTAAATGTCTGGTGGGTAGAACAGAGACTTGAATGGGTGCTTAAGTCTCTGTTCTGCACGAGGTTATAGTTATAGTTCCACTTTGCTGGTGTACAGCCAGAAAATGTGGCCCATCTCTGTTAGACATCCCTAAGCCCTTCATCACTGCTCATTCTCTGGGCACTGATGTGCTCCTGGATGGATATTTTTGGACGATGGACCACTCTCAGCCTAGCAGTGACACTGACGCGTGTAAAGCCTCAGTCACTGATGAGCCTGATGCACTCTTAACACCATTTCAGCGTCACTGCTGTGCTGAGAATGGCCCACTGCCTAAATGAGGAGGGGTGGGAGTCTGGTGAGCAGCAGCCCTTTGGTCAGAAGCTGACCAGTGACGCATGGGTTAGAGGCTGGCTGACAAATTGGGCAGCAACAGATGGGCTGCAGTCTGCAACTGTGCAATGTGTCCAAAGGTTTGTGGACAGATCTTCATCAACATTTCAGGGCGATTACAATCTTTTATTATAGTGGCACCTTTGAGGCCCAAGATGCTCCAAAAATATTCTTAAAAAGTCAATTCCACAGACACATCAGCACTAGTGTTCTTGTGATTAAAAATGGTTTGCCCATCAAAACAACAAAAGACACACTGACAGCTGTCAGCATTAAGCTTTTTAAGATATTTTATTACATTTAAACATTTGAAAGAATTTAAGGATTGGTAGTCACAGGTTTGAATCTCAGACCACTATGTTACTCTGAGGTACCCTTGAGCAAGGTCCCCATCACTGCTACCAGGGCACTGAATCTAGCAGCCCACTGCTGTGCAGTGTGTGGGTTAAATGGAGAGGATGCATTTCCTTGTTTCACTGTGTGCTTCACAATGATAGTTACTTTCACTTATTTGCACTCAAGACCACACTGACCGTAATCAGGGTCTTTGCCTGGACACCCATTGCCCATATCGTCCATCATGGATCACCTGCACTGGGGCAGCGGTGGCCTAGCGGTTAGGGCGTCAGGTGCCTGATCGGAGGATCAGGGGTTCAAACCCTTTCCCAATAGGTTGCCCTGAGGTACCCTTGAGCAAGGTACCGTCCCCATCATCACTGCTCCCCGGGCGCTTTCACTTCCCACTGCTGCACGGGTTTGAGTGTGCATGGGTAAAATGCAGAGGTCCAATTTCGTTGTGGTTCATGTGTGCTGTGCCGTGACCTCGCAATGACAAGGGTTGTCACTTTCACTTTCACTTGCCATCCTGCAAAAGTACTCATATATAGGCAGCTGTAGGCCTGTATCCTTCTACCTCATTTATTACCCATCTTCTCAGTGATTTTCTTGGTTCTCCTTCTGAGTCTTAGCTCTTCCCAATGCTTCTTTCTCCAGCTTTAGGATTTGCCTACATCACCATAACCTCAGAAATTTGGCAACATCAGTTTTAAAAAGAACTAAGTGAATAAAACTATATACTATATACTGTCCATCCCACCATCCATTATCTAAGCCACTTTCCTAAACCAAAGGGGGCTGGAGTCTATCCCAGGTGAAAGGCCAGTTGATTGCCTTGCTTGACTTGAAAAGTCTTTAGTTTATATGTTTTTTTTAATGACTTTATAGAAAAAAAACAGCAACTAAAAGTGTGAAGCTCTTCACATCGAAGTGGATTATTCTTCATTCACATGAATAATCAAGTGCCAGAATAATTGTTTTTCACAGCCCTGGTCCAAACAGAGCGTTGTTGTGCTAACTTGTGAAGAGCTCCACTCTTCCGAAAAGGCCTTACACTGCATGTCGTAATCCTGCTCGTTGAGTGGGTGAGGGCTTTAGCCAATGCCTGAGAGAGTCCCATTCTATTGCAAGTGTTTTTTAATGAAGATTATACAAGCTGTGCGCAATCATTCAGCAGTAGGTGCACTTGAATTCGCTCATTCGAATGGCTGTCTGGATACTTTTGGCCATAGTGTGTATACAGCAGTCCTGCAAGGTAGTGCAGAATGTGCAACCCTGTAGTCTCACGTCAAGTGTCAAATCAAGGACACCTGTCATCGGGAGAGATGCTCATATAAAAAAATCACAGGCGTCTCTCGAAACCAGAAAGACATGGAGAGAAAGAAAGGTAAAGCGAGCCCAAGGCTCTTTCTAGTATGAATAACAGATTGCTGAGTCACTGCTTTCTCTTCCCTTCACATAAAAAAAAATCGGCCTGTCTCCCAAGGACTCCTGTCACTCCTCATGACATCACAGCTCCGAGCGAGAGCTCCAGTCATGCAGCCTCCGGCGAGGAAGAACGTGAAGCGGGGGCGGGGAACGGCAGAAACGACGGCCAACGCAGGCCTCAACGGCCTCCTCACAACGCTCTTCGCCACAGGTGGTTGCCTAGTGATGCAAAAACATCTCAAGGATGTTGAGGGAGAAAATAGGTCACTTACCTCATTAAATAGCAAATCTTCAGCCTCGTCCGCTGACCGTCGTCTCCCATACAGTCACGATACGTGAGTACTTGTCAAGGACTGTAGGTCAGTGAAGAGGTTCGTTCACACACACACACACACACATGCATATGTTTAAGCATCATTCTGTATCATCAGAACACAATCAGAGCAAAGAAAGCATTTTACATATCCTGGATGCTGATGTCAGTGAAGAAACTGAAGAAGAGGCTGGATTTTACAACAAGACGCAATGGATACATCAACTGAAAGATAAAGCTTTTCAGTATTGATTGCCTGGGCTTTATAACTGAAAGGTCACAGTGCCTGAGAGTTAATGGCGTTCCCTCCAACCAGTCTGTCGTTTCCCTCAAGGCTGTTGCAGACACTAAGCTTAATATATGATTCCATTATTGTCAGCTATTATGAAGGAGAGGAGCAGGACCATGAGGTGGCGGGGGATGATTTTGGGGCTTGGTCTCTAAATGAGCCAAAAACAAAAGACGTGTTCCTGAATCGCACCACCAGGTCAGCTGTTGGTTCATCTGGCTACAAATGTACATTTCATGATGACGAACAATAGAAAGGTCTGGCAGTGGATCTGTTCGAGGGGACTCTTTTAATGTTTCCACTGAGATGATGACTCAGATGTTTCACTAAATCTGTTCTAAATCTGACCTTTTGTATTGCTGCTTGGAAACCTACGTTCGTTTTCTATGAATAGACCTGGAAGTCTTGGCCAGAAAGAGCTCAACTGGGTCATTTATAACATGGAAGTCCTTTCAGAGAGCAACTGCTATATTGAACTGCCAGGAACCTGAACAATTATCCTAACACAGGGGCTTGGAGGACTAGAAGACACCATGTCTCCATCATCCCAAGTGCTACTGATATGCTTAATGGCAGTTAACATTTACATTTACTTATCCAGACTAATTCCAATTTCCTGGAGCTACATGGGATAACGGGTTTTGCTCAGGAACCCAGTGGTGATAGTGGTATCACTTCCACTAGACCACTACCAACCCCTTAAGACTCTTTTCCTTTTTTGCATATTTGTGATCTCTATTTTCCTACATTTGTCTTGGGATGTTGCCTCTTTACATTCTGTCATTATGATCTTTCCTATGTAACCTAGTGGGGACAATAAGGGTAACCTAACCTAACATGTTGTGCATGCAAAATAAAAAGTGGGGGGGTGGCAGCCAAAGCGCCGTTCTGACTCACTGGCTGTCCTAACTCACGTTTGATGCATCTGGCCGTGGAGAAACGCCGTCCAGATATAGTCCTGTATCTACAGACGCATGAAAACAACCAGGTGTAAATGGGGTCCCATTAGAAGCTAAATACACACAAACTAGAGACAGGACAGACCGTTCATCCATTATCTGAGCTGCTTATCCTAACCAGTGCGACTGGGAGGGAGTGAAGGTCAGAAAGAGAATCAACAGAGGTTTGATTCTGCGTGAAAGTGTCTCTTTACAGCATGTGCTGCTGCGGCAGGCTGGTCAGGCGTGAGCGCCATGTGTCAGGCAGGTAGGGTGGGAATTTGTACACCGAAGGCGAGGTAGGTCTGTACTGTTGTGCTTCTGACACATGACAGCTCTCTACTCTCCGCTCTCGCCCTCCACACGCATGCTGCCACTTTCAGCCCTCAGCCATTTCCAGGTTTATTTATATATATATATATATATATGTATGCATAACTTTATAACTGTCAGGCGATCACATCCTTAATGGTGACATCATTGTAGTGCAATTATAATGTATAAGTCTGTCATGTTGTCTGTGTGTGGCTTTAATCCTGTTGTGGTTGTTGTTTTGTGCATATATATAGTCAGTTAGTCATTTTCTGCCGCTTGTCCCAAGTGGGGTCACGGGGGCATGCTGGAGTCCATCCCAGCTCACACAGGGCGAAGGACGGGGGACACACCCTGGACAGGTCGCCGCATATATATATATATATATATATATATATGTATATATGTATAAATGTATATATAAAACCACAAACATCATTTAAACCACTTTTAAAGGATATATCATGAGCAGTTTTCCTGCCAGTTCTGTAGAGGAGATGTACCAACGGTGCATGAGCAGGAGAATTCGAGGCAGCTGGTTCCCCTGCAGCTCTCCTTCATCATCTGTACAACATTCACAAACACATAAACTCGCCATTACACACACACACACACACTTTTTTTTATAGAACACCTGCTGTTAAAGAAGTTACTTCCCATTAAGAGTATCATGACAGAGGAAAATGTTTCTATAGGCAAAAATGATTTTTAATGAAGAAATTCTAAGAAATTAGGATTATTATTATCATCATCATCATCATCATTACTATTATTATCACTAATATGACAATAATGAGATGAGGATAATAACAATATATTAAAAAATAATGACAAAAATGACTATAAATATATTATTATTATTGTTCTTGTGGTCTTACCTAGACCTCATTGGTTGGTTTTTTTTGTTGTTGTTGTTATTGCTTAATCTAATTTACTTCTCATTTTCAGAACGTTTTCTCTACAAGTTGATGTTTTTTAGATTTTCTTTTGAATTTGCTGTAAAATATTGTCATTAGCACTTTTCACAGCAGACATCCCAAAGCAGCCATGCAGACTTCCTGGAAGCGAATCACATAAGTGACTTCCCTTAAGGCCTAGACCCGGGGCCAATCATGGACTTACCAAACGCGTGGATACACGCATCCAACAGCAGCTCCAGTGGCGCCGCCTTCCCCAGCGTAAACGACCCCATGACCTCAAGGCCAGCCAGGATGTTACAGGGGCGTCCAACTCAGTGCCATCAGACAGCCTCCTCTTGCCTCCTCCCTTCCTGTTTGCTTTCTTCTCCTCCTCTGCAGATCTCAAATGCTGTCAGAGAGGATGTCCAGCTGATCGGCTGCAGCACTGTGAAAGAGAAACTCGTAAATTAAAAGGACAAAAGCTTTGGTAATCTGATAGTATGCACATCAAAGGTGATCAAATCAATCAGTATTTAACTACAAACACAAACAGTCCTCTTTGATTTTATTCAGGAGAGCACAGCGTGTGAAATAAGACTCAAAATAACTCCTAGATTTATTTTTGGCACCACATATTGTCATCCATTGCTAACTGATCATTTAGATCAGGATTCCCAAACCATTGAAACCACTGAATGCATTCTTATTTTTACCTCTGATATCCAATCTATTTCAATTAGAAATGTGTATATTAGAGGGACAGCTCAGGTTGGACGTTTTGGAGACAAAGTTAGAGAAGCAAGGTTGCATTAGTCTTTGGTCCAGAGGAGAGACGAGGATTATATTGGAAGGAGGATGTTGAAGATGGAGCTGCTAGGAAAGAGGAAAAGAGGAAGACCAAAGAGGAGGTTTATGGACGTGGTGAGAGAGGACATGAAGGTGGTCAGTTTGAAGGAGGAAGATGCAGAGGACCAGAAGAAATGGAAACGGGTGATCCGCTGTGGCGACACCTAAACAGGAACAGCCAAAAGAAGAAGAAGATCCAAACTATTTCAATCTAACACCAATATCAAATGTCAGATCAGTGTCATCTCATGTCCTGCAGATGTTTATACTTGTATCTCTTAAAACAAAGCTTGGGGAGCACTTTAGAAGCAGATATTTGTTAATCAAGTTGTCTGAATGAATGGATATTCAAATTTATCAAAGCATAGCAGGTTAGGCTTAGTGTTTGGTCTCACTGACGCTCTGTCCCAGTGTTTCTTTAGAACAATAAACATGTTTTTATCTCTGGAATTTAATTGGATTGGATTTAATTGGTAAGAAATTCTGGGTAAGAAGAAAATGTAAATTACACTCTGGGATTTAACTGGATTGGATTTAACTGGTAAGAAACAGTAGCAGCCAAAATAGACAAAAACACACAAAAGATGATCCCTTGGTGGGTCCTTCAGTGCAGATCATGCACCCCAGACTTGACAAGATGTAAAAAACTTAGCAAGATGTAATAAAAAATGAAAGGAGACTCGGCTGTGGAAGAAAATGTGGATGCTGAGTGTGATGTCTGTGACAGGACGAGTAGATATACGGATGAATGTGAAGCCATGTAGTTAATCTGTTTCAGGAGATTGATTTTGTTTCTTGGAGCTGAAGTGAAAATGGATTAATAATTTGAATTCTATTAATATGGAATACATTTTACACAGGGCCAGTCGGCTGAATTGTCCTTCAGAGGTCTAATTTTACTTTGACTCTCAGTACATTGTATACTATTACATCCCTGCTGCATATTTTCCAGAAATGTATTGCTTAAACACACATTACAGTTCAACAATTTTGAAAAAATGCTTCCAAAATGCTTGTAAAGCTGATTTCATACAAGCTACCGAGGGCCTTATTCTTTTAAAGTGAAAGTGACTATTTGAAACACAGCACAGCACAGCACACAGTGAACCATAACATAATGCAGCCTCTGGTTTTAATCCAAACACACAGCAGTAAGCAGCCATCTCCAACAGCCAGGGAGCAGTGATGGGGACAGTACCTTGCTCAAGGGTACCTCAGGGCAACCTACAGGTCTGGGATTCAAACCCATGATCTTCCAATAATGCCCATACAGAAGCATACTATGGCATGAGTTCATGGGTTCTTTTTCCACCTTTCTTCCCATCTTCCTCCCTTCATTTCTCCTTGTCTGTTGACAGTTGTCAAATCATTTGCTTGCTTAATTCTCTTCCCAGCACTCCCCGCCATGGACACCACCAATATTTGATCGCTCTCTGGTGTGCCGCCTGCGCAATGTGGCCGAAACGGCTCACGATTCTTCGCAGATGGCGTGCTATCGTTCTGGCCCATTGAGCTGAACGAGGTGCTGATCAGCAATTACGTAATGCTTCACACAGTCACTCCAATTGCTCGCTTTTTCTCAAGAGCGGTTTGTCATGGGCAGGGTCTAAATGAACGCTTTCAGAAGAGTGGCTCGCAGAAAGTACAGGGCCTTGTGACCGAAACAGCTGATGATTTGTGGAACGGTATGTAAAATGTATCATAGTCACAGCAACATCAGCAAAGCATAGCTTTTGCAATGGTGCATTACTCCTTTTTTTGGCGCACATCGACCGCTGTATAACTCAACGTTTTCAAAACCACACATGCTCCTCGGAATAGGTGCACCATCATAAACCACAGGATGCAATCACAAACAGAGCTGTCTCCAGGGATTATTCTGATGGTTAATCAAGTAAACAGTCAATTAAAACTGGCTTAAGTGAACAGCCATGAGTTCATTTCCAACATAAGATCAATACCATAGATGAAAAGTCATCGTTGTTTTTCTTGAAACTGTGAAATGATAAAAGACCAGAAAGGAAGGTTCGCATTGCGCTTGTGTTGGCCAGTAGAAAGGGCTGCTTCATATTAATCTGACCACTTTCTTGCCTACTTTTGGAGAAAACTGCTGTAAAACTAGTGTTTTTGGGGTGGTGTAGTGGTAGGGTACTTGCCTATGGACCTATGGCTCAAGAGGTCCCAGGTCCGAATCCCACTGGGTCCCACTACCACCACTGGGTCCCTGAGCAAGACCCTTAACCCTGAGTGTCTCCAGGGGGGACTGTCCCTGTAATTACGACATGGAAGTCGCTCTGGATAAGAGCGTCTGCTAAATGCCGTAAATGCAAATGTAGTGTCACGTGAATCCACGTCATCAACACAATCATCTTTTAAAACCAGGAGGAAAGCCCAGGTTAGAATCAGGGTGGAGTGAACTTTTACAAAAGTTTATTAAAGCATTGCAGTTAACTTGGTCAAAATACATGAAATCAGAACTGACCCCTATTTATATAACTGCCAAAGCTGAAGCTTCAAAAATCTAATCACCTTAAAAATCCTACTTATGTCAGTCCAACTTGAAAAACATTGAAATCTTGTAATCGACATTCAAAAAGCTTGACTTTTTGCCAGATTTTATCAGCCAGCCTTGCCTTTGTGCACTGCAGCTTGTGTAAAGCTTAACCCCATACTTGGTTGAGCTTGTTAGCCTGATAGCTGTCTGTCGAGCTGGTTAAACAACTACAAACATGCAAGCATCAGTGAGATCCTGCTGGTGTGGGTTTCCTCACTTTCAGTGAAGCAAGGAAAATCAGCCAATAGCTCTATTAGTTATCGCCCTTTGCTAATAGCTCCATAAATTCTCCTTTTATGATCCAAAAAGTAAACTATTCATTATGTCATTTGTACTTTGGAGTAGTTTTAACTAAGTGATTGATTTTACTGAGTAATCGTGACTGTTAAAACAGAATAGCCATATGTCCCATTTGTTTGTTTGACTTTGTCATGGTTCATTTTTGTCTCCTACTCATGTCAGATGATTGGGGTTTTATGTAACAAAAGTTTTTGCCTGTTGTCTTTTTTGGGCTTAGTTTCCTAGATTTCTGTGTGTATTTTGTTTGGTTCCTCTTTTAGTTCAGTCTGATTCTACATTCGCACCTACAACCTGCCACCCAACCATCACAAAGCTAGAGTTATATTATAGCCATCCCAGCCGTTAGGATCAGCTCATGGCATATTCAGATCTCATTCGCCTTAATGGACCATTGGGTTGATGAAGGACCACTCACTGCAAGCATAACTCATAGAATCTTTGCTTTCCCAAATTGGGCTCAATTCTTTGAGAAAGATAGAATATGATGAAGGGTTATGACCAGGATCCACCCTCGAACTAGTGTTTTATGGTGAAAACTGATTCCAGATTACAGTATTGTGTAAATTACCTGCTATTTTGGGACTTCTGGGTCTTTTGATTTGGAGTGGATTGTCAAACAAATCCACAATGAAATTACGGGTTGGAAAAACAGCTCTAGTCATTTGGGTTTTGCATGTATGAAAGCGCAGACACAAAGAAATATTCTCGTCCCCTTTGTGACTTGGTGGCACGTAGATGGACGAAGATGCACAGGTAGATGTGAGCACAGGGAAAAGCTCCTGTCCTGTCTGACCTGTAGTGTTTGGCTTTTCGGCAGCTTGCAATAGGAGATGCAAGTATTGCAATAGTGGTCAAGGGAGAAGACCACACGCGCTGCAGCTCCTAAAAATAGCATGTACGCTTTCAGTAACAGCGTGTGAGCAATCAGAAGCAAACTGTGCCGTGGCCAACTTTGCAGGCTCCTAAACATGTTTTGCTGCAGTCAAGCTTAAACCAACACTTTGCTCAAAAAACAGAGTTATGAAGTCTGGGAGGAGCACCATGTCTGAATCTAATTTTCCATCTGCTTTCTGTTCCCTGAGACAAATTGTTTGCATAACCACCCATTCTCGCCTCTGTTCGTGGAGGTGTTTGGTCTTTTAGGTTAAAGCAGATGCCACTCAGCAGATGTTCTCGGTGAGTTCCTACAACCATATCGTCGCTACTACTATCATATTAGAAACCATTGCAAGAAAACTACTATAAGAAAAAAATCTTAAAGTTACACTTTCACTTTCAAAGATTCATATCGCAGAAACCATGTTTTTGTTTTTATGTTTTAATACATTTTCAAAACCATTATAATACCATAAATACCATTTACATCATATATTACATATATGCAAAAGCAGCCCATTTCTTCTTAAAAAAGTGAAAGTGAAAATTCTTGTCATTGTGAGTACACGGCACAACACACAGTGAACCACAATGAAATTACACCTCTGCACCAAACCCACACATAAACACATGCAGCAGGGAGCAGCTATTGAGAGCGCCCGGGGAGCAGCGATGGGGACGGTACCTTGTTCAAGGCAACCTACTTGTCTAGGATTCAAACCCACGATAAACCCCATCTTCTGATCCTGGGGCTCTCTCTAAATACGCTAACACATTAACGCGTACCTTTCCAGCCTACAGACATTGAGCCTTTTCCATTCACAATGAAGTGATGAAAAGTGTTACTCATTCATTTTTCAGAGAATCAGAACATATCCCATTTACAGGAATCAGCATTAAGACTGGGGTTGCAGCAGATCTTAACAATGCAGGAGAATGAGGGATATGAGCAGAAAATCAAAAAAATTGTCTTTAGGTGACATTACAGGCAACCAAATGCCACCAGGACAGTTTTGTTCAGGTAGGCTCCACATTTTGTAGACCTAAAAAAATTAAATGAATATTTTAAATGATGCATGACTGTAATGAATAAATGTATCTAGGATTATCTTTGCAGGACATAAAGTCCTCTGTGACTCTTTGGGGACCAACTGCCTTTGGCTAAAACGTAAGTGCAGGTAATGAAATTCACTTATGACGTCACAGACAGCATCACCTTGGAGCTTTGTTCTGTTGCCATAGAGTGACAATGGAGCAGTCAACTCTTATTACAGTCAACCTGCTCTCGCAGAAATATCTTCCATAAGGACCAGGCACGCACAGTCAGTCAACTCCAATTTAACAACCCCAAGCTTTCCTTCACAAATCCAGTTTCAGCCAGTTCAACACCAACCCAAACAACGTCAATAAACACTGTAATACTGACGACCCAAGGACCCAAAGCCATGGTCAAATCACATCCTCATTCTTCCTGAATGTAGAAGAATAATGTGAAAGCGACAATTTGTCATTTTGAAACAAAGCACACAGTGAACCACAACGAAAGGCTCTGCATTTCACTCATACACACACATGCAACAAGGTGCAGCCATATCTAGTGCCCGGGAAGCAGTGATGGGGATGGTACCTTGCTCAAAGGTACCCATGGGTAACCTACAGGTTCATGATTCGAACCCAAGACCTGGTCGTTTGAACCCATGGCCTGGTCAAGTGACTTGAAACAAAAGGGCTGAAACAGTTAATAAGAAACGAATGATAAAGACCATAAAAGTTTTGAAGAAATATCTTCATTGTTCATTCGAAGCACAAGCATGAGCTCAAGATGTAAAGAAGGCAGCATTTCACCTAGAAGGTCACATCTTGCTCAACATAACCTCCGACTGTCCGACTGAGAAGAAATCATCAACGAATCAATTCTGAAGCAGCCGATGGGTCAGAAAATGAAGCTTTTCTCTCAATGCCAGTGTTCCTGATGAAAGGCATACGCTGTAGCACTGTAAGTGATTTTTCAGAAAGAGAGAATGTTTCCATTTTAAAAAGCTCCAACGTTGTAACGATGTATCCAAATATTGTGAAATCACAATGCAAAATGTGACAACATGCATTGAGGACAATTAGAATTCGATTACTTGTGATAGTTGGTGTATCAGACATCTCAATCTGCCACATCTTGTTTAGGACTTAAAATCCTGGCCTAGACTGACCGACACCTATTCGACAAAATAGCTTTCTCTCCCCCTATTGGCTAAATTAATGTCCAAATCACCCAACCCATCAACCCCACCGCATCATCCTCACACATTTCAACAGAGGGGTAAAGATGCCTCCTTATCATAAGGTTTCTATGAATATCAGTCAACCATGTCCAGTATATGCATATCATACATCACCCTCCTCCCGGCCAGCCCCAGTCTCACTACTGTGATCTTTCTGTTCCTAGAGTCTGCAGGATATGGACTGCAAGTAAGAAAAGAAATGAATATGGACTGCAAGAAAGACCTGAAATTGCGAGCCTTTCTTATTGAATCATGAATTGGGTGTATCATTACACCGTTATGCTTCAGCTAGCTTTGACAGTTTGCTAGCATTAGTCAAAGAAAATGATTGGAAAACACACATTCAATAGCTAACTAACACTGGCTCCATCAATCATAAGAGTCACTTATCATAACCAAGGGTCTCAGGGGGTCCAGGAGCTTTTATAAGGGGAAAAGGTTGAGAAGAAGCATGTAGCTAGGTCAGGACAGACAATCCAGCAGCGCCTTTGCACTATTGGGGGAAACCAGAGTTAAAAGGCAAATCTTTCACTCTAATTTAACAACGCTAAGCGCTGCACTATGGTGCCACCCTTTAATTAACTGCTCAGGTACAGAGACTGTACTGAAAATGAGACGAAAACATTGTCCTTCAGGAATCCTGGAGGACTGTTCTTCAAAAATAGCAAAATTATCAAGACTATATAAACCCTTTATATGAACACCAGCGATTGATCGATCGATCAGTTATGTGTCAGTTCGTTCTTTTGTTTATTCGACAATAAAAATATTAATTTTTTGCAGCCCTGGGATGAAACCAAGCCTTTGAAAGACTATTGAACAGTTGTCATGGAGATGCCTTCAAGGGGGACACATATCAATAGTTTGATAGCTTCTACACATAATGAAGGGCATATATTTGTGTCGTTGACTCCTGACCTTTTCACCTATTTGCTGGGTGCATCATGATGCTGCTAACTTTGGACTTACTGAGCATAAACTGAAGCCAGCGAATGCATGAAGCATGTTAGGTTTGCGAGAAGTTGCCTTTTTCATGAACTCCTGTGAACTGCAGAGAAATCTAAGTACGTAAACATCCAATCCCCCAGCAGCCCTGCTCTCTGGATTCAGGGCAGCAAGTGGAATAATGGAAGAATAAATATAAAAGTCTAATTTTCACCATTTTCCTCAGGGAATTTGTTCATGACTACAGATTATGCCAGAGGCCACTGTGCAGAGGAGGCCTGCCCTGACTTGCCTCACTCATATAACACACACACCCACACACACACACAATATTATTAGTATTATCATTATTATTATTTATTGGGCAGCCCACAATGCTGCATAATGCATTAAGAATATGTCACAGCAAAGTAAGATATTAATGTTAATGAGCATAAAAAGTTATATAAGAGGAAATCCTACAGATTCAAATAAAAGGACAATTGCATGGAAAAAAATTAAAAATACCAAAGAGATCATAAAGGATTAATGTGTAAAAGAGAAGGCAAGAAATAGATAAAAGGTAACATAAACATATTTTTTTTTCAGCTGTTCATATACACTTGCTAAACTTAAAATGTCTTAAAATGCAGCGTATAAGTTGGAGATAAGTGGTGATTAAGTGAACGGTGCAAGGAGGTGTCTTCAGGAGCTTATTGGAGGTGCACTGGGACACCCCTCCTCTGACTATATTTGGTAGCTTGTCCACCATCGAGGGAACCAAGAATGAGAAGATATCAGAGGTCAGAGGATGTCTGTAAATTTGTCAGACTTTTGACATTTTAAATTGTTATTAAAATTGAGGTTTTCAGATATTTTTTTCAGTTCATGATGCTGTTTAAGTGCCCATTAACTGAATTTGCCTTTTTTTTAAACAAAGGTTTAATGTAGTATGTAATATATAGTATCTAATGTAGTGAGTTTCAAGCTATCTCCATATATGGAAAAAAAACCAGCCTGTTCACATATATATCACTATATAGGGGCTTAGGCCCAGGATCACATGGTTGTGGGTTCAAATCCTGAACAACTAGGTTGCCCTAAGGTACCCTTGAGCAAGGTACCATCCCTATCACTGCTCCCCGGGTGCTGGATATGGCAAAAAATCAGACACCAAACAGCTTAGCCTGGATTAACTCACTCCTTTATCAACGCTTTCCAGCTTGTGTCCACTCCTGATAACCTCTCCTCCGTCAGCAGGCTTTGTAATGTGTTTTGGCTCCTTTCAGGAGCCACTTATCAGGGGAGGAGCCCAGCACAGGGCCTCACTCCACTTCTTCACTGCCTCCAGCAGTTTATTGAACATCTCAGCTTGGATTAGGAAGGAGGCACAATACAGGGCAGCCAATCAGAGCAAAGCTCATTTACATCTATGTGATAAAGGCACAGTAACAAAAACATCTGGTCTAACGATTTAGGACGAAGAGAGGAAAACAGATTTGGGGTCAAATAGACATCATATGTTTGTAAAATTTTCAGAAGTGACTGTGACCTAATCACGTCAAAGAGTCGGGCCTTGCTGGCTCACTCCCTCATCCCCAGTCTCAGTGCCCATTGTCTGCTGAAGGGACGTAACTCACTGAAATGAAAGTATTTCCAGCTTGAATGTCAGAGGGAAGCATAAGAAATACATTTTAAAGTGACGGTCCTCCCACTGACAGCATCTGGTGAGTCAGCTGAACAACACAAAGTACCAAAGGTCCTCAAAACCCAGACGTCAGGTTGTGCAAAAAAAACATTTGTCACAAAAATCTCAATATTAGCCTTTGCTTTGCTGATACTGCAGGAGGCTGCAATATGCAAACGAGGCCTTTAAAAAGTCACAAAAAAAGCCAGTGTGCGTTGTCAGCGTCATATGTTCCAGTTGAATTTCTGTGGGTGTTCTGATGAGTCAAAGGATGCTCCAACAACTGCAAATCATTTTGGGCCAAAATAATGCAGGTCAGGCTTATCTTGTTGCACTGAATTGTTTTTCATATAACGGAGACACTATCACAATAGTCAGAAATGTAGAATTATATACGTGTGTGTAAGTATGTATATATTTTATTGCCACCTATTGGGAATTTTTTTTTACTTTTGAATTGTAGCGCTGCCCAACTTAAGCACACGTCATTTGTTCGTGAGAACCCTGTAAAGGGCAAGGCCTATAAAGGAGATACCTTCTGAAGGTTGGACATAGAAGCTCGTCAAGGTCATCATGCATGTGAACATGGCTGAATTGCAAGATCACATGCTGTAAACGCCTTTTCATGCCCCCTCAATTCAGAAAAATACATCTGATCAATCCCCCAACCCTCTTCGCATCACTTCATCCCACCCAACTCCAAGATAATACCACAAACAGAGTCTAATTCTAATTCTGGGAGATTAACATCTAGTCGACCACCATCTTGTCACAGTTAACACAATCACAGAAACTGTTCATCCTCTGGTAACATACTTGTTAATCACCTTTTTAACGATCTGACAGAGTGAACCCTTCTGAAGCACTTTGATATTTAACTGAAAAGTAGGGACACGTGTGGTGTATTCACTGAATTATTTAAAATATCAGCCCATAATGTTCCTACCCCAACCCTTGGCACCACATGCAGATGATAATGTAGGGTCTACCACCTTGCAAAATAATCTAGAGGTATATTGAACTGGAACCTCGTCATTTCTTAGAATCCATAATCCATTAGCAAGACAGAAGTGGGAAAATTATGGAACCGTGATCAACGTCAACTGGAAAAATAATCATTATAAAGTTAGTAGGAAAATGGATGCTTTGTAAAAGGTTCAGATTGGTGGTAATTTATTACTGAAACCTATATTTGGGGATTTTTTGCATAGCAGGACACTTTTACAGGTCAAAAATGCAGTTTTGCAGTTCGGCTGTAGGTATGTTCACCATATTATACCTTATTACTAGATTATGTTCCCAACAACATGTGAAGAAATGAACAACCTTGAGCGCAGATGACTGAAAAACCAAATGTGCTTTCTGCATTAAACATTCTGTATGTCTTCAACTGAGCAAAGCCCCTCTGGGCTTCTTAGCACTAAGTAGACTAAGTAAGCAGCTCTAAGTGATGTTATCTGGTTCCAAAAGAGCGTGAAAAAGTCTTGTTCCAACACTCGTTTCTTTATACTTCATCAGCTCTGTTAGACAAGCTTTCTTCCCATTTCTTTAAGTGGTCTTCAGAAAAAGTTGTGCAAGAATCATGAAGGAAAGCTCTTCTTTGGATGTTGGCTGCCTTTTGTTCCGGTTTTGGTCAAGATGATTCCAAACAGCTCCTGCTTCTGAAACTAGTCTAGCAGAGAGGCTGCACTGAAAATGAGAGCCAAAAACTTTGTCCTTCTACAGCCTGAAGAGCTCAAAAACACAATAAAAATTTGAAGGACGTATGACTCTTTGGGAGCAAACTGTTTATCTATCTATCTATCTATCTATCTATCTATCTATCTATCTATCTATCTATCTATCTATCTATCTATCTATCTATCTATCTAAATAATAATACATTTTCAAATATTCTTCTCTGTGTGGTGTTAAATCTTTGTAGCCTGCTAACACCAATGGCATCACCTACAACACCGTCATGTAAATGGTTAGCAGGGCCGTCTCACAGTGAGAAGCCTTTGATTCCTTACAGTCTAAAAAGATGGACGTCTGTTGGACTGGAGATGCTAAACTGCCTGGGAAACTCCTAGGTGTTTCCCTGCTTTTCACTCTAGAAGTACTAGGAGAACGATGAGAACTGGACAGGATAAACAGTTCAGATGGAGGATGGATGGATACTTTCTCTATGGTAATCTAGTAATCTTGTACATTATCCAACTCCAT
>CM029374.1:4593485-4710985 GCA_017165825.1 Hepsetus odoe | reverse complement strand
CTGTTTGATTACACAGTGACATTGTGTAAGCAGCAGTTTGAAGATGCTGTAAGCAGTGTTTGATTGAAGAGTCCAAGATGGTGAGTATGAACTGTTGGTTAAAGTGTAGAAAGGATATGCCCAGAAGATTACCGCAGGGTGGACGGACTCTCCTTGCAATGCTTGGTGAACATAATTCATCAAATTCTCTCAGAGCAACAACTTTGCTGCAAAGCTGAACTCTAAAAACAGCCGTGTTGATGCTGTACTGGGTTCTGCATGTATAATTGCTAATGCTAAAACAAAGCAGTTATCTAGAGAGAAAACAAGTCATGCTTAATTTACAACACTGTTCCCAAATCTTGTTCCTTCTTGGGAAGCAGCTTCCTCCATTGTGTCGGATGAATATTTGAAGAGCAGTTGCCGATGGATGTTTGAAAGCATGAGCAGTTATGGGAGACCAAGGTAGTTCAGAAAGGAAACAGTGATCTGAAATAATTAAAGACTCGAGAACCGTAAATCACTGCAACATAAATGGACATCTAGGACAGTGGCACACCTGAGAGTAGGCCAACATACCATCAGGAAACCTTTTCAGCTGGAAAATAAAGCCAGCTCTTTTTGCTGTTATGTACAATGCTGAGCAAAAGTCTTTGCACCCCTCATTCCCTTATATTTTGTTGGAAAATGAGACAAAAGGTACACTACTTTTTCAGCACAGCCTGAAGACTTTTTGTTAGGAGTCATCTTCATGAATAGTTCTCCAGGCTTCTTGAAGGACATTCCAATGTTCTGCTTTGGCTGCCTCTCGGCTGCCTTTTTTCATGTTCTCACTGGAGATGACCCCACACCGCCTCAGCCTCTGAAGCTGGTCAGGTACACGGGAGGCTGTAAGTGAGACTGAAAGTGAGAGCCAAAAACATTGTCCTTCAGGGAGCCTGGAGAACTGTTCCTCAAAAACACGTTAAAAAATACAAAGAAGTCTGGCTCCTTGGAAGCAAAATATGAAGAAATGAAAGTTGGCTCAAACAACTAAACAGACTTAGTCACATTTTTAAAACATTTTAGCGTTTTTTAGGTAGCATGGACTCTTTATTAATGAAAAATAAGAACAAATTTGAACAAATACTGGGATGTCAAATTTGACCAATACCACCTGCATGGTATAGCCTTTTTCTCCACTGTAGGATGGACTCTATTTCACTGAGACTCATATAATTTAGAAGTGAAGTGAAATGAATAAAAACATAACTTTTTTCCTGAAACCAGAAGTGTTTCATTTCCTTTAGAGATATATGGGTTTACAACATCTTCAAACCAAGCCCAAACCAAACTCTCCATAGCATTTTTTTATTGGCAGTCTCAACCATTTTAGTGGGAAAATCCAACTGAAAAACAAGAAAAGGTTGTGAGTCATTACTTCCTACCAACTGATTAAACCTAGATTTTGATAATATATATATATAGTTATTAAATCTTACTTTGGGGCAGTGTTATCTTACTTTGGGGCCTAGTGGTTAGAGAGTTTGCCCCAGATTAGAAGATTGTGGGTTTGATTCCCTCACCAGTAGGTTGCCCTGAGGTACCCTTGAGCAAGGTACCATCCCCATCACTGCTCCCCAAGTGCTTTCAATTTCTGCACGTGTGTGTAGGGGGGAAACGCAGAGGTTGAATTTCATTGTGTTGTGCTGTGCTGTGTTTCACAATGACAAGGGTAGTCACTTTCACTTTCAATAAGTGTAATGTTCCGTGCGCCATATCATGAAAGGAACGAAGTATAATATGCAGATGTGGTCAGTCACAAGGGACTTACTCAGTTCCATATACTTAGGTAAAATTCTTAACTGGCAATCTACTTTTTACTCAGGTTTATTTTTGTTCCATTTTTGTTGCATATTAGTTCCTTTATTGGAGTCTAATCTAATAGTGTTTTGTTATTTTAGCTCTTAAAATGAAACTGAAATTCCATTGCTTTCCCCGTGAGAAAGGAACCTGCACACTGGTCGAGAACACACACACTAGAATTGGGATGCAATGCCTGCCTTCATGGCAGTTATGGGGGTTGGGTGCCCTGCCAATGGGTAGGAATGCATTGTTCATCCACCCCCCATTCACACATTTTTCCAGCTGGTTGAGGGGATTGAACTGTCCCACATCTTTAACCATTAGGCCATGACTCAGTTAGGAGTTAGCTGGTAGGTGGTGGATGAAGTTCCCTTGATTCTTTTAAGACCTCTGTCTGATTAGGCAGCTTTATTCCATTCTGTTGATAATTCTAAAACAATCCCAAGCTCCAAAATACAAAAATGGCCCACCACATCTATGTAAAGGTAAAGGATTCAGCACTGGTGAGAAATGAATCTTGCAAGGCCGGACATGAGGTCATACCCAGAACACTGGGAGAAGCATTTGAAATTAGTGGCACAACGTGGGAGGGAATTTTCCATTAATGAGGTGGAAACAAAGTGTCACTGATTCATTTTCAAAGCCACTTGTCCTGATTAGGGTCACGGGCGGTGCTGGAGCCTATCCCAGGCCTCACAGGGCGAAAGGCGGGGAAACACCCTGGACAGGATGCCAGTACATCGGAGGGCAAAAACACACACCAAAATTTTATTTAGGACAGTGGGAGGAAAACAGGGAACCTGGGCAAAACCACTACAGGCACGGGAAGAACATGCAAACACAGAAAGGACCCGGACCACCCTGCCTTGGAATCAAACCCTGGATGAAGCGACGTCGCTACACATTGCATCCCAGAAGCCCCATGTGAAATTTTAAACTAACTGACAATATCCAACAACTTCCCATATGGTCTAGTGTTAAGGATTTTCCCACATGGTCCCTGTTCGTCTCCTGCCGTGGGAAGTTCCCTTTGGAGAATTGGTGGCCTAGTGGCATTTGACCCCATGATTAGAGGATTGCAGGTTTAAGTCCCGGGCCAGTAGGTGACCCTGTAGTACACTTAAGCAAGTTACCGTCCCAAACGAGCCCTACTCCCTGAGTGCTGGCTGCATGGCTGCGCTCTTTTCAACATGGTGGATGGATTAAATGCAGAGAAAGCATTTCTTTGTCAAGTGCTGTGGTGTGTTCACAACGACAAACAGCTTGTTTGCTTTCTGCTGTGACATGATAAGAATACACACCACAGGAGATCGTTGGCACCAGTGGTTTTACCCTCTGGGATCTAATTTCATTATTTATTACATATACACTACTGTTCTGAAGTGCTACGCTAATAGTAGAGATCTATAGATAAGAGAATGAGAACTTCAGATCAGAGCCATACTCAGTCAGAAACAAGGCTTCTGATTGGTCATCTGACTCAACCTAAAGTATCACTGGATACTCTGAAAGGAGGACTGTCCTGAGACCCCTGTTTTAGAGGCACCAAACGCTTTGGACGCCTGGTTCCTGTCATCTTCCCAATTCTGTCTCTGCACGTCCAACCACTCCAAATGACTTTGTTCACATTTTAACCATTTAATATTGGCGGGAAAAAAATGGAAGGAATTCTCCTTGGAGCAAGGTTTAAGGTGATTCCCACGTTTGATAATGTGGAAAACAGAAGGCCTATTTAAAGTTATGTCATGAGTCATGATCTGGGGTTATCAGCCGTAGTGGTTTAACGATGACGGACAATGGACAATAATGTCATAAAGGAGCTATAAAACATGTGCAAGGCCAAAACATAGTCTGCGCATGCTATTCTCATCCTCAGCTTACAATAATTAGCTGGGTCTGGACGGCCGACTGTGTGAGGCCAAGCTAGATGAATCTCTGCCTCTGAGCAAAGTGGTTAGATCATTTTAAAATCATCTCCCTCCATTGTGAAGCTGTAAGTGTTTCTTTCATCTTCACCATAATGACGTAGGACGGAGGCGACTGTGGACATATGATGGTGTTTTCTAAACCTCCAGTGCTGACATTTACAGGCGGTACACACTCGCTTAAGGCAGTCTCTCAGATTTACAATGTAGCCCATCTGCCGGGACGGCTTCGGTCTGTTGGTCTTGCAGCGTTTTTTGTTTCTAACAAATAATGGACATGAAATTTCAGCTAAATGTGTCCTTTTTTTGACATTTTTCACAAAAGCAAGGCGAATGTGGGGTGAGACGAGGTGAAGCACCAAACACCATGAACTGACTACATGTGGAGGGGAAATAAAATTGTGTGCCATCAGTTTTTCACCCAAGTACGCCCTGAAATAGAGTGTGACTCTGCTTTACGGCCTTCGTCTTCAATTGACGCTGAATTCATGCATTTGGTTCCTCACCAACTGCAAGTCCAGCCTGAACGCGCTCGCTGACAAAACGGCTCTGCAGAAGGATCGGCCTCCACCACATGGCCGTGGAGCATGAGGCATGTGTCCACCTGCTCCGCTCCCACACATTCACAAACACACACACACACACACACACCTTCAGATGTAGCCAAGAACCCTACTACAGTCAGCCACAGTGTTAAAAGGATTCTCTCGCTATGGTTGTGTGTGTATACGTTTCTCTCTCTCTCTCTCTCTCTCACTCTACCCATCTCCGTCGTGCTGTGGTGCCTTGCATGCCACAGTGCACTCATGCAGAAATGGAGGATTGTTTGTCTAAATGGCAAGTTAGACTTCCGCCTATTCTTTTCCCAGTGTGCGTTTCCTGCCCGTGTCGCAGCGTTTCCTCTCGGCCGGGCTAAAAATACAACCCCACAGCAAGGTAACCTGGAACACAGCACACAGGAAACATGTCACAATACGTTACGGGGAGGGAAGGGCTGACCGCTGTTGTGTCCTGTTTTTTTTTTGGTTTTGTGTGTGTGTGTATGTGTGTGTGAACACACATATATTACCGCCAGGCAGTGAGCTTTTATTTACTCGGAAAACAATATATGTTTTGTTTTTCTTTTTACTTTTTCTGTATGTATTTGTTTTCATTGTAAAGATTTGTGATGTATGTGTCACAGTTTGCTTTACAGGAAAAAAGTACAAATACACACACACAGGCGCAGCAGCGTAGCATTTAGGGTCTCGACCTCAGGATCGGAAGGTCGTGGGTTCAAGTACCAGACCAGTAGGTTGCCCTGAGGTACCATCACGTCCCATCACTGCTCCCCGGGGGCTTTAAATAGCTGCCCCCTGCTGCAGAGGTGTGTAGGTGAAAAGCCGAGGTTGCATTTCGTTGTGGTTCACCGTGTGCCGTGTTTCACACTGAAAAGTAGTCACTTTCACATCAGTATGTGTTTTTACCGTGTTTGTGTTGTTCTGTAGTTCTAGAATGTTGTAAAAACACACATTTACTACTGAGATGATTTATACAATGTGTCTTCTGCACAATATCTAATAGTACACAAAATGAAGGTGTAATAAATACTGTATATGTACACAGTCATATGCAATAGTTTGAACACCCCTGGTCAAAGTACAGGTTCTGTTGTTTTTTCAGTTAAAAAAAAAGGAAACATCCCCGCCAGAGTGCACGCAAGACAATCTGCAAACTTTAATACATACGTGCATAAAAAGTCTGCATGGGAGAAAGAGAGCCAGAGAAAGAAAGAAAGAAAGAAAGAAAGAAAGAGAGGAGATGGGAGAATTCTCTTAGCACCATGGATGAGAGCAGATAGAGAGATAGATAGTTAGACAAATGGACTGATGGATGGATAGTTGGATGGAGAAAGAGAGAGAGAGAGAGAGAGAGAGAGAGAGAGAGAGAGAGAGAGAGAGGAGCAAACGACTGTCACCCACATTCATCTCTCTAACTGCCCCTTCTCTCTCTTCCACTCGCTCTCTTTCTCTTACTTTTGCTCTTTCTCTCTTTTATTCTCGCTTGCTTTCTCTCTTCCTCTTGTTCTCTTTTGCTTAGTCTCGCTCTCTTCCTCTCTTGCTTGCTGTCTTTCAGCCTCTCTTTCAATAGTCATTAGTTATATTCCTGTCCTTTCCCGTTTTCTTTGTCTCTTTCTCATTCTCTTTATTCTCTCTCTCTCTCTCTCTCTGCACTTAACACTGTCTATTTCTGCTGTTTCTCTTTTTTCATTCTCTCTATCTTTGTCCATTTCTCTCTTTATTACTGCCTCCCTTCACTGTATATCACTGCTCATCCTTTTCATAGCTGTCTTTTTACAGGCTTTCATCACATTCATAAGTCCTCACCCTAATGATTTCTCTCTCTCTCTCTCTCTCTCTCTCTCTCTCTCTCTCCTCTCTCTCTCCCTCCCCTCCCTCTCTGCTCCGTGTTAAGAAGAGTAAAGGCAGGTTGTTATTGCAGCCAGTAGCTGATGAACAGGATGTGTAAGAAAAGCAGCCGTGTTGAGTCTTTATTCACAGCAGCGTCATATGACTTCCTCCCTCCTTTTTAAAGAAAGCAAGTGATGCCAACTGGCGTACACCGCCAGCACACACAGCTTCACCTGAGCCTGACCTCCACGGGACAAGCACAACAATAGCGTATACATCAAACTTTCAGACACAACAATAGCACCAGCCGCTACTGTTCCACTCGGGGACAATGGCTCGGACGCCAAGTTCGGGCCCCCCTTTGTTCCAGCAGTGGGTCAGTCAAAACAAGCCGTAAATGTGTTCATTATGACGGATCCACACAAGAACTCCAAACCTCGGCTCCAGAACCAGAACTTCCCCGTACTGAATTTGCACTGAATTTACTTGTACACAATGTATACATCTGCTTATATTTGTACACTCCTCTCAATTACTTGCACACACTGTCTGTATTCCAGAAAACATTAGTGGGTTTGAAGAATCCGCACCACAATGTAGCAGCATTTAATGCAACTGTTACTGTAGCAAAGTTGATTCCATCAGGGATCAATGCTGAGCCCATTCTTGGAGCTGCCAGGAAAGAGGAGCAGAGGAAGACCAAAGAGGAGGTTTATGGACGTGGTGAGAGAGGACATGCTAGTGGTGGGTTTGAAGCAGGAGGATGCAGAGGACCGGAAGAAAAGGTGACGGTTGATCCCTAAACGGTTGAGCCGAAAAAAAAGAAGAAGAAGACTGTAGCAAAGTTGCTTCCTAAGTCAAATTTAAGTGTGCATCCTCTACAGGAAACAAATAACATTTTCCGACATTTATGTTCGTGACTGAGCGGTCGTTACAGCAGATCCTTTTCCATTTCTTCTGGTCTTCTGCATCTTCCTCTTTCATGCCATTCACCTGCATTTCCTCGCTCACCTCATCCATAAACCTAATCTTTGGTTTTCCTCTTCTCCTCTTTCCTGGCAGCTCCATCCTCAACATCCTTCTCCTGAAATACTCCTTGTCTCTCCTCTGGACAACCAACGCAAGACTAGAGAGAGAGACTAATTTTGTCTCCAAAGCCTCTAACCTGAGCTGTCCCTCTAATATACTCATTTCTAATCCTCTCCATCTTTCGTATCTTTAAATCTGACACCTCCAGCTCCGCATCCTGTCTTTTCTTCGGTGCCACCGTCTCCAACACGTATAGCAGAGCTGGTCTCACCACCGTCACTACACCACCGACATCACAGTCTATAGGGACCCCGGTCTACTATGTATCAAATATGAGTATCGAGGTAAAGTATTATTAAGCACAATCATCTGATTCTAAATTCATTCCTCAAAAAATGGAGACACACTGGCCATAGAAAAGACTGGGAGTAAAAAAGGAGGAAGCGTCTCCATTACTCACTTTGTTTGGGGGTAACGAGGCTAACTCGACGATCTTATGTGTATTATGTTGTTTACCTTCTTTGTGGAGTTGGTTAGCTGCTTTTGAGACACTCCCTTCTCATCTGATTCCTTTTAAAGTGTGACACATCTGTAAAACCACAATAAAACTTTCATCTGTGTGAGTATTTGTCGAACGTAAACAGAGAACGAAGCCCACAATATGATGAAATAATGTGACTTATGATGAAATAATGTGCACTTCTCATTAACATTGCACGTCAGGAATTTGTGAATATTTTTGTCTTTTAAGAGAATAGTTGGAGGAAGAAGCTCGAAGTATAATGAGCTCTTGCAGCATCGGTTCTCCTTTTTACACTTCAGGCGCACACTGAGGGCTGGCAGCCTTTATTATATTTTGCTGCCCTCTAAAACATCAGGATGAAGAGTCGTCCAATGGGAATGGGTAGAGTGGAAGGTTTAGATGGGATGAGTGGAGAGTGGAGGGATTGGTGTAATGGGGAAAAGCTGGTTTTCCTGGATCCATGTTGCAGTGCTCTTTAGGCTTTGTGCTGTTTATGTAATATAAGGAGGTTATATATCTTTCATTTGTGCTGCTGCATTGGTGTGCAACCCATCGAGGTAAAGCACAATCTGAAAGCGCGCCATGATGGGCCGTGAGAAAGCTTGAGAGCTGGGGCTTCTTACCTATCCCATGTGTAATGCGGTTAGTGTGTGCAAGGGTAATGGAGGAAGGAAGCTTTTCAGAATGCTGGAGCCCATCGCAAGTAGCAGTGATGACAGTTTCTTTTTCCAGCGCCCAAAGCCAGATAGACAGCGAGCGCTAATTTTACTTTGAACAGTTTTGGCTCTTTCTGCCGAAGACAGCCACAGGGTTGTCAAACCACCAGGCAGCAAATATACATGAAGGCATACCTCACCCAGAAACATCACTGTGGTTACCTGCTGTAAAGGGACACAAGAGGGAAAGAACATCGCCTCAGCTATAACAAGTTTTCACTAGAATGCCTTTGCTGTGATGCATCACGTTCGGCCTGTATCTTATCTGCAGGGCTGCATGGAAATCATTTCAATGGTTTGCAAGACGGTTGCACAATTTTGCTCTTACAGAAGCTTCTGACTTCTAGTGCAAATCACGCGACGTGAAAGTGACTATTCTTGTCACCGTGAAACACGGCACAGCACACAGTGAGCCACAGCGCAATTCGACCACTGCTTTTCAACCAGACGCACCGTGCAGCAGGGGGCAGCTATATATGTGCAGCACCTGGGGAGCAGTGATGGGGACGGTACCTTGCTAAAGGGTACCTTAGGGAAACTTACCGGTCTAGGATTTGAAGCCATGACCTAGAATACTAGGCTAGAGGCAACCACTGCTTCACATTCTTCACGTTTGCTGGCACTTTTGCACGACTGACTTTTGTGACACTAAGGAGCCTGACTAATTTATTTCTTAGTAAACAAAAGCCACATCAGATCCCACCAGAATTCCTCACACAATGGATTATTAATCATGAAAAGGTTTAGCATAAAAAGAGGAGAAAAGGGACATCCGTCCATCTATTTTCTGAGCTTCTGTCCTAACCATTTACATTTGCATTTACAGCATTTAGCAGGCACTCTTATCCAGAGCGACTTCCATGTCCTGATTACTGGGACAGTCCCCCCAGAGCAACTCAGGATTAAGGGTCTTGCTCAGGAACCCAGTGGTGGTAGTGCTAGTGGTGGGACTGGAACCTGGGACCTCTTGAGCCATAGGTCCATAGGCAAGTACCCACCACTAGACCACCACCACCCCAGGGATCTGGAGTCCCCAGCATTCACTGGTCAAAAGGCAGAGGGACGACCTGTAAAGGTTGCCAGTCCATTGCAGGGCCAATGCACAGACATCAGACACTCACAGACACACAAACTCCTGCCTGGGGGGAATTTTGCATTGTTGTCTTTGGACTGTAGGAGGAAACACCCCCCTACACACACCCCCCTACACACACACACACACACACACGAGTTAGAGCTCCACCATGTTCCCAGACTGGGAATCCCCGAGACATGCTGCACTCTTCCCTCCACTGTTTTACCCACAATTTGCATTGAACTATTTTTAGATGGAAATCAGCTCAAGAGACTGGTTTACAACTGACATAATCTCACTCTTAGCAGGCACACAGTTCTCCACCAGAGGGCGACATTTTAGAAGTGCAGGCACTGCAATTACAGTATAGAAAACTGCATCCTCTTCTAGGATTGCAATATTTGGGTATGTAACAGCAGTAACTTTAATCCCATTCTTCCAAAAAATAGCTATTTTCCCATCATCCCAGCAACCTTTCACCAATGTGCACCATCACTGCTGCATGCTGTAGTACAGAGCGAGAGCTAAATACGTCCCCGGATGTTTGAAAGAAATAACTTTACCCTGTTCTGTGGCCACCGATGCTTTCCTTCCCCTCACAGAATCACAGAAGCGTCACATTTTTTTCAGTGTGCCCGCTTGTGGTTACACGACGCGGAGAGAAGTGTGTCATATGTGCCTGGGGCTGCTTTTCAGAAACCATTTCCATTGAAATTAGCACCCTCGTGGCCAAGGATGTCTATCCCCAAAAGCTGCTCCAGCTACCCTCCACAACTCTGATCTAAATGAACCGCACTGTGTGGCTCGGATTTGAGGGCCATCACCATGACAAACACACTTAAACATGTGTCAGCCTTATACAACAGTTCCTCTTAAATGATGCCATCTTTCTTTCTGGGGAACAAGTGGCCATTAAAAAAGTGTGACACAGGGATTAATGGAATGTGTCGTGGTGTGGGTGAATGATATTAGCCATAACATTAGCCTCAAATCAAAAGTGTGCAAAATACAGAAAGCAGACTGGTGTTGTCCCTCTCTCTGTCAGGCAGGACTACATGTGAGAAACAGATTGTCGTCCTGTGCATACAAGTGTTAATGTTACCAAAAAGGACACAGAAATTCATCAGATGGTCATAAGATTTGAGTCATACTTTCTAGCAATTTGCTGCTATATCTAGGATTAGCAGGAAGTCAATTTTTTTAACCAACTAATCACATTTTCATCAACTTTTTAAGAAAATAATCCAATTCATTTAAGACGTTGGCTTGAACGTCCACAGTTTGCACACTTAATGCCCTTTAAATTGATCTTCTGGCTATTAATGAACACTATAACTTATCCAGCAAACTGCATGTATCCCAATAACTGCCCCAGTATGTCATCAAAAAGCTCAATGATGAAGAGATAGAGGTGTTCTTTCCCAAATTATAAACATAAGGAAATTCAAAAATCAGAAAAACTCCAGAGGACACAAGGAAATCGTCGGTTAGTGTCTATAGTTGGAAGTTTGGTGAGCTAATAGTGCTGGTTCTGCTTGAGTTGGTGATCTTAATGGCAGAAGCTCCTGCAGATGATCCAGTCTGATGTAGCTGATCTGGAGTTCAGGTGAGGAGAGAAATCCGATGATCGTAGTTTCATCAACTCAGTGGAGTAGCTGGTCTGGAGTTCAGGAAACCCTTCGTGGTGGCATTTCCAGATTGTGATTGTGATTGGATGAGGTATGTCAGTCATGTTTTGCATACAGCTATTTGGAAAGTATTATACTAAGTGTAATTTTTTTATTATAGCCGTCCAGGATTATTTTATCCTGGGTCATGAGGAGCCTATTCCAGCTCTCACGGGGCAAAAGACACCCTGGACAGGTTGCCAGTCCTACACAGGCCAGATACAGTCACACCTTAGCGGGAATTTAGCATCTCCAATCCACCTGACGTGGACTGCACCACCCACACCATTTTTTATGCAAAAGATTCTTATCAAAGCTGGACCGTGATGGAGAAGTAGCGCTACAAAATAGGGACAAAATTATTGCAGCATTTGCAAAATTAACATCAACCAAACTTTAATGCTTGCATAAATTCATCAGAACCTGGGTACATTCTGATACTTTTACAGTGTTCGATCTCTTGAAGGCCTTATATAAAAAAAAAGTTTTCCATGAAAGACCAGCCTGCAATAAAACCTGATCGATCGGACGACTCGTGCAGTGAGACCTCTCGGCCAATACAATGATAAACATTATGCAGCACTAATGAGAAAGAAATTGGAATGATCACACTGGCCAGTCCAGGTGGGGACCGGGACACACACACACACACACACACACACACATGCTCACACACACAAGTTTACATTTTTCTCTTTGTGGGGATTTCTGTCTTCTATATTGATGAAGGCATTACTGTGTTCCACCGTATGTGAAATCAGCTTAATGTCAGAATACAGATTTTTCCATATTGAAATAAAAGCTGGCAAAAATGATAAATGTTGCACAATGGCTTCTCACCCCCCCTCCCCACACACACACACACACACACACACACACACACACACACAAACTCTAAAAATAGCTAGAGAGTTTACTGGAAACAGGAGCTCCAGTGCACGACCATTCAGTGAATAACAATCGGAGACAGAGGGGGAGGTGTGTGGGTTGTATGGTGAGAAGGGGGTTGTTTGGGGGGTAAATACTCCGTCTATTCCTGCAGCGATTAACCCTGACAAAATGAGAGCAAAAAGTAGAAATAAACGATTGTGTCTGCATGTGTCTGTCAGTTTGTTGCAGAGTATGAGAACAGAAACCAAGAGAAAACAGCAATGAAGTGTTGAAGGAAAATAGGATTCAAATATGAAATATATTGGACTCAGATTGAATATATGAAGCATCATTTTCATATTCTAAATATTATATTTAAGCACGTTTGCCAGTTTTTAGTAAGTTTTTCTGATTCTGATTTTCTGAAATATATATTAGGGAATAACTTTTGCAAATTGCACATCAGTAAAGGGGCTTTCAATTGAATACTACAGCTCATTGAGTTGGGAGAGAAAAGTGTATGGATCTAGGAACGCAAGCGGCAAAGGGAAGTATGGTGGTGGAGGCACTGTTGTTTGGGGTTGTTTCACAATGCACATCATGAAAGGAAACTGGAATGGATTGATGTAGAGATGACGATGGAAGCTTCATCTAAGCAATCCAGCCAAAAATCGAATGACCTTTTACATTCATTTATTCATTTCCTACATACTCTTTACTGGAGTTGAATTACAGACTTTGGTAAAAGTAGAAAAACTGATTCAACAGAGCACAAAAAACAAGACAAAAAGGCCTTTGAAGGACATTTCAGGACAGTTTTTGTGCAAAGCAAACTGAAGCTCATGCCTTATTAATATAATCGCAAACCCTTTAAACCATTTCAACTCTGAAATTAAAAAAAACAAACAATCTATGTGTCTTTTTGTCCATTTAGGCTAATATTTTGGGGGTGATGGGAAGTAACGATGTGAAATTAAAACGCATATTTCCTCTTGCTTTATAACTAAAGGAAGGAGCATTTTCTAAAAACACAGGGAGTTAAAAGTAACCACGTGTGACAGTGTGAGGGTTTCAGTGGGTAAAAGACCACGTTCAAGAGTTAATGACTGAAAAGAGGAGAAGATTTTCCCCGCTGCGTTGACTGGTGGGAAAAACAACAAGTGCAAGACATTAGCAACCCGCCTGCGAAAGGACGGTTCAGAAACCCTCAAACATACTCACACACACCTTTTAATACACGCGCCGAGCCAGACTTCCTCACCTGTAGCTTTACACAACTCTTTGAAGGGGGGAAGTCAGCCTATAACATCCTGTCATGCAGTTGCTCTTCACACACACACACACACACACACACACACACACACACACACACACACTCACACACACACACACACACACACACAAACACATAAACATGCATGCTGCAGGATTTTGCATTTACAATGCTATGCAAAAGTTCGGGTTCAGCTCAGATGACATTGATTTTCTGCATGCAAGTGAACGCAAATCCTTCACAATTTACGGCATGCTTAGTGACAGTTTGCAGAATTTCACACGACCCATCTTTTGTGGGCTGTGCAAAACTCATGAAAGGTTTTTGCCCCAACAGGTTTAACTCAAAGAAATAGAAACTTTGCTCAAAAGTGCCTTATTGAAGCATGTCCCATGTAGAGGATGTGCTCATTTACAGTAAGACTTATCGTTTGAAGCCTCGGGCCCGTTTGCATATGACTGCACAGTAAAAGCACAACGTTCTTGCAGCTGATTTTCTTCAGCAAAAGGCGTGAAAACATTCAGTTTCAGTTGAGCTTGGAGGAATTTGAGAGGCGCATCTTTTCCCCTTCCACACTGGAGAAAATGACACATGTGCGCTGAACATGACGGTAAGAACGGCCTCCACCACGTGGAAACCCGGCGGTCCCTTCGTCGTCACTGCATGCACAGAAGAATGCATGCAGAGCATGGAGTTTACTCATTTAGTCACTCCTTTAATCAGTAAATCAGTGCATTCTTGCTCACCCATCACTTTATTTGTACTGTTTTGCAGATCGTTGCCTAGTGGGTGAGTTATAGTCTGGAAAAACATTGTATAATATGATAAATATAAACAAAATCCTTAATAAATATGATATAAACTTGCATTATTTATTAGATCTAAGCTGTTTGTTGGGACTTAATTGTAGAAATCAACAGATGGGAGCTTGGGCACTTATGTTATTCTATTGCTGAAGCAGAGCCATACCCAGCCTCTGATTGGTCAGATTCATCCCATCATGGGATCGCCAGTGATGGCTAACAACTATAGCAATAATAAGTGTTTATGGAGAAACGGGGTGGCGGTGGTCTAGTGGCAGGGTACTTGCCTGCTGACCTCTTGCTCAAGAGGTCCCAAGTTGGAATCCCACCTCTAGCACTACCACCACTGGGTCCCTGAGCAAGACCCTTAACCCTGAGTGTCTCCAGGGGGACTGTCCCTGTAATTAGGACATGGAAGTCGCTCTGGATCAGAGCGTCTGCTAAATGCTGCAAATGTAAATGTTAAATGGAGAAATAGGTCACTGATGTTGGTTTGAAAATGCCCAGGTTGCCCCAGGATCGGAAGGTCGTGGGTTCGACTCCCGGACCAGTAGGTTACCCTGAGGTACCCTTGAGCAAGGTACCATCCACAGTGCTGCTCACAGTGACAAGCTGTCACTTTGACACATTTTTTAAAGCTTCAGAAAGGGATATGATTGCACCAGGGCTCGCACCACAATGCCACCCTGCTGATAAATAAAGTCTCAAGTGTGCAGCGTTCCCGAGATCCTTTTTCAATTTGACACTGTCGGCCTGCACAGGTTTGGTTCACAGCTACTCCACTTATCGTCCCCCAAAATGAAGGTGGCATTTTGCCGCACTAGTCTATAGAGGAAGTTTACCACACATAGCCCGGCCATTTTCTCACCTTAACCAGTAACAGTCTCCCTGTCTGTACTGTTGAGGAACTGAACTATATCAAAAGTTCAATGAAGACCAGCAGGGAAAAGTTTCTAACCTGCCCCCTAGTGGATTTGAATCCTGCAAATAGGCCAGCGGTATGCAGACGAGTATGTGAACAATGCTGCTCGCATAGACAGACATACACACACACACACACACACACACACACACACACACACACACATCTATATATGTGTCTGTCCAAACACCTGTCGTTCTGTCCGTGTCTGTCTTGGTGTGGGTTTATATCTGTTGTGTTGGGACCGCAGGAGTTTGGTACTTCATTATGAAAATACAAATATCAATATGATGATGATATGCAAATACAAGAGGCATGTAGTGAGTAAGATCTTTTTGATGCTATTTTGCAAACCTGTGCGTGCGTGTGTGTGTGTGTGTGTGTGTACGTGACTAAAAAAGAGAGTGAGAGATATACTCAGAGCAAGAAACAGAAAGTGTGTGTGTTTGTTTTAAAATGAGAGTGAACAAGTCATAAAGTCTGCAAATGACCTTGGGCAAATAGTGACCCTGTGACTGAGTCTCACAGAAAAGAAAAGAAAAAGAAAAGAAGAGAGTGAGAGTGAAGAGGAGCGTAGCGCTGCTGAGACTGGATAGGGTCATTTTTGCTTCACTTCAGATGGTGTAATATAAACGTGTAAAAATTAGGGGTGTGTGTGTGTGTGTGTGTGTGTAAGACACACACTCCAGTAACAATGCACACTCAGAAACAATGCTATGGGACATGACCTTGGCTGGTAATTTTCCTCAGTCATGGTGTAAAATGTGTGTGTGCTGGTGCTTGCCTTGGTGTAAGTGTGTTAAAGTTCCCCAAAGTCACATTTCAAAGCGAAACGTAATTCAACAGGCTGCTGAAACAACTCAGTGACTAAAATAAAGGCACTCCAGCGGGAATAAACATCAGCTCACAGGCTAAACCTGTCTAAGAGCAGGTCAGTAGGCCAGTCAAGCGACCAGCCGTTAGGTCAGTTATATTCCACCACATCAGATTAATAAAAAACGCAGCTTCTGATTTATTATGCTTCTATTGGTTAGGTCTTCAGAAGCCGGAATGAAGGCCCGATGCAGCAGATAAACCTCCACATAATAAAAAAAACAGTGGCATCAACCAATGATGCCTCGTTACCAGAGGATGGGGGTTTTGGAGTATCACACTAGGCCTACTGGACATTTTATATACGTTCTGAACTGTGAATATGAGCGGCAGCCTCACCAGTGGGTTAGATGGTAAAGGGCAGTAAACAAAATTGCAACTAAGTACAACTATGTTAGTATAACTAAACTAATCCATGCATAACTACTGCTTTTATAGAAATGTAATCCATACGGCAATATATATATACATATATACACACACTGTGTAATATGCCTTAATGTAATAAAAATGCATAACCCATGCAATTTATTACACAGTATAATAATGATGATGATAATATGCAAATGCAGTAATAGAAATATGCCTATGTGGTATAATATATAATACATATGTGGTTTATTATATATTATAATATATAACCACCAGTTGTTTCATTGGACAGTGCACTTCTGTATGGGGATTTAAAGGTGTATGATTTTGCTTTCAGAACAATCTCCATGTTTCATAAGCAAGCATAACTCTCTATTATGCAGGTTATTACAGCAGCCTGGCTTTGACAGCTCGGTCGAATGGACAGACAGAAATCTCTTACCTTACTACTGACTGTTATGACAGTTCGCTTACGTCCATTCCAGTCCAGTTGTAGTCCAAGCTTGTCTTTTCCTCACACACTCACACACACACACACATACACACGCTCACTCCCTCACACTGTTCATGGAGATGAGATCAAGCTGGAGCCAAACAGCAGTGTGCTGTGCAAGAGGAGAGCATGTGATTCTGTCTCTACACACACACACACACACACACACACACACACACACATATACACACACTCAAACACACACACTCTTTCTTCCCCCCTCCTCTTTTTCTGTCTCTGTCACTCCCCTCTCTTTCTCCGCCTCTTTTCCTTCCTCTCTCACTCAGCCCCTCCTTTCGCTTCCTCTCTTTCACTCCATCAGTTGCTCTGTCCCCCTCTTTTGTCTTTCTCTCTATTCACACACTCACACGCTCACACACACACATACAGTGATGTGACCTCAGTTGTTCCAGTAATACTGGTAAACAAACATCCATAATGTTTTAATATGTGTCCAAACCAACGCAATCTTGCTTCTCTAATTTTGTCCCCAAAACATCTAACCTGAGCTGTCCCTCTAATATACTCATTTCTAATCCTGTCCATCCTCGACATACCCAATGGAAATCTCAGCATAATAACAACAATAATAATAATAATAATTATAATATAATAATAACTAAACAATAATAATTATTGTTTAGTTAAACAAGCCAGAGATCTGAGGATGCAGCCCCCCTCCCACCTTCATACCAGTACAACAACTGCTTTAGCTGATCTGACGATCCTCCAATCAAAGCCATGCTTCTCCACCCTCATACCTATATTCATGATTTACCATTAACATCCCAATCTGCCCAATAATGACTGCCCTTCATGGAAAATCATCTGTTCCATGATTCTGGCCACAAAGAGCTTAATGGTCAGTGATTTCAGTGAACATTTCTGCATAATTTGATGTGCAAGTCCTACCCGCAGCACTACCGCCAACAGGTTCCTGAACCAGACCCTTAACCTCAAGGTGCTATTCCTGTAATTAAGATAATGGAAGGTGCTCTGAAAAAGAGCATAATTAAATAATAAATGATGAATAAATAACTCAAACATTACGGATGTAAATAAAGACATTCTGAGTGGTTTGAGATGAAATGCTCAGTTCTTGAGGAACATACCGATACAAAATCGCCCATGAATGTTTCAGATGCAACAAGTTCTTTAACCATAACAGCAGTGAGTAGCTTCTCATTACTTAAACAACCTCGTCGGAAGACACATCCTGTGGTCGTGGAAAAGATGTTAATCTGTTTCAGAAGGGTCAAATTATTGGCATCAAGCAAAGAAAACATCTAAGGAGAAGCTGAAACTACTAAAATTGGGTTAAGAACTGTCCAACGCATTATTAAAAACTGGAAGACTAGCGTGGAACCATCAGCTTCGCAAAATAAATGGTCGGAAAGGGATCTTGAATGACTGTGATCGGTGATCACTTAAATGTTTGACAAAATCAAATCATAAAAAAACAGCAGCAGAACTCACGGCTGTGTTCAATAGTGACAGTAAGAGCATTTACACAAGCACACTGCGAAGGGAGCTCAAGGGATTGGGACTAAACAGCTGTGTAGCCTGAAGAAAACCACTGATCAGTGAGGCTAATTGCAAAAAAGGCTTCAATTTGCTCGGGATCATAAAGATTGGACTCTGGAGTGATGGAAGAGGGTCATGTGATCTGATGAGTCCAGGTTTACCCTGTTCCAGCGTGATGGGCACATCAGGGTAAGAAGAGAGACGCATGAAGTGATGCCCCCATCATGCTCAATGCAGTGCTACGATCTGGGGTTGCTGCAGTTGGTCAGGTCGAGGTTTCAGCAACGTTATGTGCTGAACTTCGTTATGTTATGTCAAAGAAAGAGATCGGCTGACTACCTGAACATACTGAATGACCAGGTTATTCCATCGGTGAAGTTCTTCTTCCCTGATGGCACGGGCAGATTCCAAGATGAAAATGGTAGGATTGATCGGCTTAGACTGTGAAAGAGTGGTTCAGGGAGCAGAGACAACATTTTCACACATGGATTGGCCACCACAGAGTCCAGACCTTCACCCCATTGGGAATCAAAGCTAAAGTGTATATCCATCATACACTGGTAGTGTACTCACACACTAGAAGCATGGGGTGCAATACCAAGCAGTCATGGGTTTAGGTGCCTTCACCAGGGCACTTCAGCCATGGATGCTGGAGGGAGAAAGTGTACATCCTCCCAACCACCTACATTTGTCCTGCCAGACAGGGGGATTGAACCGGCAACATGTTGGTTTAGAGCCCTTTTTTTCTATCCATTAGAGCAGAGTTGCCCTCATCAAAGTTAAAGTTGGAGGAAAAGTTTCTTGACAGATTTCACAGAACAATGTTTCTGGAACTGAGATTTTAGATTTATATGTAATCAGGCCAGGACAGTGGTGTGGCAGTTAACACTGCCACCTCACATCGAGAAGGTTGTGGGCTTGATTCCTGGCTGGGTAGGCCTCGGTCCTTTCTGTGTAGACTTTGTTTTCCCTTTTCGGTGTTGCACTACATTGGAGATGCCAGGTTGACCTTAGATGGACTGGCATCCAGAGATTTTCTCTGCCTTTTGCCCTCTCGTGGCTGGGATAGGCTTCAGTGCCCCCTCCAATCCTCTAGCTCACACTCACTTTCCAAGCCACTTGTTCTGATTAGGGTCACTGGGGGAGCTGGAGCCTATCCTAGCTGTCACAGGGCAAAAGCCAGATTACTAGCCCATCATAGGGCAGACACACAAACTCTCATAGGGGGCAATTTATCATCTTCAATCCACCTGAAATGCAAGTCTTTGGATGGTAGGAGGAAACCTGACTGACCCACTTGGGAATCAAACCCAGGACCTTTTCACCGTGAGGCGACAGCAGTACCCACTGCACCACCATGCCGCCGCCCTCCAAGCCTACTCAGGATAAGTGGCTAAGATTATGGATGGATGAACTTAATCTTGCAGGTTTTTCTGGATGGAACAACTCTGAAAACACTCCCTTTAAAGTGACCTATTCTTTTTCTTTTGGCTCTCCCATTAGGGGTCGCCACAGCAGATCAACCATCTCAATTTCTTTCTGTCCTCTGCATCTTCCTCCTTCAAACCAACCACCTGCATGTCGCAACATCCATAAACCTCCTCTTTTCCTCTCTGCCTGGCAGCTACATCCTCAGATTCCTTCTCCCAATATAATCCTCGTCTCTCCTCTGCACATGTCCAAACTAAAGCAACCCTGCTTCGCCAATTCTCTAAATCTCCAAAATGTCTAACCTGATCTGTCCCTCTAATACACTCATATCTTATCCTGTCCATCCTCGTCACATTCAATGAAAATCTTAGCATCTCTAACACTCTGTTTCCTCCGGCCCTGCTGCCAGTTTTATCATCAGT
Organism: Hepsetus odoe; assembly: GCA_017165825.1. Lineage (NCBI taxonomy): Eukaryota > Metazoa > Chordata > Actinopteri > Characiformes > Hepsetidae > Hepsetus > Hepsetus odoe. Next base: position 4,690,853 of record CM029374.1, on the reverse strand, counting down.
GCCACCGTCTCCAACCCGTATAGCATAGCTCTCATAGGTCTCACTACCGTCCTGTAAACCTTTCCTTTCACTCTTGCTGGTATCTATCTGTCTATCTTCTTCACCTCTCTTAGGCCTACCCATCTCTCGTTCTCTTCATTCATCAGACCCTCAAAGTATTCTTTCAGATTGTTCAACATGCTCTGCTTGTTTGTGATTGTTTCCATTTATATCCGTATCGCCCTCAGCTGCTACACATCGTTCCCTGCTCTATCTCTGTCTAGCTAATTTGTTTAGGTCCTTTTTGCCCTCCTTACTGTCCAACCTCGCATACAATTCACTAAATGCCTTATCTTTAGCCTTCACCACTGCTTCCTTTACCCTGTGCTTCATCTCCTTGTACTCCTGTCTACTTTCTCCATCTCTCTGATCATCCTATTTCCTCTTTGTCTGCTATCACACCAAGTACATTTCTAGCCGTCTGCCTTATCACTTCTGCAGTAGTTTCCCAGCAATCCGGTAGCACAACACCTTCCAGTGCCCGTGTTAACTCCTGCCTGAATTCCACCTTGCAGTCCTCCTTCTTCAACTTCCACCATTTGATCCTTGACTCTGCTCTCATTCTCCTCCTCTTTTTGACCTCCAAGGTCATCCTACAGACCACCATCCTATGCTGTTTAGCTACACTCTCCCCTGTCACTACTTTGCAGTCTCCAATCTCTTTCAGACTGACCCGCCTGCAAAAGATATAATCCACCTGTGAGCATCTTCCTCCACTCTTATACGTCACCCTGTGCTCCTCCCTCTTCTTACAATAAGTATTAACTACAGCCATTTCCATCCTTTTCACAAAATCTACAACCATCTGATCTTCACCATTCCTCTCCTTGACACCATATTTATATCAGCCAATTCTCTACCTTTACCAGTCATGCTGCCAACATTCAAAGCCCCTACCCTCACTTCCCCTCTACTACCATTCCTTCTCTCCTCCTCCCTGTGGACATGCCTTCCTCCTCTTCTTCTTCTTCTCCTTTGGCCAACAGTAGCCCAGTTTCCACCAGCACCCTGTAGGCTAACAGCACGTGTGGCGGTTGTTGTTAACCCGGGCCTCGACCGATCCAGTATGGAAGTCTGTTTCATTGTCTGCATATTGATTTGGCAAAGTTTTACACCGGATGCCCTTCCTGACGTAACCCTCCCCATTTACCCGGGCTTGGGACCGGCGCGAAGAAATACACTGGCTTGTGTATCCCTAGTCGCTGGGTTCTCATCCTTCAAATGATCTAACTCACTGAAATGAACCACAAAGAGAACTGTGTAAATATCACAACCTGTGATTTATTTATAGAGTTATAATATACATTATATGGACGATCATACAAGAGCTATTTATTCATGTACAAATTAAAAATACATAGACTGTTTATCAAACTCTTCAGTTTAAATGTACAAAAAGAGAACAGAAAAAAACAAAAACAAAACAAAAACAAAATCCCACGGCTGTTTCTTAGCAGCTTTGCATCCTGGCAAGACGGTCGAACGCAGTGAACGGATTCCCGAGTCGATGAAGAAACAGATGTAGTCCCTTCATTTGATCTTATAGTTTTTGTGTTTGGCAGAAAGGATACAGTCGTTTAAGCAAAGAGGGAAGTGGGCCACATTCATCAAACTCTAGATAGCTGACCTGGGACCAGCTCTAAAATTGAACAGAACTACTGGAACCGAAAATGTGAATTCAGATCAATTTTCTTCCACCCAAAGCTGATAAATATGGGAATAGGCCTGTTCCACAGGGCAGACAAACAAGGAAAAAGATACAAAAAAGGATTGTTGTCTCAGACAGAGAGAAACAGCTTGTTTTTATCATTAATACAAAAAAACTATGTTTTAAAAAAAAGCTTATTTTAATGAGATGTGTTAATGCTAAAAAAGACATTCTGTTCTTTATGTGTGTGTGTGTGTGTGTGTGTGTGTGTATGAGAGAAAGAGAGAGAGATACTCTAATATGCACCATCATTAAAAGAGAATGAGTGGGAGAGACCAGGAGAAGGCAGAATGGATTGGCAGATAAAAGACAAGCAAGGAGAAACAAAGCAGAACGGATAAAAGAAATGAGAAAAAATAACAGTGGAAGAGAAGAGGGATGAGCAGAGAAAAGAGAGGCTTGTCAGACCTCTTCATAAACTCAAATCTCTGCCGCGGTGGCGTCTCGGACTGGGTAAATAAAGCAGATTATCCCCCAGTTTTCAGTTCATAGGGTTTGTCATTTTTGTGCCAGAAGAACAACAAATAAAAAAATCCTCTTGGCACATTTAAAAACACCTTCTAGACAGAAAAAAGAACAAAATAAATCACTTACACAGACAATAAAAATTTTATACAGTTCTCTCGCCGTCGCACCATAAGATAGCATGTTAGATTTATCTTCATCTCAAGTAGGATTTCTGTCAATTTGTATTTTTAGTGTGTTTTTTATTCATACAGTGCAGAGTATATGGGCTTTGATTAAATAAGAGTGTTTGTAGTGTTTGTGGTGCCCCCCGCAGATCACTCGGAGGAGGTGCGGCCTGTGGGGGCCGCTGTCTGCGGGCTCGGAACGCAGTAGTTGGGCCGGTCAGATTGCGTGAAGCCGGGGAGGCACTGGCATCTATACGAGCCCAGGGTGTTGATGCACTTGGCGTTTTTGCACAGAGACATTCGCTTGTTGAGCTCCGAGCACTCGTTCACATCTAGGAGAAAAATGGCAAGACGAACGTGTAAGAAGAGCGAGTGCAGGACTCGGTGAAGGCCTGTACACGCGAACTGTCCTGTTACCAGAGTAACAGGAATAAATCGGTGACTCTCCAGAGCTGAGAACAGCTTGCCGATTAAACTGAAACTTCAATGTTCTACCAATGACAATGGTAAAAAGGTAAAAAGCCCAAGAGGCACAAAACATTCACATTTAAGGCATTTAGCAGACGCTCTTATCCAGAGTGACTTCCATGTCCTAATTACAGGGAGAGTCCCCCCTGGAGCAACTAAGGGTTAAGGGTCTTGCTCAGAGACCCGGTGGTGGTAGTGCTAGATGTGGGATTCCAACCTGGGACCTCTTGAGCAATTGGTCCATAGGCAAGTATCCTACCACTAGACCACCACCACTCACATCCACTTTTCTTGGGGAATATTGGTACCTTTTCATGATTTTAGTAGAAAAATAAATGAGGCTACCACCGCAGTGTTTGTGCTTGTACTCTTCTTTCTGTTTTCATCTCAGCATACTGCACAAAACGACATACAGTGATGTGAAGAAGCTGATGTAATGTATTTGCCACTCCTATATATTCTCAAAGTCACCCGACAAGCTAATCTCAGCCCCAGTTCAAGCCAGATGGGTGTTTTTTTCTCACCGATGCAGGCCATTCGAGACATGTCGAGCGTGTATCCGTCAAAGCAGTCGCAGGTGTAGCCCTCCTGCACCCTCACACAGCGTCCGTTCTCACAGCCGTTCAGCACGCCGCACTCCTCCGCCCGCAAGCCCTCGAATGCATCATAACGCCCTGGTCAGAGCAGAAGGGACGGTTAGCGTTTTTACATCATGAACCATAACACTGTTCTCACAATAAAACTGATCAGCAGAACGATGGAGAGCCCAGACTGGGCTCCAACTCAGTCTACATCAGTTTAGCCCCTCCCATTGCATGCTGAAGTTATAAGGAGTGTTTCAGCCTGGGTTGTGTTTTGAATGAAGCTCAGTACAGATCAGAAACACAGTCGTAGGGTAAGGTTCAGAGAGGGTGTATTAAAAAGTGCTTGAGTTAATACATAAACTGTTCAAATATCGATTTCCTTTGTTGGTTTCAACTTTAAATAACACTCGGTTCAGCCCAATAGCGGGAAAGTCCTTCAAGAAATGAAGACACTGAACTAAAGTGCCCTCTGGAGAAGCAGATCCTTGGAATGACCGACTTCTCAGTGACCAATTAACTTTAGTTTTATTTGTGCACCACTTCAAAGACAAAGCAGCTTTCCAGGAATGTGGGTTCATAGTAAGCCAAGGTCAAGGACATTTCTTTAAGGTCATGGGGAGAAAACACTTGAGTCTCAGAAGGTGAACCCGACCTCTTCTTTGCTTAGGACCATGCAGTTGTAGCAGCAGTGACCACTTGAGGGCAGCAGAAAGCTTCGTAAAAGCAAGTCTTGGTTTCTTGCAGCTCTTAAGAGTCCATTCAAACATGCTACTGCTAGTAAAAATCAGTGCAGGTCAGCGGCGGCCGCTTTGCAACACTCAAAGGTGACTGTACTGCAACCTTTCAACTGTTCGCCATGTTTTAAGCATCCTTTCAGTGGCAAAATCCTGAGCATGGAACGTGAACGTGCTCTCCTTCATAGGAAATAGCAGAATTTTTCTACTTCATGTGTCATTTTGCTCTGGCCGATCACTAAGCCGCGTAGCAGTGAGCCAAGATCAGTGGACGGGCCGTTGTAAATGGGAAGGAGGGTTGAATTCGTGCCCCGGTGTCGAGAGCAATTGGTTTCAGCTGCATTGTTTCAGATGGAGATGACAGATTCTAGTACCACTGTGGAACTCATTACAGTACCAAAGTAATGCAGCTGCTGTTTTAAAGGTGCAGTCTTGTATTCTTCAGCCAATCGTACCTGCATACCAGCATGGTATGCTTATTTACCACCGAATATAATGTCACTTCACTTCATCACAGAATACAGTATCTGTAGATTCTACATACACATTAACTCAAAGCCCGTGGGCATAATCTCAAGTTAACTCGTTATTCTTTAATTCTCTAACTGTCAGCTTAACTTTTACAGAGAGCGATCAAAGTGATTTTAGGTCTGTGATCATCTTTGATCAAAGGGACGGGTAGATCGGTTCTGACGTATGGAAACCTAAATTAACATCGATAGCAAGTATTGATTAACTGCACCATAATTTCAGACTTATTTTTAATATTTTTGTGATATAAATGTGAGGGTAAAAGGGACAATAAGCATGCAAGACACAATATAATGTGAAAGTGAAAGTGACCATTCTCGTCATTCCAAAGACACGGTACGACACACAGTGAACCACAACAAAATGACACCTCTGCATTTAACCTGCACACACACACATGCCGCTCTTGAAAGTGCCCGGGGAGCAGTGACGGGGACGGTACCTTGCTCAAGAGTACCTCAGGGCAACCTACTGGTCTGGGATTCGAACCCATGATCTTCTGATCCTGGGGCCTAGTCCCTAAACCCTAGACCGCCGCTGCTTATATCATAATATAATATAATATAATATAATAATACAATTACTAAAGCTATTTTTAAGTGCACAGAGTACCATTCACATGTAACACCATTTACATGTAACGTGACTAATCCCAGCAACACTACTGGGAGACGGCCTTTTGGGAGACGGTGCTCAACTACAACTTGGTAAAATGAACAAGCAGCAAACCAACAAAAGCAACACAACAGTCTGAAGTTCTCTTTCCCCTCGAGACCCTTCCCTGCACACATAACATATACACTAACATGCAACCAGACCATTGGAGGTCTGAGCTGGGATATGTTCACAAATTTTTCATGCTTAATGAGTCCTGCCTTCACACCATAAAATATTTGAATTGTTTAAAGTTATACACGCCAAAGCTTAATCTCTCATATAGTTTAAAATGTCTTCACAAAAGTGAAACACTGCATGCACAAATGAATCAATTTTTAATGGAATCTGCTTGTTTCTTAGTATTTAAATATGATTATTAAATTCTTCTTATTAAATATGTATTCATTATTGTTGTTGTTACAAATGAAACTTCTTGAAATGAATGAAATGAATTTGAAATGAACCTCGGCTCACATCACCTGGTTCTCAGTAAAAATCTACTGTTCCCATCACTCCTATGTTCTCCATGGAAACCAGGCTTTGACTTCAATCTGCTCTGTTGTTTTGCAAGTCATTGCCTACGGAGATCGTTGGGGGGCTTATTAGTAACAGAAGGCTGAAGAGAAGAATGGAGAGGAGAGGAGAGGAGAGGAGAGAATTTCTCCTTCTTGAGCTACTCACCAGTAGGATTGTAGTCCTCGTAGAAGGGAGGCTCGGGTTCCATGGGCCGCTGTTCGTACTCGTGGACAGGAGAGGCAACCAGAGCATCGTGGCCATATGGCCTTCGGAGGTTGCACATGGAGACGTAGTCCTCTAGAAGAGAAAAGAGGGAGTGAAAACAGAGGGTGAGTGACAGAAGGATTAGAATTAAAACTAACAGGAAGGAAGCTGGATTCTCTTCTGTCTTCAAGAGCTTTGCATCTGCATGTAGGCAACATTAGCACTTAGCTGGTGAAGGAATTGCAGAGGTGAGTTCTGGAAGCCATTGTAGGACTGAGTCCAACATTGCATGGCTGTAGAGTGTAGAGGCTGTACATTTTCTTTTCTTAATTATTGATGAATATTTATACATTGTCCACTCGATCAGTGTTCATTTTATGGATGAAAAAAGCAGAGGTGAGAACCTGATGAAGACAGTTAAGTTAGTTCAGTTATAGACAGTGCAACAACCCAAATTTGAAGCTGAAAAGAGTTTTTCAATAGTTTTTGTTTTTGTATTTAAAGCTATGGGTGTGACTTTGTCGCCCGCTCAGTTGTCCGTTTTCCAGCTCTGGTCATAAGGGTTAGAGGTGCTGCACAGTCTTGGCTCTGCAGTTCTGTGAATCGGAATGACCAATAAGATGGCAGGGATTCCTCTGTCTTTAAGGAGGTAAGGTCTGTTATGACTGTTCCTTCCTCCGACTCTAAACATAATATTGGTGTCAACTCCAAACTCTTGTCTCTGTCCCCTATTACGTCTCTCATCACATCTGGCTTGGGGCATCCCATCGCAGCAGGTAACATGTTTCTAATTACTGTAGCCACAGCGACCGGAAAATGTCTGCGCTACATTAGTGAGATGACAACAATCCTGCAATCGTCCAATCATTTCAAGGAAGAGCGGCTGCATATGGAATTATTTGAATGTGAAATGAGGCATGACGCGCCAGAGGAACTCGATCTGCTCCGAATATCTAAACATGGCCTTCGTACATAAGGCTTTAATGTTGTCTCACTGCATTGTGTAGTCTGTCGGCCTCAAAATCACCAGACCGTGTTATCCAGTTCCCGTCCCAAAGTGGCCGCAGTGTTGCACATGTTGGTGTTCCCCGTGCACGGAGAAGCAGGGAGGGAGCGGGTCTGGATTCCAGACGGGCAGAACGGTTTAAGCCACCTCACCTCAACCTCTGAGTTCATTGCTGCTGCATAACGAACAGGAACAACGGTGCAAACAGAAAATTTAAAAAACCTACTACAAGATTACTAGAACAGAAGATTAAAAAAATCTACAAGATGTCATAAACCAATGAAGCAGCCTTCATTCATGCCCAGTCCCCTGGACCCATCTGTGTAGAGGTGCTCCAGTACCTTCCCACAGTCCAAATACAGCAGGTTGCCCTCTAGGTGTGAGACCATGTGTCTGCCCTGTGATGGACCTGAGAACCTGTTCTCCCTACTCTAGATTGGTTAAGTGGCTCAGGTAATTAATGGATTAAAGGATGGATGGATGGATCTATCTATAGATTGATAGATCGATAGATCAATAGATAGAGAGACAGACAGACAGACAGACAGTTCTATCCTCACAATGCAAAGAGTAACGCAGCAGCCAGTGGTGCCAAAACTAATGCACAGTGTGAGACGCTATCTATTTGAACAGGCTAATCTTCACTATGAAAGCCATCAAGGGATAAACAGGGCTGCAGGACTGGAGGAGGGGGTTGCCAGTTCACCACACTAAATCATCTCAGCCATGTGCCAAAGTTACAGCACCCCAGTCAAATGATGCTTTCGTGGATTTTAAAGTGTCAGCGAAAAAAACAGAAATTACATCGATGTTGAGAAAATACAAAGGTGCACATCCAACACACACAACAAACACTGAGCATCTGAACGCACGCTTTCTCCTTATTTAAAATCCTGGGAAATGTAGTCTGTGCAAAAGTAATGGCCCATTTGTATTGTGTTCACACGAAGGAAGAAAAGACTATAAAATCTAATTTAAAGTGCAAATAAATTGAAAAAAATCAAGTGTGCTAGTAAGAAGGCACTTCTGCAGGTTTATTTCTTGACACATGCTGGAGGAGACCATCCAAAGCTGGTCCTTGATTTTAGCTCCTCAGTCATGTCCTGCTTCTCTGTGGCATACAGGGCTCGGTTTATTCTTCTACTCAAAAAGTGTCAAATCGATCACCATTTCCAGTCTACATCTGTATCTCCACCCTCCACCCATTTTGGTGTTTTCCCATGTTATGAAGGGCTTAGTATTGAGTTGAGGTGATGTGTCAGAATGATGAGGGTTGTCGTCTATCACGCATGTCTGGCATGTCTTTATCAATCTGAACTGCTCAAGCACTCTGTACTGAACATGAGAAACAAAAACATTGTCCTTCAGGAAGAACTGTTCCTCAACAGTACAACCTCCAGGTATGGCAGTGATTTTTAGGTGATGATTTTTGGTGTCTGTAAAGGTGAGTACCTGTGTGTTTACCAGGACAGAGGGCACAGTCCATGCCCCAGGCCTCTCCATACAGACAGCAGCACTCAGTGTATGTGGTCATCCGGGGGTTTAGTGGATTAGTGCAGGTCATTGTATCGGCAGTCACTGTCTTCCAGCATATATCCTCGAATATGACCAGCTGCCGTTGCTCTGTGGAAACACAGCACTCAGTGAGTGGAAGTGCAAGCCTGAGGTTTCTAATAAAGTAGCCAAAATGCACAAAGCATCATGTACTAATACAGATTTTACATAGGCATACATACGCACTATTTGGACAAAAGTACTGGGACGTGTGTCTTGACAATTGAATTAAGGTACTGAAGCCACAGTTAGGTTGAAAAGATTTTGTGAAAGTAGGGGTCCCGAAGAATTCAGTAAATTCAAGTGAGTGGAGTGAAAGGAAATCTTCAGTTTATTTTGGGGTTCCTCTTTTTCCAGCATAATTCCGGCCCCAATGTGCAAAGCAATGTCCATAAAGACATGGGAGGGCAAGCTTGCAGTGAAAGAACTTGAATCCTGACCTCGATCCCCTCAAACACCTCTGAAATGAGCTAGAACGAAGAATGAGAGCCAGATCTTCTTGCCCAACATCGCAGTTTGGCCAAATGCTCTTTTGAATATATGTTTCAAAAATTCCCAGAATCCCAGAAGAAAGGAAGTTACATAGAGTGGGACCAACTCTATACCATAAACTCTGCCCATAAATTTATACTGGGACACTAAAGTTAATGTAGATGTAATGGCCAGGTGTCCCGATACTTTTGTCCATGGAGTGCAGGTAGAGCCTTATTAGGTTAATCTTTGGGAGAAGGAAAGTGTAGCTTGTTGTATATTAGCAGGAGTTAGAGAAATAATATCTAAATCTCATCCAGGGTCACAGAAAGGTCAGAACGTCTACTTTGTGGTGCAGAAATTAGGATCTGAGACCAAGTCTTACCTGCAAGAGCGGGGGAAACACAGGCTTTGTTGTTGGGGGCTAATATCATGGGAGAGGCACACATGCAATGGTAGGAGCCCGGAGTATTCAAGCACTCACCACCGACACAGTTGGACTCGTCTGAACACTCGTCAGTGTCTGCAAAGAGAGAGCTACATTTTCATTACTTTATTTCAGAAAACAAATGCAGTTAATTCACTTTTACCAGGCACCCATCCAGAAATGAAGAAAGTTGCCTGCCCAGTATCTCCAGAGTTGATCACAACCACGATCTACAGCACCCCATCCAACCAGTCATCCCCCCATCCGGCCTTTTTTCTGAACCGAAAGTGAAAGTGAAAGTGACGACTTGTCACTGTGAATACACAGCACACACAGTTAGTCACAACATCTATGCATTTAACTAATACACGTGGTACAGCACTGGGCATACCCAGAGCCCGAGGAGCAGTGATGGGGGCGGTCCCGTGCTCGAAGGCACTTCAGAGCAACCTACAAGCTCATGGCCTTCCCATCCTACCACTAGGCCATGCTGCCCCAAGAAGAAAAAAATGGAGGCTCAATGTCAATATGGAGTGTTTATCCCCCTGAGAATTCCCATACTTTTCCTGCTGACCGACACATGTCGAGGAGAAAAACAACATTCGATCTCACTGATCCACCGCTATGGGGTTCATACGGCAAAAATAAGGAAATAAATCAAGAGAAAAAGAACGCCTTCAGCTTGGACACACACGCGTATCTGTGAAGTATGCAGGGTTGGCTGGCGTTCGCTGCTCGCACACCAGCCCTGTGGTTTTACAGTGGAAGGGGAATAGGAAATGTAAATGGCTCGGCTGCAGAGCGCGGCTGCTATATGCATTTAGCGTGTGTTAAAACACTCTCAAAAATACATCTCCCCACCCATTCGGCCCGCAAACGAAAACACACAGGCCTGCGGGTTGCGCCAGTTCGGCCCGCTGTTATAAGTGGCTGAGGCTTGAGCAGAAGGAGCTAAATAGGGTTCGTGTGCGTACGTGTGCATGTACAAGCGAAAAGAAGTGACGGTAGGGACTCAAATCTGTGCCCTCCCCCTCCTACATTTCAAATGGGTCCCCAAAAACAGGGGCCTCGCTTAGCAGGGGTTGGAGGAGACTGCGTATACTCTATTGGAAATTAACGCTTCTATCAATGCTTCACAGTAACTATAGAGTAACTGCATGGTAACTATGGTAACTGCTGAAAATGTGCTTAACTTTAAGGTAATGTTAAAATAAATGTATGATTACCTTGCACTATATAATCATTGATGACCTTTACAATTCAATTTTTAAAATGCGTATTAATTTCTAACCTTTTTAATGGTCCAATCACAAGGTTTCATTTGACGGAAATGTTTGAAGCACTGTAAAAATATAAAAAAAGCAAGACTCTAAGTAATCTAAGACTAGTTTCCTTTTTTGTTTCTGAATTTAAGATGCGCTTCTAAGTTCGTAAAACCGAACTAAATTGTAAAAACAGCCCATCCTGAATTTACTGTTTTGGTGAGAATATGAACCAAGTCACACATATCCATCCGTTAAGCCTACAGCAGTTTAGCCCCGCCCAGTCACTGAAGTTATAAAGAGGGTTTCCTCCTGGACTGTTTTCTGAATAACACCGGTCAGCCGGTCAGAACAGAGCGCGTTAACACAACAGGCACAGCAACAAAAACAGGCGGTTAAATTTTAATTGATAATACGAAGCCCCCCACTTATGTCATTAGTATATATAAAACCTATTTTCAATCCAAAGCGGCTTTGTTAGAACAAATGTCCATTTTTGCCTTTTTTTTTTTTTTTTTTTTTTTAAAAACACCAGCTGCCAAAATTCACATCCTTTTCATTTATATATATATACTATTTATATATATATACTAACTACTATATATTTACGACCTTTTGCCTTCAAAGCAGCATCAGTTCTTCTGGCCCCCACAGAGCCCTGATCTCAACATCAATCCAGTGTGTCTGACATATGAAGAGACAGAAGGATGTGGAGAGTTTACATCCACAGAAGATCTGTGGTCAGTTCTCCAAGATGTTTGGAACAACCCACCGCCTGAGTTCCTTCAAAAACTGTGTGCAAGTGTACCTAGAAGAATTGATGCTGTTTTTAAGGCAAAAGGGGTGGTCACACCAAATATTGATTTGATTTAGATTTCTCTTCTGTTCATTCACTGCATTTTGCTGATTGATGAAAATAAATGATTAACGCTTCCATTTCTGAAAGTATTCTTTGTTTACAGCATTTTTTCACACCTGCCTAAAACTTTTGCACAGTGTGTGTGTGTGTGTGTGTGTGTGTGTGTGTGTGTGTGTATGTATATATATATATATATATATATATATATATATAATCTTCAGGCTAGACAAGGAGTGAAGTCTATCAACCGTTCTGCGATGTATGAAGGTGCGGATGCATGAAGAGCTTTAAAAAGCATTAACAGAAGTTTCAAATCTAAATGAGACAGGCTGTCAGTCCATTTGTGCGTGCGTGTATATGTGTGCAAGTGTGTATGTGTGTGTGTGTGTGTGTGAAAAAATTGGACTATCAATAGCAAAGCCTTGCACAATGTGACAAGACATACAGTGGTGTGGCAGCCTTCAGAAAAGGTTGGATTCCAGCCATAGTGTGTGTGTGTGTGTGTGTGTGTGTGTGTGTGGTTTGTGGTTTGCCACAAGCTCATGGTTTGGACCTATGACACCACAAACCTGCTGCCTCTCCTCAAACATTCCCCACCCAAACAGCGACCCAGGATTTGGGCCTTCAACCTCTCACACACACACACACACACACACACACACACAACCACAAGCATGCGACGAGAGGTTGATACAACCTAAATAGAGTTTAAATGTCCCCGTCTGTGATTAAGCCAACCACTAATAAAACCCTACACATCTTAAAGCAGCACAGCATGGGGCGCAGGGTTTCATCTCCAACACTCACAGACAGCGGGCTCCATAGACACCCATAAACACTGCAATGGTCACAACAACCACAGGCACACACACCCTCACTCATGTCTGCTCAGACACATACACATATGAAGACAAACCAGCTCAGCAGTGGGCAGCCATATCGAGCACCAAGGGAGCAGTGATGGGAGTGGTACCTTCTGATTATGGCACCTAGTCCTCAGTTTATTATTTTGCCCAAAACACCTCCCATCTTTGGGTTATTAAGGAACTCAACTGATCCTATCTCTAGGAAGATCCTAGCTTAAGTCCTAGTGATGCCCCAGTCATTCATTGCCAGGAACCTGATGGAGCATAATCAGTATTGGTGGGAAGATTGACCTTCCTGGGTCCAGTTCCCAGTTGGGGCAGCCTGAGTCCTTCTCTGTGGGATGGTAAATGCTAAACTCACTAACTGACTCATTTTCCTAGCTGTTTGTCCTGAGTAGGGTCCCAGGCAGTGCTGGGACACACTCACACCTAGCAGGCAGCGGTGGCCTAGTGGTTAGGGACCAGGCCCCAGGATCAGAAGGTTGTGAGTTCAAATCCCAGACCAGTAGTTTGCCCTGAGGTACCCTTGAGCAAGGTACTGTCCACTGCTCCCGGGCGCCAACAGCAGCCCCTCATGTACTCCATGTGGGTAAAATGCAGAGGTCTAATTTCGTTGTGGCTCACTGTGTGCTGTGCTGTGTTTCACAATGACAAGAATGGAAAAGAATGTCTTCGGAAGGTCGGAGGAAACCGGAGCTCCCGGAAACACACACAGACACATGGAGATACACGCAAACTCCACACAGGCAGGTCCCAGACCGTCCCACCTGGGAATCGAACCCAGGGCCTGCTGAGGTGAAAGGGCCACCCACTGCGCCACTGTGCCGGGACTGTGGGTGTGCTTGCTTGTGTCTCTGCAGTGTACTGGACTGAGGTACTCTGAGGTACTGACGACCTGTCTAAGGTGTTTATCTCAATCCAGGATAAAATAAGCAACTCAAATAAAGGATGGATGGATGGATGGAAACATACCTGAAAATAATAACCATGCATCAGGTCATCAAGGGTAAATAATAAGAAAGAAAGAAAGGAAGCTCGATAAGCAGTGGTTCTGCCAGCAAATATTAGCAATCTTAGCAAATCTTAGAAAATATTCACTGATCGATCGTCTGCAACAATAAGTGGCATCTCCATCGTGGAAGCTTTTATTGAAAAGTCACTCTCTACAATATTTTATCAGTACAAATCTATAAAATACACATGCTTTTGTTCACAACTTTGCAGCCAGACAAACCAAATTCTCAGAAGAAAAGCTGGCGTGAACATGCTCCCCTCCTTCCCCGACACTTCTTACCCACGCACTGGAGTTTGACCTCATCGTAGTAATATCCAGTCTTGCAGTAACACTCGTATCCTCTTTCCGTGTTCAGACAGAAGCCGTTTTTACAGATCTCCTCCCGAAGAGGGCGCACTCGTCCGCATCTGTTAAAAACAAAAACACACTCAATCAGCAGACCAATACAGTGCAAAATGCACATTTACATACAGTGGTCTTCTCGTCATCGCATTAACGGACAGTTAAAAAGAGTGAGCTTGTTAGCTTGAATAAACAATGACATTTTTAGTTCATAAATGAACAGTTTTTCATTGCACACACCACTATTTGGAAACTGATTTCAGAATATCTTCCACACTTTGGATCCAATTCAAACTCTAATGGAAATGAAAAGACAGTATTTTCTTTATTCTTATTTTAAGAGGGTCCAAGAGGGAACTCTTCTGGCTCCTCTCTCTGGGTGGCTGGGTGGGTAGGATGGACACTAGACAGGTTAAGTGTCTTGTTAGTTGACACAAAAATGGTGCTCAACGTTCTCCTCCAAGTCCGTTGCGATGACCAAGAAAGTTGCAAAAGTTCTGAAATGTGTAATGGTGCGTCATGTGACTCATGTGACTGTAATGGTGCGTCATGTGACTCGTTGGACAGTGTTGGCGAGAAGGTTGACGAGGGAGTCTTAGCTAGTAAGCAGAAATGAACTTGAACTCTTCGATCAAATATATTTGTAATGTCCTTCAAGAAGCCTGTAGAGCTATTCCCCACAACAGTTATCTTACCTAAGAGAGTTCAGGCTGTGCTGAAGAATAACGGTGGTCAAACCAACTATTGACTTTAAAGTTGTTAAATTCTACAAACTCTCTTTGTGTTACAAATTGTATTTATGCATGTGTACATGTTGTAATAAATCACTGCGACTATTGTCTCATTTCTCATATTACAAAATACAGATGGTCCTCAACATGATGGTCCTCAACACCTCAACGATGGTTCCACTTAGGATTTCCTGAAGTTACGATGGCAATACAAGATTGGAGACTTTTGCACAGTGCTTTAATAGGGAGTCGGCCATAGGATCGGAAGATCAGGGTTCAAACCTCCCAGTAGGTTGCCCTGAGGCACTTTGAGCAAGGTACCATTCCTGTCACTGCTCCCCGGGCGCTTTTACAGCTGCCCCCAGCTGCAAGGTGTGTGTTTTTGTGCATGGGTTTAATACAGAGGTCCAATTTCGTTGTGGCTCACTGTGCGCTATGCTGTGTACTCACAATGACAAGAATAATGACTTTCACTTTTCACGTTCTGAACCACATCGGAATTCATTCTATGATTTTCACCCTCACACCATGTGCAGCATGGGGCCAGCCTTACATTTGGCGCCCGGGGAGCAGGGATGGGGACGCTACCTTGCTCACAAGCACCTCAAGTCAAACCTTGTGACTTGGGATTCAAACCCACGACCGTCCGATCCTGAGGCCTAGTCCCCAAACGCTAGGCCGCCACTTCCACATCGACCTCCGTCGAGCTGGATCCGATACATTTATAAACACGTTCAATTTGGTGTTGTTCATTATGAAACATAAGCTTCATGCTCCGATTACTTGAACCCTCTTGCCGAGTGAGTCTTTTTAATCCAGGATGCAAATGTGAAAGCGTTCCTGTGTGTTCATTACCACATGCTCTTACCCCGAGTGTTTTTTCCTAAAAGTTTCATCCCCGAACTCCCAGAGCATCGTACTGAACGCAGCCACTCTAACATGGCGAGTCGGATTGGAATCGGAGCCGTGGGCTGGATTTTCAACAGGTGTGCTGCCCCTGGAGAGTGCCTATAGAGTTTATTATCTGTATCCGTTACTTCGGGCGGGTGCTCGGATCCGCTAATATGATGAGTCATCGGCAAGTGTAACCAAAGAAGCTCATAGGCGCAGATGTAGAGGATATGCCTTAGTAATTCCCAGCTTACACCAACTCACATATGCAAACACACACACTCTCACACACACACACACAGTTTCCAACCGCACCATACTGAGTTGCGCCGCTGCCAGCCGGAGCTAACCACACACTCATTGCATTCATAAATTAAATCAGTGCATTAGACTGGCCCTGAGCTCTGAGGTTTTTCCCAGACTGGGAAGCAGGGACACAACAGCTCTAATTAGTGTAAGTGTGGGTGGGTGTGTGTGTGTTCTTGTGAGTATATGTGGGTCACATCCTTACAAACGTCTGGGACGGCAGCTCCAGAGACACGGCTCAACTCAGTAACCCATAAAACCCGGGGACCTCAAACTTTTTTTTTTTTTTTTTTTTTTTGGTCAGGCTCCCCTTCCAGGAAGGAAAAAAATTCCAGGGACCCCCACATTCCACTTTCTCTCATGTTAGACACATTAGGCAAATATACAGCTATAAATTACTGTCTGAGCTGCTATGCTGTTATAATAAGCAGATGATTTAGTATTTAAGTTAGGATGGCCAAAATATGTCCGCGCTTAGGCCGAGGCTGTCTTTTATTTTTATTTTTTTGGCATGTGATGATTCTGCCAAAAGAAGAAGCCCATTTCTAAAGACTATCTGAATGTGATGGTCATTTTAGCAACTAGTATTAAGTGGCTTTATCTGATTTACAAATTACCCTTTCTTCTTCTTCTACTTTCAGCTGCTCCCATTCAGGGGTCGCCACAGAGGATCATCCGTCTCCATTTCTTCCTGTCCGCTGCATCTTCTCCAAACCAACCACACCTGCATGTCCTCTCTCACCACGTCCATAAACCTCCGCTTTGGTCTTCCTCTTCTCCTCTTTCCTGACAGCTCCATCTTCATCATCCTCCTTCCAATATAATCCTCATCTCTTCTCTGGACATGTCCAAACCAACGTAACCTTGTCTCCAAATGTCCAATCTGAGCATCCTCATCACACCCAACGAAAAATCTCAGTGTCTAACTCTGACACCTCCTGTCTTTTTCGTCAGTGCCACCATCTCCAAACCGTATGACATAGCTGGTCTCACTACTGTCCTGTAAACCTTCCCTTTTACTCACTGGTACCCATCTGTCACGAATCACTCCAGCCACTCTCCGAATTGAAAAATTTTAAATCGAAAGTACAGATTTGATGAGAATAACTCAGCAGCAAAAGAATGGAATAGATCAGATAACAGACACTATATATGTATATATATATATATATATATATATATATATATATATATATATATATATATATATATATATATACACACACACACACACACATGCCACACACACACACACACACACACACACACACACACACACACATACACATACATATATATATATATATAACACACACACACACACACACATATATATATATATATAAACACACACACGCACTTACGTGCGTGTCAGAAATAGTCATTAGTCACTATGGCCATTCTAGTGAAAGAAGATTGACCCGCTGCTAGTTTAACTTAAATTTAAATGAATTTTTGAAGAATATTTTATATTTTTTAAAGTTTCAACTTACAAAACCTCTACACCAAAACTAAATAAGTATTTCTAAATATAACTAAATAAGTATTTCTTTCACTTTCACTTTTATTTGTCTTCATATATTGATACATATATTTTTGCCATCCATCCCCCCACTTTTTCAAACCAAATAATAGTGCAATTTATTGTAATATTATAATTATAATCATTATAATTATTGTTGCAGGTACATTTATTTACCACCGGCATAAAAAAAAGAATCCTTAATACTGGATGTAATAATCACAAAATCACATCACTGATTCCAGGGAAACCCACTCAACCAGTGCATTGACACACACACACACACACACACACACACACACACACACGATGATGTTAAAGAGAAAACATAATGGGGACCTTTGTAGTTGTCGGCTGAAGAAACTCCAAACACAGCATCGCCCGTCGGAATACTGCCCTGGCCAGCCGGACACATCTCAGCAAACTTATCTGTGGGAAACAACAGCAGACGTGGATGGTTATTTTTCCCATTTTCTCCCAAATTTCATCAAGCTACTTTTCTAACTACTGCTTCTGTCACTGGATGTCTCAATACACTGTGAAATGATTGCTGTTGGTTGTGTTTCGTCACAGATGCCCCGCACCGGCAGGCATTAATCTAAGTGAGGGGCATTCCCTCCCGGAGAGAGCAACGCCAGTCATGCTCTCTTGGCCTCCTGGTATTAGACGCCTGTGGCATCGCTTGGGATTGAACTCAAACCCTCTTGGACGGCTGATTTATAACTTTTCACTGCAGATGTTTCGTTTTCTACTGAAGCGAAACAGAACTGGGAAGCTGAAAAATCAACTTTTGACAAATGTCCCAGTATCTCTTACTATAGTGGTATTTTTTCGATTCATTAGATTTATGGCGGTCTTAATTTATAGTAAGGGAAATACAGTGGTATGCAAAAGTCTGGGGACCCCTAGTGTGGACCACTAGTCTAAAGAAGTTCAATAATAGTTAAAGTTTGTATCTGTGTCCATATTTTTCCCCCTTTATAGAAAGTGTTTTTAATAACTGTGTGATAAGACACTAATAATGCCTGAAACAGCGCTGTAACAACTATCGTTATTCACTGTTGCTGAAGCATTATAGGATAAGTATTTCAAATTTTGAAATATAGCAGGGGAGCAGTGATGGGTTGCCCTGAGTTACCCTTGAGCAGGGTACTGTCCCCATGTGTCTGGGATTCAAACCCATGACCTTCTGGTCCTGGGGCCTACTCCCTAAAAACTAGGCCACCGCTGCCCCATTCCACATTTGACTGTGAGTGCCCAAACTTTCACACTCTGTTCTGTTAATCTTCCACATGTAGGCGTAATACTGCTGCTGCCGGCCCACCACTCTCACACTCATAAACTCACACTCAAAAAACTCAGGGACAAACCAAGGCCTAGACATGCCGGTGGATTTCATTATCCATTGTTTGCCCAGAGATCCAAAACAAAATCAAAACTAAAACTCAGGGCCAACCCTGGCCCAGACAGATCAGTAAATTCGGGTTTGTTAAGGGTGGTGTGGGGGGTCGCCAGTGTCGCAGGGTGCTCTCGTGTTTGTAAAACCCCTGGATCTGTCCTTTTTAGTCAGATCTCTCCTTTCTTAGTCTGGATCAGTCCTTTTTAGTCAGGTTGTATTAGGAGTCACATTACTGCATTCTTTAAACTTACGGTCTGTATAATGAGCTCAAAACAGAACTGAGTTTTTTGAGATGGGCGGCTGTCCTCCACCTGTGTGGTGGACGGTTTGGGTGTTTCCTGAGGGCAAGTCCATCGATCTCCGTGAGGGTGATGAGTTCTATGCTAGCTGCTACACAGAGTCGGCGAAACTACATTCATCTTATTTTCTCCCGACCTGAACTTCAGATCAGCTCCATCAGTCTGGCTCTTCTGCAGGAGCTGCTGCCATGAAGATTAAAGATTCCCCCACTCAAACAGAGCTTCCACCATTAGATCATGAACCTCTTTTACTTTTACTGTAACTCATGCTTACTGGAAATTACCACTATACAGGGTTTTTCTCTCTCTTTCTTTCCTTTTTATTTCCGGTGTCGAACCAAAGGAGGATGGGTTCCCCTTTTGGGTCTTGGTTTCTCCCAAGGTTTCTTCCTCATGTTTGGGGAGTTTCTCCTTGCCTCTGTCGCCCTCGGCTTACCCAGTTGGGGCTCGGACCCGGATTGTGTAAAGCTGCTTTGTGACAACAACAGTTGTAAAAAGCGCTTTATAAATAAAGTTGACTTGACTTGACTATTACCTGTTCCCTGTACGGGACAGGGAATGACCTCACAGTTGTCGCCCCAGCCTGCTCCCAGTGTGCAACAGCACTCCTCCAGGGTCACACTGCTGGTCAGAACATTGTCACACAAATTCTTGTCACTCAGGTTGTAGTAACACTCTTTCCTCTCGATGGATGATGCTGTGAAGAAAACACCAGAAAAAAAAATTGTATATGTATTTTATGGTTCAAATTTCATACATCCAGCATTATATATTTAGACCAACCGTGAAAAGAATCTAAAGCTTTCTTGCAAATAAAACCACATACATTTACAATCAGATCTGCAAAGTTAAATAAAGTCCTGATGGGAAAATAATGGATAAATCAATAAGCAGCAAACTAACAAAAGCAACATCAAGGTGTTAAGTGGAGATAAGAGCAAACTGTTCCAGTGGAGACTCTCGAGGGGTGCAGTTACCCCCTACTGTCCCAAAGCATCCACCAGCTGTAAGAAGAGTGCGACAGGCTACAATATCTTGGGTTTGGGGTCACAATTTTTATTTAATTTAGGCTATTTTACGGGTTCTGCCCTAATATAGATCTAAAACTGAGAGAATGGGGTTCTCATGTTCTCATTGCACGAGAATCAAAAATGTCACAGGCAGAAAGACAGTGTCTGATTGGTCAAGCTCAACCCTAAGCCCAACTGCCAGTGGTGGCCAATAGCCATGCTAATAGCGGTTTCCAACATGGAGCAATGGATCCATAATTTCATTCTGATTTCATTTTGGAGACATCATGCCTTGATTTTTAAGTCCCTAAAAAGTAAGTGCTGGATTATAAAACTTCTAAAAGGGATAAACACTCGATTTCTCACTGGGCCAAAAGGAATTATTTAAAAAGAGAGATATTTAATTTCTTGCAAACCCCTCGCCCGGACGTGGGTCACCGGGGCCTCCCTCTGGAGCCAGGCCTGGAGGTGGGGCCCGCTGGCGAGCGCCTGGTGGTCGGGCCTTCACCCATGGGGCCCGGCCGGGCTTAGCCCGAAGAGGCAACGTGGGTCCCCCTTCCCATGGGCTCACCACCTGTGGGAGGGGCCAAAGAGGTCGGGTGCGTTGTGAGCTGGGCGGTGGCCGAAAACGGGGGCCTTGGCGGTCCGATCCTCGGCTGCAGAAGCTGGCTCTAGGGACGTGGAATGTCACCTCTCTGGTGGGGAAGGAGCCTGAGCTAGTGCGCGAGGTTGAGCAGTTCCAGCTAGATATAGTTGGACTCACCTCGAAGCACAGCTTGGACTCTGGAACCAGTCTCCTTGAGAGGGGCTGGACTCTTTTCCACTCTGGAGTTGCCACCGGTGAGAGGCGCCGAGCAGGTGTGGGCATACTTATTGCACCACGGCTTGGGGCCAGTACATTGGGGTTTACCCCGGTAGATGAGAGGGTGGCAGCCCTCTGCCTTCGGGTCGGGGGACGGGTCCTTATTGTTGTCTGCGCTTATGCGCCAAACAGCATTCTGGACTACCCACCCTTTCTGGGGTCTCTGGAGGGGGCGCTAGAGAGCGTCCCTCCTGGTGACTCGATCGTTCTGCTGGGGGACTTCAATGCTCACGTGGGTAATAACAGTGACACCTGGAAGGGCGTAATTGGGAGGAATGCCCCCCCCGATCTGAACCAGAGCGGTGTTTTGTTATTGGACTTTTGTGCTCGTCACGGATTGTCCATAACGAACACCATGTTCAGGCATAAGGATGTCCACATGTGCACCTGGCACCAGGACACCCTAGGCCGCAGTTCAATGATCGACTTTGTGGTTGTGTCATCGGACTTGCGGCCCCATGTCTTGGACACTCGGGTAAAGAGAGGGGCGGAGCTGTCAACCGACCATCACCTGGTGGTGAGTTGGCTTCATTGGTGGGGGAGGATGCCGGTCAGACCTGGTAGGCCCAAACGCATCGTGAGGGTCTGCTGGGAACGTCTGGCAGAGTCCCCTGTCAGGACAAGCTTCAACTCCCACCTCCGTCAAAGCTTTAACCACATCCCGGGGGAGGTGGGGGACATTGAGTCTGAATGGACTATGTTCCGCGCCTCCATTGTCAAGGCGGCTGACCGGAGCTGTGGCCGGGAGGTGGTTGGTGCCTGTTGCGGTGGCAACCCTAGAACCCGTTGGTGGACACCAGCGGTGAGGGATGCCATCAAGCTGAAGAAGGAGTCCTACCGGGCCTTTTTGGCCAGTGGGGCTCCGGAGGCAGCTGATAGGTAGCGACAGGCCAAGCGGAATGCGGCTCTGGTGGTTGCTGAGGCAAAAACTCGGGCATGGGAGGAGTTTGGAGAGGCCATGGAGAAGGACTTCCAGACAGCTTCGAGGAAATTCTGGTCCACCATCCGGCGTCTCAGGAGGGGAAAGCAGTGCACGGTCAACACAGTGTATAGTGGGGATGGTACGCTGCTGACCTCGACTCGGGACGTTGTGGGTCGGTGGGGGGAGTACTTCGAAGACCTCCTTAATTCTACCAACATGCCTTCCGAGGAGGAAGCAGAGCCTGGGGATATCGAGGTGGACTCTTCCATCTCTGGGGTCTAGGTTGCCAAGGTGGTCAAAAAGCTCCTTGGTGGCAGGGCTCCGGGAGTGGATGAGATCCGCCCAGAGTTCCTCAAGGCTCTGGATGTTGTAGGACTGTCATGGCTGACACGCCTCTGCAACATCGCATGGACATCGGGGATGGTGCCTCTGGATTGGCAAACCGGGGTGGTGGTCCCCCTCTTTAAGAAAGGGGACCGGAGGGTGTGTTCCAATTATCGAGGGATCACACTTCTCAGCCTCCCGGGGAAAGTCTATTCAGGGGTCCTGGAAAGGAGGGTCCGTCGGATAGTCGAACCTCAGATCCAGGAGGTGCAATGTGGTTTTCGTCCAGGTCGCGGAACAGTGAACCAGCTCTACACCCTTAGCAGGGTCCTGGAGGGTGCATGGGAGTTTGCCCAACCAGTTTACATGTGCTTTGTGGACTTGGAGAAGGCATTCGACCGTGTCCCTCGGGGGCTCCTGTGGGGGGTACTCCGGGAGTATAGGGTATCGGATTCCCTGTTAAGGGCTGTCCGGTCCCTGTACAACCGGTGTCAGAGCTTGGTCCGCATTGCCGGCAGTAAGTCGGACCTGTTCCCGGTGAGGGTTGGACTCCGCCAGGGCTGCCCTTTGTCACCGATCCTGTTCATAACTTTTATGGACAGGATTTCTAGGCGCAGCCAGGGCGTTGAGGGGGTCCGGTTTGGTGGGCTCAGGATTGGGTCTCTGCTTTTTGCAGATGACGTTGTCCTGTTGGCCTCATCATGCCATGACCTTCAGCACTCTCTGGATCGGTTCGCAGCCGAGTGTGAAGCGGCTGGGATGAGAATCAGCACCTCTAAATCTGAGGCCATGGTCCTCAGTCGGAAAAGGGTGGAATGCCCTCTCAGGATTGGGAGTGAGACCTTGCCCCAAGTGGAGGAGTTTAAGTATCTTGGGATCTTGTTCACGAGTGAGGGTAAGATGGAGCGGGAGATCGACAGGCGGATCGGGGCAGCTTCTGCAGTGATGCGGGCTCTGCATCGGTCCGTCATGGTGAAGAAGGAGCTGAGCCGGAAGGCAAAGCTCTCAATTTACCAGTCGATCTACGTTCCCACCCTCACCTATGGTCACGAGCTGTGGGTAGTGACCGAAAGAACGAGATCGCGAATACAAGCGGCCGAAATGAGTTTCCTCCGCAGGGTGTCTGGACTCTCCCTTAGAGATAGGGTGAGAAGCTCAGCCATCCGGGAGGGGCTCAAAGTAGAGCCGCTGCTCCTCCGCATCGAGAGGAGTCAGATGAGGTGGCTCGGGCATCTGATTAGGATACCCCCTGGACGCCTCCCTGGTGAGGTGTTCCGGGCACGTCCCACCGGAAAGAGACCCCGGGGAAGACCCAGGACACGCTGGAGAGACTATGTCTCTCGGCTGGCCTGGGAACGCCTTGGGATCCGCCCGGAGGAGCTGGAAGAAGTGGCCGGAGAGAGGGAAGTCTGGGCATCCCTGCTGGAGCTGCTGCCCCCGCAACCCGACCTCGGATAAGCGGAAGAAAATGGATGGATGGATGGATATTTAATACTGATGAATGCAAAATGTACTTCATGAATGTTTCATTATATGTTAATGTCTTTCTGAGGAGCAACAAAAAATATCACAGGAACTGTCAGGGTAGATGGTGCTCTGCCTCACCTGGGCTCATGAAGGTGTGCTTCATTGGGGACTGGCTTTATTAGGCCCAATGAGTCAGAGCAGAGCGTCGGTCATTGAAGAGGCTGAGCCTTAGTGCTGACGGTGGTGTTTGAGTTCTTTGTGATTGTTTTGTTTGTTATGATTAATAAAGTCAAGAACCAGACTCCTGGCTATGCATTGATGTCCTTACAGGAATAATCTGTTTTGCAGAATTCCTATTTAACTTACACCAAATAATGCCTCTTCCTTTGAGAGTGAACTTTTGGTAGAAAGACGCTGGTTTAAATTTGCAGATTTGTGCAGCTATCTGGAGAAGCTTATTTCCCAGCCCCTGCATGTGTCTCAACGGCAGGCAGTACTCTCCAGTATCTTCAAGTGTAGCTAACTTACAAACTATAGAGAGAATCCAGCTGCTCTAGAGTCATGTTCACCCTCCCGGGTTTCATTCTCCTCTTATTACCATGAGTTCTCCCAGCAATCTGGACGGGAGAAAAGCACAGGTCCCGATTTATCCCAAAACAAACCCCCATCACCCTCCCCTTCCGCTTCACTCCACAGTCAACAAGCTTGACAGGTAAACACAGATAGTCCCAGCTCACTTTCCAAAGCACCCCCCAAAGACAAGCTACATGTTTAGTTGTTCACAGATGGAAGAAGTTAACATTCCTTTTCATCAGCCATTTACAGCCATTAAAGCTCATGTATAATTGATGCATTGCAACCAGCAACAGCTGACTTCCCATCTAGGCATCTCGCCTCTGCGTTTTTTGTTTCAGTTGCCTCCCAAATGAAACAAGTCTTGCAGTGAAAGTGTAATTTCCGGGCATGGCTGGTTGCTTCTCAAAGTCTCGCTGAATTTGAGAAAGGTCTAACCACCATCTGAACTTTTTCCAAAAATCTACTGAAAGTGAAAAAAAGTGAAAGTGACAATCCTTGTCATTGCGAGGTCACAGCACACAGTGAACCACAACAAAATTGGACCTCTGCATTTAACCCATGCAAACACCGTGCAGCAGCGGGCAGCTATTGAAAGCGCCCAGGGAGCAGTGACGGGGACGGTACCTTGCTCAAGCGTACCTCGGAGCAACCTACTGGTGAGGGAATCGAATCTACAATCTTCCGATGCGGGGGCAACTCCCTAACCTCCCTGGGACCACTTGAGCCATAGGTCCATAGGCAAGTACCCTACCATAGACCACCGCCACCCTTTGGACCTCATAGTACTGCTTTTGCCAACTTCACGCTGTCTGTCAAACATTTGGAACCAGTATTTCAGCAGAGAAGGACCAAAAGTGGCAAGTGGGGAGTAGATGGCAAGAAGGAGGTCCAAAATATTTCTAAAATGATTGACGAAAGTATGAGGAAACTGAGGGGGTGGCAGGTAGTGGCTCTGGGTTCAGTTTCTAGTTTTTAGTTCCACTCATACTACTTCTGATTTGTAAACATCATGTATATCATCTCTAGCTATGGTTCCAAAAATTTTAAAAATGCATATATTAAATAGCAATTTCTATAGATGTCAACAATTCTGTATTTACATCTTAAATAATCTGTAATCTTATTTGAAGTTGTTTTCCAGTTAAAACTCAGACTAGGGTTCTAAAGGTTCAAGGGCTAAAATAATCTGATAATCCCCCACCACTGACATATAGCAGCTTCAGTGAAAGTGAAAGTGACTATGTGTCATTGTTGATACACAGCACGCAGCAAACCAAAATAAGCTTCTTTCTCCATGTTGCCCATTATGCAGTGCAGCTAAACATCTAGTGCCTGGGGAACAGTAATGGGGATGGCACCTTGCTCAGGGTAGCCATCTGTCTGGGGCTCAAACCCATGACCTTCCAATCATGGTGCCTAGTTCCAAACAACTAGGTCACCACTGCCCCATCTACTAGTTAAGGTGCATAAAAAACAGAAAATGGCCTCGTTTTAACTCTTAGCTGATGCAAGGTTGCTGTACCAAAGCATCCCTAAATGATTACCAAACAGCTATGTATGTACATGTATTATGCTACACTGAAAGTTTTAGGTGCTCCCACACTTTTGATGCACCTTGCAATGCTTATGCAAGAACTGAAAAGCTGCAAAAACATAGTCGTAAGCAATGTAAGGAAATGTAACTTCTGGTAGGTCTCATAGGCCCCATCTCCATTACTGCATGTATAGCGTAGCATGGGATTTACTTCATTAATCCTCTGACCCTAATGTGCCCAGGAGCTTTGAGGTCAGGGCCTTGTGTTCCCCTGAAAGCAGATCCCATTTCTACCATGCCTCTTCTCATGCAGCCCTCATTCATCAAGCCTGTTCTTCTCGGTGCTGCTATCAGACCAGGGCAATGAGAGGCACCCCAACTAAAGCAAGTTAATGTCCATATACATTAGTGAATGACTGTTCCCTGAAAAAGGACTCTAATGGGGTAAAAGCAATACAAGGACATTTAGGGACTGGACAGGAAAGGGGTGCGTTTGATTGGACGAGCCACGCATGCATCTGTACATGGAGGAAGCAGCTCTGTGGATAACGGAAAAAGGCGTTTAACATTTTGCAGGTGGTGTATTGATTTAGGAAAGGCTCCAAACTCTGAATGGTCGGGTTCACCATTAGACTGCAAGTATCCATAGTTGGTTTGAATTAAAAATAATGTAATGTTAGAACAGCCATTTTGCTCAGAAGTAGAAAACGTTGGGAGGGAAGTCTTCTCCTACTTCATCTTCTTTCAGCTCGCTAGGCATCACCACACTGGATTCCATTTCTTCCAGTCCTCTGTATCTTCCTCTTTCACACCAACCCCATTCATGTCCTCTCACCACATCCATAAACCTCCTCTTTGGCCTTCCTCTTCACCTCTTGCCTGGTAGCTCCATCCTCATCATCCTTCTTCCAGTATAACCCTTGTCTCTCCACCACACATGTCATTGCGAAGTCACAGCACAGCACACAGTGAACCACAACGAAATTGGACCTCTGCATTTAACCCATGCAAACACTGTGCAGCAGGGGGCAGGTATGAAAGCACCCGGGGAGCAGTGATGGGGACGGTATCTTGCTCAAGTGTACCTCAGGGCAACCTACTAGGTCACAGACTGGGATTTCTCAGTCGTCTCATTATTATTTTACCTCATTATTATGAGGTAAAAGTGAAAGCGACTGCCATTGTGAACACAGCAGTGAAGCACCATGAAAATTCTCCTCAGCATTGAATCCATACAGACTCAGCGTAGCAGAAGGCAGCCATATCCAGTGCCCGGGGGGCAGTGACAGGTACGGTAAATAGCTCAAAGGTCCCTCAGGGTAACCTACTGGTGCTGGAATCAAACTCACAACCTTCCGATTATAGTCCCAAACCACTAGACCATCACTGCTCCGTAGCATTTCTGCATGAAAACGTTACCTTCAGTTGCAGATAAGCATCTGGCTGTCATCCGGTCGAACTCCAGACCCTCAGAGCAGACACACAGGAAGGACCCGGGCACATTCTCACACAATGCCTCGCCACAAACGTTGCTCAAGAGCTCACACTCATTCAGATCTGCAGAAATGAAAGAAGCAATTGTTTGTCATCAAGCCTCTGAATCTAGTTTATCATCTGGGTTTACTTTGTGAACAATAGTAAGCTGACAGTTTGTTAAATTAGTGTTAGCATAATGAAGCATGCACATTTCACGGTCAAACTTGGGAACCCTAAAAAAAAGCTCCAACTCATTATAACCTCTACAGATGAGGTGGTCTATCCTTTTCCTTTTTCTGTACAAAAGTATTGGCCACTCCTCATTTTTACTGCTTCCAGACTTTCCAGGCTTTCTTGTTTTCTTAATGCAATGTTGAGGATCAGTTCACCAAGTTTACTAAAGGGCAAAGTTTTTGGCTCTCATGACCAGTATCAGAGACAGAAGCAGTGTTGGATCATCTCCACAGAGAACAAAAGGCAGAAGAGCTCTGGAATGTCCTTCAAGAAGCCTGGAGAATGAATCCTGAAGGCTTAGAAAGAAATTCTAAGAAAGCTCGCCAAAGAGAGTACAGGCTGTGTTGCGATATAATGGCGAACGTGTGAAATGTAGACTTTAAAGCTGGGCAGAATTCTACAAACTCTGTGCTATAAACTGTATTCACATGTGTGTTTGCACAAATCCTTTTCCTAAAAATATAAAGAAGTCAGGGAGACTCATGGCTAGTGCAGTGCTGTATCTCATTTTCTGTTCTGTGAGAATGCAGCCCTGAGGTGCCCTTGAGCAAGGTACTGTACCGATCACTGCTCCCCAAGTGCTGGAAACAGCTGCCCCATGCTGCACGGTGTGAGTGGCTGAAAAGCAAAGATGAGGTTTCACTGTGTGCTGTGCTGCGTTTCACAATGACAAATAGTCGCTTTCACTTCACTTTCACTATGAAGTGCTAAATGCTAAGGTTGCTTAGGAGACTTTTTAATAGAAAGTGAAAGTGACTATCATTGTGAGCACACAGTGTTCCTTGCTCAAAGACATCTCAGGCTACTGGCCTGGGGATCGAAACCATGACCTTTTGATCCTGGGACCTTGTCCCTAACCAAAAGGCCATTGCTGCCCCCTAGGATTTCCACCCTTCTGGACTGGGAAACTCCCTCAGATGCCACTAGCAACGAGTGATGTGATGTCATGGTGGATCTCATGTGCCATAGGGTGCTGCGCTTGGTGACCTTGTTGGGTAACTTGTCGAGCAAGTAATCCTTACAAAATATCTAATAGCTTCCATCAAGCTTGGCAATGTCTGAAAATGCAAACTGCTTCATCAAATGTTTGAAAAATGAAAAAACAAAGGGCTTCTAGGTTTGTCATTCATATGCACCACCAATGCTGCTACTTCGGTGATTCCACGGCATCGATTCTGGTGGGATATTGGAGCCATACAATGATATGATTGTGCAAACGAGTTCTAATTCAAGCTAGATTATTACAGGATTTTATCTGATACCATGCTTTTCCTTCTGATTTCCATCCCAACCTACTCTTACCTCCATGCCAACCCCTGCATTCGAGTGGCGCCATCTTAAAAAGCGATCCTGAAAGGCGGTTTCCCTGCTAGTTTTAAAGCCCATCAAATTTTCAAGCATTGGTCACTGTCATCTTGCCCCAGGACACGAACACAAGTGTAAAATTGGCCTTTTGAACGACACTTGTGCGTCAAGATCATGACGTAGAGAAAATGCAAAAATCTAGCACGAGCTTTCTGTCTTCTGGCCCGTCCCCGCTCCTGCCCCTGTCCTCCACCCTCTCAAATACAACTTCACTAAAAGCTTTCTTTTCCTCCTCCCAATTCTGTCCACATCTGCAACTCTCATTCAGCCTGCCTTTATCAATCATCCCTGAGCGTTCCCATACAAAAGCATACGATAAATCAAGCCGTGAGGAGAGCCTTAATGTGAAATAGACTCCGCAGCACCGGTGGAGCCATCCAGTCAGCCAGACGCACACGCTCTGTGTCTGCATACATGCCCGTTCCCTCGCAATAAGGGTGGGCCAGCTTGTCAATGAGGCTGAAAGTGTTAAGGGGAGAACTGAAGTGTGTGATGTGTGTGTGCACCTCTGGCTCCAGGAGTGCGCTGGACTCCATTTCCCATTAAGGTCCTTTAAACAGCATAGATGCTCTGCAGTTGGGGAGCAGTAAAAAACTAAGAGAGTCATACGGGCCAAAAGAACAATGTAAAAGGCAGGTAGGGCCTCATAAAAGATTTTTTTCTTCCTTGGTGTGGGAGAGAGAAGTGTTGTCTTCTGTTGAAAAAACTCACATCATGGAAAACTGGGCATTTTTGAAAGGCTTTAATGAAAACGCTGGACGATTCAAACCCTATCATTCACTCACAGTCCATATATGGCAAAGAAGTATTTGGATTCCCTCGTTTGTGATGTCATAAATGCAAAACATTTGCATACGAGTGGTTATTTATCCTATAGTGATTTAGCTCCGCCCTTTTACACCCATCAAGTCTTAAAGGCACGGAGACTAAACTGGCCTTCTTTATTCTAACGGATACACAGAAACTGACTGACGGGTAAAAATTGTGACTTTCTTCGGGATATAAACCAACATATGCGTCAGAAATTGCCCTCAGGATAAGAGAAAGAGCTTATCTAATTACTAATCTAATCTCGTCTAATGCTGAGGGGTGAAAGTATGACGGGACATTACAATTCTGAGGTTTCTCCTCAAGAATATAAAACTTTAAAGTTTTATTTTTTTTTTGGGGAAATAAAATTCTGGATATTTTTCTTTTAATTGCTGATCAGTAACATAGGATATATAAAAACACTCCAGGTGAACTACTTCCCGGTTACAATTTAAAGTGAAAGTGACTATTCTTGTCATTGTGAAACACAGCACAGCACGCAGTGAGCCACGAAGAAATTAAGCGAAATGTAGCCTCTGCATTTCACCCACACACAAACACGCTATTGAAAACGCCCAGGGATCAGTGAAGAGGGCGGTACCTTGCTCAAGGGAACCTCAGGGCAACCTACTGGTCTGGGATTCAAACCCATGACCTTCTGATCCCAGGCCAACTCCCTAACCACTAGGTTACTGCTGCCCCAGCAGTGAACTGAAGCAAGAACTGAAGTGTGTTTTTGACTCTTTCACTAAAATGTGTGACTCTCGCGCTGACCTGATTTGCTAATCAGAGACTTTTGCAATCCCTTGAAAGTGGGACCTTCATCAGAGCAAGAGGACGTTTCCACGTTCCACTCAAACTGCTGGATATAGGTTTCATTTCAAATGAAAAACATTTTATTAAATTAGGAAATAAAAGGATTTAGATGTCCAGACTTTCAACCTCCAAGCATTTATTACCAGCCTCATTAACGACCCTGTGTCTTTCTTTCTTTTGTCTTCTTGTCAATTAAGCCCTGGAATAGTTGGGAAAAACTGGGTATATCTGGAAGCAGCTGTGGAGGTGGAAGAGGGACATGAAATTATAGTAGAACTAATGGAGCTGATTTTCGCCGAGCATCTAGTATTCTTTCTGCACAGTTCAGTTTTCTCCAGGCTGGAGCTTTTCCTCTGTCTGAGAAACCAGAGAAGGAGAGGAAGGATGGAGGAGTGTTGGAAACAGAGAGAAGGAAGGGTAGAGAAGCTGAAGGTACAGAGAGATGGATGGGAGACGAGGGAGGGACGAATGGAGGGCACAGACAGATTACAGAGAAGAAGAAGGGAGGAAGGGCCAGGAGGGGGAAAACACTCGAATGTTACTGTGTTAGACTCGCTCGAGTATTTCAAACTGAGGGAAAAAAGCTTTTGTAGCACTTTTTCCAATTTCATTTCATATTGTGGCACATTCAATAAAAAAAACATCCATCCAACTTCATCTCAGTGTAAAATGAAACTCTGACAACTTAAAAAGTATGTGATATTTTCTTGATTCTGTTAACGGAGGTGCAGTGGACAGCGCTGACGCCTCACAGGTATAAGGTTCTGGGCTCCATCTCAGCCTAAGCTTTGTAAGATCCTGGGATCCTGCTCTGCAGGTCTGAGTGGGATTCTCCCAGTTTGCATCCACAACCCAAAGTCACGTCAGACTCTTCCTCTGTCTCTCACTTTCTTTCTCTTTCTCTCTGTCTTCCCCGCTCTCCTTCCTTCTCTGACTCACTCTATCTCCTTCTCTCTCTCACTGTCTCGCTCTCTATTTCTCCTGCTCCCTCAGTATCTTGCTGTCTCACTTCCCCTCTTTCTCTCTTTCTGTCTCGCTTTCTCTGTCTCTTTCCCTTTCTTTCTGTCTCGCCCTCTCTTCTCTCTCTTTGTTTTCGATTTCTCTTTCTCTTTCTCTCTCTCTCTCTTCGTCTGTCCCACTTTCTCTGTCTCTTCCACTCTGTCTTGTCCTCTCTCTTTCTGCTTCACTCCCTCTCTTTCTCTCTCTCTGTCCATCTCGACCGTGCCCTTCTCCACTGCACTGTTCAAACAAAACAGGGAAGTTATAAAAAGAACCCCCAAAAAACGACCCAGAAGGAAAGGCAGAGGAGACTAAACAAAAAGAAAAGAAAAAAGGGTACAAAGCAAAAGGAAGAAAAGACAAAAGAGGGGGACAAAACAAAAGGAGACAAAATAAAGGTAGACAGAACAAAAGAAAAAGAAGACAAAACAAACAAAGATGGGGCAAAAAAGGAGGATACAGTGAAAGGAAGAGAAGAAAGGAAGACAAAAGGAAAGGGTATAAATTCAAAAACAGATTGAGTAGAAAAAATGAAGAGCAGACAGATCAAAAGAAAGGAGAGGCGAAATGAAGATGAAGCGAAACAAAATAGGGAGACAAAATGGAAAAGACACAAAGCAGAGACAAGAAGACAAGACAAGAAGAACACACAGAATAAAAATGATCAATGTATGTGTTTGTGTATATATATATGTGTGTGTGTGTGTGTGTGTGTGTGTGTGTGTGTGTGTTCGCCCTCCCTCTGTCTGGGCTGGTCCAGGCTGAGGATGTTTAAAACATTAGCGAGCGAATGCGCTACACATTTGAATTGGACGAAAATAAACGGCCCCATCAATCACGGCCCTGGCGAAGCGTCTGCCTTTTTTCTTTTTTTGTTTTAAACATTGCCTGCGAGGTAAGAGGATGAAAAAAGCTCTACGTGTTGCTAGTGCAGAGTTAGACGTCCTTTAAAACACGGCTCCCGTCTACCCGCGTGAAAAGAGCTCCAAACGCAGGAGAAAGCAGCGTTTCATCTCTACCTTTCCACTGTCGTTCAAATGACATCATTAATCACTTATTTGTTCATTACTGCA
The DNA here is from genome assembly GCA_017165825.1 of Hepsetus odoe. NCBI lineage: Eukaryota > Metazoa > Chordata > Actinopteri > Characiformes > Hepsetidae > Hepsetus > Hepsetus odoe. The sequence goes on along the minus strand of CM029374.1, from coordinate 4,658,362 downwards.
ACCTAATGGATTACATTCACCTTTAAACTACATCACATCAGCATTTCAGAATTTGCATCGTTTTTTTTTCTTTTTAATGACCCAACTTTTACCACTTTTTCCAGAAACTGATCTCATTTTAGGTCTGATTTCTACTTTATTTTATTTTTAGGGTTGAAGCTATAAGTCAGTGATTGCTAAAAAAGACTAGAAGTCAATAGTCACCCAAAGTGTTCTTGTAAATTTACCCCTAAAACCTTTCTCCGCTCTCTCAAATGGTATAAAGTGCATTAAGGTGGTGCAGACCTGTGCATGTGGTTTAGGACCCAGTATGACTTCCAGCAGCCTTTTTAAACAGACCGCTGATCTAGAATCAGGACAGAAGGACAGAAGAATCTGATCTGAGATCAGCCTGCTTCGGGACCACCAGCCCGGAAAAGGCTGCCTAAACAGTGACCGACTGATTGGAGTAGGTGTTGACTTTGCAAGTGTTCATATAGAGACAGTAAAGAAAGTGAGACAGACGGAGAGAAAGAGAGAGTGAGAGGTTGGACCTAAAGGTGAAAAGTGGATGGTAAATGTGTTTTTAGTATTGATCACAACAAACACAAGGCTCATACAATCTTTAATATGATACAACCTCCAGCTCCACTCACCCACACAGCCCTGCTCATCAGATTCCTGGTAGCCAGGATCACACTGGCAGATGAAGGAGCCCACTGTGTTCTGACACACTCCATGTCCCTGACACAGACTCCTGTTCAGGGCGCACTCATCCAGATCTAGAGAGAGGGAGGACAGAAAGAGAAATTGAAAAGTCTCTGTGTGTCTCTACAGAGCAAAAGGACGGAAGCAGTAGTAATGCCGCATCGATGGGAACTCGGAATTCCCGCTCGCTAACTCGGAAAAACCAAAAACAACCACGGAAACGGAGGGAGGATAGCATATGAATGGATGAAGTAATGCTGGAAAGCTCACCAACAGGTACAATAGCAGGCGGAAGAAGAAGAACCAAGCCACACACATTCGATTCCAGAAGATCCCGAGCTTAGAAAAAACGCATGACAGCACAAGCACAGGACGTCCCTTCAAATCGACCGAGTCATTGGGTTCTTGGTCCACAAGCATTATTTTAAAGGATATGTCGACTATTCGATGCGATTCTTTTCTTTGGAGCGATTAGGAATAACTCCAATCGTTTTCCCGGAAGAGTCAAAGTCGTTACAGCAGCAAAGGCGGCCAATCTTCCCATCAATACCCTTGATTTCCAAAAAATCAAGATGTCTATAAACTTTTGGACATGCATTACTGCACAAAAGTCTTGAGCCACTGCTCATTTCTTTATAGTTTGCAGCATGTGCAAACACGCATGTAAACACAGTTTATAACACAAAGTTAGCTTGTAGAATTCTATCCAGCTTTAAAGTCAATATTTGGTTTGACCACCGTTATTCTCCAGCACAGCCTGAAGTCTCTTAGACGAGCTTTCTTGTCATTTCTACACATCGTATTGAGGAACAGTTCTCCAGGCTTCGTGAAGGACGTTCCAAAGCTCTTCTTTGGACGTCTGCTGCCTTTTGCCTTGACCCCACACTGCAGGTACAGGGACTGCACTGGAAGTGAGAGCCAAAAACGTCCTTCAGGAAGCCTGGAGAATGATTTCTTAAAAGTTCACATAAATACAAAAAAGTCTGGCTCTCTGGAAGCAAAATATGAAATGTTGCCTCAAGACTTTTGAGCAGTTCTGTATAACTGTGAAGATGTTTATTCACGTTAACACGTTCATTTTAAGCACCACTGTTTTCCCAACAATACCATACGTTGATTCGATCAGACAATCGGTCCTTTAGTTGGCCGTCAGCCCTTCAACACAAAGAGCAAGAAGCTGTGCACAGCATGGCTGAAGCTGATTTCCCCAAGGCAACCACATTGACTCACCCACACACACCCCGTGTGTGTTTCTTGCGTGGCCTGCCGGGCAGGGCATCACACACCTGTAGGATCCGGCCGTGTTCACGCACTGCCACGCCCCGCATATGCTCTGCCTGAGCTCGGCACACTCATCGATATCTGGCACACAAACAGCCAATCAGCATCAAGTGCATGACCAGTTTCTGGGGAAGGAGGATGAAAGAGAGGAACGGGGTTCTTGTTGTTTTACCCAGGCAGGCTTGAGTGGCCAGCTCCAGGCGGTAGCCTCCATCACACAGGCACCGAAACGAGCCATCTGTATTTACGCAAATGCTGTTCAAACATTTACTGCCGTCCAAGCACTCATTCACATCTGTAAAATTAAAATTCCACACACACACGGGGGAAAACGTCATGGAGCTTGGTACCAAACTGCAAAACAGAAGGGATCTCAGCACCTGCGGGCTAAAATTATACATGAAACAAATGATTATCATCAGCACTGAATCTTTAGCCCACTTTTGGCTCCTCCCACTTTTGGATATAGGCCACACCCACTTCCGTGAAATGAAAGTGAACTATTTGTCATTGCGCAACACAGTACATGGTGACACACAATGAAATGCATTTTCTGCTTTTAACCCACACACACCGTACAGCAGAGGACAGCCATGTCCAGCATGGGGACAGTACCTTGCACAAGGGTACCTCAGGGCAGTCTGCTGGTCTGGGATTCGAACCCACAACCTTACGGTCCTGGGGCCTAGTCCCTAAGCACCAAACCACCGCCCGCCTCCAAAAATGAGACCTCCATGTCTCGATTACAGGGACAGTCCCCCTGGAGGAACATGAGGTTAAGGGTTTTACTCAGGAACCCATTGGTGCTGGAGGTGGGATTGGAACCTGCGACCTCCTGGTCCATTCACCCACAGCGACTTTAAATAGCATCATCTATTTATAATTTTATAAAGAATTTTCAAAACCTCTTTAGACAGAACATATTTTAGTATTACATCATAAAACATCTGCACTGAACAGATGTTTAATAGGATATTAACTGTATTCTGGAAAAGTACAGGGTTTAGGAATAAAGTCAGCTACTGTGTTTAATGCAGCTTCCTCTTCAAACCGACCACCTGCATGTCCTCTCTCACCACATCCATAAATCTCCTCTTTGGTCTTCCTCTTTTCCTCTTTCCTGGCGGCTGCATCTTCAACATCCTCCTCCCGATATAATCCCAAAATGAATATCTGCAAAAGTCGTAACTCCGTATTTCTACTTCCCATCATCCGTGTGTTCCTAAGAGCATTCAGCGATGTCGAGGTCTAGGTGCCGAGGTGGCTGAAACACCAGCCAGCTTCACTTTTTTCGTATCAGCGATTTACATTTATTTCATTTGGATTCGTTCCTTACACAGGGTTTACATCGGGGCTGTAAAGATTGTGTGACTAAAAAATTAAAAATGCTCAAAACATGACACTATCATGTGTAAAAGTACTAAAATATGTTCTAGTTTAAAATTGTTATTGAATGTTTTTCTATTAATATCTAATATTTAAGTTTTTTTAAAAGCTTTAGAAAAACATTTTCAGACAGAGATATCGCTTTTGATGCCTTTATTTATATTTTTTACATTTTTTAAAATTAAATGTCTTTACGGCTTGCAGTATTTTTCGGTGAGACTCACTTTAAGTCACTTTTTTTTTTGCAGATTTCGGTTTTAAGAACTAAAGCCTTAAGAGCTGTTTATCTGAGGGTGATAGTTAGGGTGGTGTCCCAGGTCCTGCATATTTAAGACTCCCCTTTCCTCTACACCATTCATCCTTTTAGGATGCCCTCATTTGCATATATTGATTTAATTGCCAATTAATCTGCAACCAATTAAGCTAGCCCCGGTTCCATTTGCCGGTAACTTTACCCCAAACCTCAAGCTGAGACTTCAAAACTGCTTTTGTACCTGACTTTAGTGCACTTTACAGAAATTACACACACTGAAATGGACACACACACACACTGAAATGGACACACACACACACACACACACACACACACACACACACACACACACACACACAAACGCAAAGAAACGGCACAATTACGCACTCGCACCAACACAAAGACGCGAAGAAAGGGGAACGCACACACACATGCGGTGATGTGAAGCGGTCCATTCAGGCTGGAGCGAGTCGGCGTTTAAAATATTCCTCCTTGTCTAGACAGTCAGCTGAAAAGCTTCCTTCTTTCTTTTTACTGCAGGAAAAGGGCATTTCAAACAACTCTGGCACGGCACACACTGGCACCCTCCCCAGTGGAGGAAAAATAGCAGCAGTCTGAATGTGAAAGACATTAGGACCCCCCCCCCACCCCCTCCTCCCCCCTAGACACACTCACTCACACACACTTTACTCTCTCTTTCACTTTCCCTCTCCCTGATGAGAGGAAACATGCAGGCAGGCGGAGCGGCTTTTCAGCCAAATCACTTTATAAGAGAATGAAAGGATAAGCATCACACACAATGCAAAACCAGCACTGCGTCCACTTGGGCAATACTGGGTGTGTGTCTGTGTATGGGTGGTGGAGGAGGGTACCGGCAAGGGTGTTTGTATGCATGTGGGTCAAACCTGTTTCGAAATTGCTTGAGTGTGTCAGACACACTTCTGGTCTTGTTCAGAGGCAGAAACACTTTATATACAGAATAAAATGAATATTGACTCTAGGAAGTACTATGTACAATAAAAGCTCTGCTATGCACACAAAAAAACTCTATACGATACGGTAAATACTGTCCAGCTTAATGCAGGGTCCATTATTTATTCATAGGAAAAGCTCAGAGTCTGAATACTGAGCACACGACAATATTGCACATCTTGGCAAGTTTTTTAATGCACTCTCAGTGCATTTTAAATAAAACCACTAATAAAATGTACTAGTAACATATATTAATTGTAATTATGTATTATTTTATGTTTATTAATATTTAAATATATTAACTGTTGTAATTATGCATAGTTTTCATGTTTTTAATGTTTTAAATAGATTAATTATTGTGATTATGCATCGCTTTATGTTTGTTTATGATTTAAATAGATGAATTATTGTAATTATGTATCGTTTTAATGTTTTTTTATTTAAATAGATCAATTATTGTAATTATGTATAGTTTTTATGTTTATTTATGATTTAAATAGATGAATTATTGTAATTATGTGTAGTTTTTGTTTTTTATGATTTAAATAGATGAATTATTGTAATTATTTGCTTTTTAAATCTTAAAATATTTTAACTGTTATTATGTATGCTTATTATATATTTGAGCTGTTGTAATTATGTATGTTTTTATTTTTTTAATATATTAATTGTTGTAATTATGTATGATTGTTTAATTATTTTTAATATTACATTTATTTTCTGCTGCAATGATGTATGTTTGATGCTTTTTAAAATATATTAGCTGCTAATTATGTATGTTTTTCAGTTTATTTATCATTTAAATGGATATATTGTTGTAATTGTTTGTTTTATATGAATTTTAATTTTCTGCAAATTACGAATGACCCCTTATGGGAGGATTCATAGCTATAATTTCTTAAAATGTCTTTGCATCAAAGCATTACGGTTAGTGATTTTTCTGAATATTTCATATTTTTTCACTCTTTTCAAGCATATCTTTATTTATGCAAATGAAACATGATGATTGGTTCATTTTTATTCAAATTGATTTTTTAACATTTTATAACGTTTTTCATTGGTTAACAGATAAAAATGAATTCATGAATTCTGAGTTTGCATTTAAATAAATCTGTGTTTAAATATGTGCACCCACCTTCGCAGCTGGGCGGGTCTTGCGTCAACGTGTATCCGGACTCACAGATGAAGTAGAAGGAGCCTTCTGTGTTCACACACTCTCCACCGTGCAGTTGCAGGTGAGACTCCTCCACACACTCGTCCACGTCTGCACAGTCAAGGTTAGAAACGCATGAACTTTAAACTTGCAAGAACTTCATTCTTCACACAGTGGTGGCCTAGCGGTTAGGGCGTTAGCTGCATGATCGGAGGATCGGGGGTTCAAACCCCTTCCCAATAGGTTGCCCTGAGGTACCCTTGAGCAAGGTACCGTCCCCATCACTGCTCCCCGGGCGCTTTCAATAGCTGCCCACTGCTGCACGGGTTTGAGTGTGCATGGGTTAAATGCAGAGGTCCAATTTCGTTGTGGTTCATGTGTGCTGTGCCGTGACCTCGCAATGACAAGGGTTGTCACTTTCACTTTCATCATGTGGTCAGAATGATCGCTTCAATCAGGATCTCACTTCGATATTGACGTTCTTACATCAGGTTTCCATCAGCGGCGCTGAAGCCCAGCAGCCAGAGTCCATAACGGCTGGGTTTAACAGTTTGCACTCACTATGCAGGGCACCCCAGGCCTTTTCTGTACATTTCAAACTTTAACTTTATACTTTTACAGAAAGTAGTAAAAAAGCAGAAAGCAGTTGAATCAGTGCTTCTACACTTACTATCTGTACGCAAGTTATGAATGTGTTCTGCCAAATCTGCCAATGAGAGATGCTTTTTATGTTAAATGAACTGAAAAATTGATTTTTTTTTACAAGTTGATCCCTTTACATACCCATTATGAAATCCTACATCCAGTGTCGACCAACCAATTTGAACATTTTCCCTTTTTCAGCAGCCATTTATTATTTATGAATATAATTTCCCTATTGCCCAACTTTCAAGGTTTCAATATCGGTATGAGGATCATTATTGTAAAAGAAAAGGGGAATCATGCCATGTCTCAGTGTTCTCAGAGTGAGTGAGAGAGAGAGAGAGATTTACCTTGGCAGCTGGTGCCGTTGACTTGTCTGTACCCCGGTGGGCAGTTGCAGTGGTACGAGCCCATGTTATTAACGCACTGGCCCACACCATCACACAGTCCTGACGACTCCTGGCATTCATCCACATCTAGTCATGAACAGCACACACACCATCAGTGCCTACACAGCATTGTGTTAGTGTGCTGTGTTGGTGTCAAAGGTGCGAAAAAGTGTGAATGTGTAAAACGTGATCCTAAAACATCAAATTTCCCAAGCGTAAAATATAGCCTTTTGGGAATTAAAGCCCAAAAAGCTAATAAAACTTTACAAAAGAACGGGAAAAGAACGTTGATTTTCCTGAACGTTTGCAGGAAAGAACGTTGATTAACTACAGCACTACCTCTTCATCGATTAACTTTTGAAGTTTTGCGTCTTTAGGTTTTTGAAACTTCTATAAACACTCAGCAGGCGCTTATCCGGAGCGAATTCCAAATCCTAACTACAGGGACAGCCTCCCTGGAGCAGCTCGGGTTAAGGGTCTTGCTCAGGAACTCAATGGTGAACTCAGTGCTGAAAGTGGGATTTGAACCTGCAACCTCTTGGTCCATAGGCAAGTATCCTACCACTAGACCACCAACAGCCCACATGCACAGTTTGCATGATAAGCTGTACTATAGCAAGTCTCTTGAATCCCGTCTCTGGATTTTCTGATCAATAGTAGTTAAAGGAATAGTTTAAATTCTAAAAACTCTAATTTACACACATGCATTTACACACCAGAAACAAATCGCTTCTATAAAGAAATCCACAGAGCATCTCTGCGCCTTTCTCAGACCACGCCCCCGACTTTATTAGAGTTGCACAGTCTTGTTTAAGCGGAATGTCTCAATTTGAGCTATAAAAATGAACTTTAAAGTTCAGATATGGCTCTAAGGATATGAAAGTTTGCCGCTCATTTTTTCAGCGACCTTCTAAATGACCTAAGTTTCCTAAAACACATGCAGAAGTAGACATTACTTTAACAATGGGCTGAATGCTTATATTTGGGGGGGTGACTGCCATGTGCTGGGCTGGCGACCTGACTCCTGCTTATGCCGCTGTGGGATGGATGGGTGGAATGATGGACGGACGGATGGATGTAAAAACAAATGGAAGGATGGATTGATTGGCTTCTATCGCTTGTTGGCGAAATTAAACATCGTTCCAGTTCTAAGCTAAAAAAGCTAAATATGGACACCAAGCGTGTCATCGATACATCTGCAGTGAGTGTGAACTGGATTATAAATCTACATTAAAAAATATTTCAAAATGCACCAACGAGCATTGCACTTTTTAGACGTTCCCTAAGCTCCCAGCAGCTTTGTGCAAGCAGGGAGGGTTTTTATTTCTTTTTTGCCTTTTTATTTTACCCTGCATGAGAATCCAGAGGTGCCTAAAGCTGTGAAACACTCCCCTTGTTTTACTGGACAATCTGAGTCTGTGCAGCCGCTGCTGAATAATAATCAGGCCAGAACCTGGACTCAAGGTCCAGAACTGAAGAGCAGGTCGTGACCATTTTGTGTGCATGATGTAAAGCTTACCTTCACATTGCTCTCCTGACAAAGCCAGCCTAAAGCCAGCCTCGCAGATGCAGATGAATGACCCTTCTGTGTTCTGGCAGTGACCCCTTGTGCATACACTTTCATCCTGGCACTCATCGATATCTGCAAGGTGCATGCACACACACACACACACACACACACACACACACACACGTTTTTCTCTTGGTTATTTTTCTTCTGGCTCAATACACTTCAGCCATAATGTTAGGGCACCACTGGTCTCAGTCTCACAATCACCCTTCAAACACAGGGCATCATAACTCACACCGTACAGAGCGAGCTCCATCAAGCCCGAATACAACGTTCCCCTCGGGCTCCTGCCGTTCTTTATGATTACTATAAAGTATATTGACACACACGTGGCAGGAATATACCCTCGTATGATTCTCAAACACACTCCTGTGCAGAGACCTAAATATCATCTATTGATCCAGCAGGCCAGAAACACACCTGACAGAGAAGGAAAGTGAGAATGTGCCAGATATTTCCCAGTGATTTATGCTCGGACATCGTGAGCATCACCAGCGCACTTGAAGATCGCAAGCTCAATTGAACCAGTATGTCTCGGACGTGACTTTCCTGCGAATCTGTAGCCGCATCAGAAAAATGTCTCTTCCTTTTTCGAGATTAAAAAAACACTCAAAATCAAGTCTGCCTGCCAAGCAGAATGTTGCACATAACTCCTAATAAATCTACACTGTCTCCAAAGCTAGCCAGCCTTCTAGGAGCACATGTATCTTCCTGCATTGCTTTTGTCTTCTTTCCATTTGGAAAGCAAATGGATGCTGTATATCAAAAAACAGGGGTGGTATGGATGCATATTTAAAGCCTCCATATCAGTAAAAAAATAAATATCCATTTATGGATATTTATGGATATTATTTATCTGCCCTTCTGCACAAACTGAGCAACTGAGTCGGGTAACAAAGAACTAAAACAAGCCCTAGAGCTCCTTGGTAGAGATGGGAGAACTTTTTTCTTGTACAAATGGGCAAATGGCAGCAAGCCACCAATCAGGCATTTGTGATTGGCCATATAACCTTGAGTGGCCATATTGTAGCCATGCCTTACCAGAAGGCACATAATAAACTGGGAGTTTGATGGCATGAGGTTTAGTTTTCTGGGTTGTGGATTTTTTTTCTGGGACAGTGGCAGCCTAGTGGTTAGGAAGGTGGTGAGTTTGAGTCCCGGACCAATAGGTTGCCCTGAGATACCCTCGAGCATGGTACTGTCCCAATTGCTGCTTCATGGGTGCTGGCTGCCCCCTGCTCTGTGTCTTCACAATGACATATAATAACTTTCACCTTACTAAAATCCACTAGTCTTATGAAGACTGATCTATCTGGCCACACTTCCCCACAGCATGTTTGGAGGAACTAAGGCACTGAGCCTCACATAAAGTCAAACGTGGTGGCAACATCATGCAGCATGAAATATATATCTATATAAACGTGCATAGCAACCAAAACCAACCGCTGTTTGCTACCGACAGACACAATCAGTGTTTTCACCAAACCTATGCATTGGGACATTACCTGTGCAGGCCTTGCTGCCAGGAACAGGATGGAAGCCTTCGTTACACTTGCAGACAAAGTAGCCCTCTCGGTTGAAGCACTTGCCGTGAGCGCAGACCGTTCTGTCCATACACTCATCAATATCTGCACATAGATTGAGACAATGGACAACACTGAGTCACTGAGACATGGAGGAAGTTTTTATGGCTGTACGTGTAAATATATAATGAGCAATAAATGAGTATGTACACCATGTCTAAAAGTATGCAGACGCTGCAACCAAGCGTTCGATTGCACAACTGGTTCATAATATTGATCAGCTGAATGGGGCACTCTGGAGAAGCGGCACATGCATGGCTTGCTGGTGTGGAGATTATGGTCCAGAACCACCCAAAATGACATCCTAACCCTCAATGCTACACTTGTGGCTAAATGCAATCAAACCCTCCCATTCCAACATCTACTCTAAAGCCTTCTCAGAAAGAAGAAAGCATGCAACTGCAGAAGAACATAGATTGGGTGGAAGAGCTGAACACCACCTAAGTGTGGTTCTGTGAGGAAGACACTGATGAAGGACTGCAGGGTGGCTCATAACATCATGCAGCCTTTCCTTCACACCAGAAAGATGGTGCTACACTGCAGAGGTAACCAGTGTGTATCAGAACGTTCTACCACACTCACCAATGATACTCTACCTAACTTGCACCCACCATCTAAAATACAGCCACTAGCTGCACTCGGAATACAATTTATAGAGCTCATAAGGGTGTGAATTTCCAGTGTATGCAGGATCTTTAAGTTTTATGACCTTTCAGTAGGTCAGAGAAGCAAAAGCCATAAGAGTCGGCTCATAGAGAAGTGCGGGAGAGAGTTAGAGGGGAATAAGGCCATTAAGTCTGCCCCCCAAGTGGGACTGCTAGATTGAAGAGATAAAGACAAGGCCAAACACAAATACATATGAAGGTCTAGAACTGCAGAGAAACGATGCCTTTTTCATTTGACCTTTTATTCACTTTCAAGGGAGGGTGAATTTATGAATGTGAGAAATGAAATGTGAATGTTAAAGGATGGGATTGTTGAAATGTGGTTAAAGTAGGATGCCCTGAGGAACCCTTGAGCAAGGTACCCTCCTCTACACTGCTCCCTGGACACTTTATATGCCTGCCCAGTGCTGCACGGTGAGTGTGGGTTAAATGCTGTGGATGCATTTTCTTAGGGTTCATAGCGTGCTGTGTTTCTCAGTGACACATAGTCACTTTCACTTCACTTCCACTTCACTCATGGATGTGGTTTAATACCCTGAATGACTCACCGTGAGCTGTAGGAATAAACAAAAACTACTACTGGCGACTAATTCAGTTACACAAGGGAAGTATTTGCTAAGCCATAATTATGAGGACGCTGATTCTAGATCAGCTCTTGAGTCATCTGTTTACCTCTTAAACCACATCCACAAGCATGTAGCGTCTTAATGAAGAGCTGGGTGAGTAGGTTGAGAGAAGTTTTGGGAATGAATCAATGTTCGCAGATCGAGCGTAACATACACGACTAAATATCTCTGGAACACTGCATGCGTTATTGCATTACAGTATTTGATTTGGCATAAAATGTATTTTTTCACAAAGATTTTACAATGTTTCATTTTTTAACTATGTCAGAACAATGACTTTTCCCCCCTAATTTCTGTCTTCCTTAAGAAGTTTACATTTTTCCTAAACTATTTTGCATTTGTCATTATTGTCATTATGTGACTGTGAATTATTTCAACCAAATGAGCCACAATTAAAATCCAAAATTGGAAAATAGCTCAAAACCTGCGTGCAATCATTTTTACAGAGTTGCTAAAAATGTTGCGCTATGCTGTTCATCTGTGTCCAGTAAGATACAGAGACAAATGAGACATGGGGACACTGAGGTACCCTTGAGCAAGGTACCGTCCCCATCACTGCTCCCCGGGTCCTTTAAATAGCTGCCCCTTGCTGCACGTGTGTGTGGGTGAAAAGCAGAGGTTGAATTTCGTTCATTGTGTGTTGGCAAATATAGTCACTTTCATTTTCATTCATTCAATTTACAGGATAAAGAGTCAAATAATGACATAATTCCTGCTCCACGTTCACCACACCATTCAAGGCAGAGCAGGAAAGAAGGTTCCTTTTAAGACGGAATAGAAAAGGCAACTCGATGCATTTCCCAACAAGTGTAACTTTGGCAGCAGGCAGGTTATTTTCATGTCGTGTCTCGTGTTCTGTTTCACGTTTTACGTTGTCTAATGTGTAGCACCAGAGTCCTGGAGGAACGTTGACTTGACTAACGTGTGCTGTTGTTTCTGTTTATCATGGACACCGAACTGAACTGAATCAACCACCAAAACTGAAGCCAATCCAAATTCAAATAATAATTAATTTGGCTTTTTGTTTTGGTCAGAGTTGTTTACCAAAGTGAGAAGTGAGGGTCAGTTTCTTACCTACACACTGGCCATCCTTTCCCTGGAATCCCTCAGGACAGGGGGTGCACATATATGAGCCAAGACTGTTATAGCAGAGACCAGAAGGGCACACACTCCCATTCTGACACTCGTCCACATCTACGACGACAGAGAGAGACAGAGAAAAGAGGCAACAGGGTAACCAAATCAAAAATGAAAAGAAGACAATACAAAAGACTTAGCAAGCATGAAACAGAGCTTCCATGTCTGACAGCACCATTTCATCCATCTAGCTCACTATTTGGCAGCAGCAGGATGACTCTTTGGCTGAGCTGGTTCATTATTTGGCACGGAAAGGCCTGGTCTTATTGATGACTATTATTGCTTTCCCACCGAGAGGGAAGAGTGAAATGAGCGTTATTGATGAATTGGTTCGGAAGGAAACACCTCAACTGCAAAAACACACTTTGGCAGCAGAGCTCTGATGAACAGCCCCCCAGGTGGTTACTGCACGCCGTTCACCCGGACCATCAACTGGCCATCATTAATGCTCCGCAACGCAGCCAAGAGTTCCTTTATCTGTCCTCATCATGTGGATGCATGTGGGTTTAATTTGTTGCAGACGTCCGCTATGACACCTTCCAGACTTTAGACTGAGCACTTGTTTTCCTTCTTCCACTACATGTGTCAAAGAAGATGCATCAGTTATTCCTTCCCTAGTAATAACTACTGTTTCACAATAGGTTCCCAAACATGTCTGGCCCCCTGCTGCACGGTGTGTGTGGGTTAAAAGCAGAGGATGCACTTCGTTGCGCTTCACTGTGTGCTGTGCAGTGTTTCACAATGGCATATAGTCACTTTCACTTTCATGAAAAGGTGCTCCTAGATTATGCTTTTTGTTACATACAGTGATTTGGTTTCAATGATTCTGTCAGGACTGTCAGTTTGTTGGAATGATGTGTTTGTTTTTTTATCTCCGTGCTGAGCGGGTGGTGAGTGGTAGGTACCTTCACACTGTCCGCTCTCGCCCAGCCTGTAGCCGCTGTCACAGTGGCGACAGGTGTAGGAGCCCAGCGTGTTCACGCATAGACTGTTCTCAGGACACACACGAGGAGCCTCGCATTCATCTACGTCTGTCAGAGGAATGAGAGAAAGAGAGAGAGGAGCAGCCATATTCATTAAATTAACTCTGGAGAATATCCTAAGTTTCCTTTGGCCTTGGGTGGGCTGAGCTGTTTCTCCTATAACAGATGTCACACGGAGAGCTAGAAAAACGGAAAACACTGGAAAACTAAAGAAGAGCAACGCTCCAGGATAAACTACCGGCTTCCATGGAATTCCAGCATTCATACTGGTTATTGTTTCATGTTAGTCTTCAACGATCATCTGCTTGGCCTAAAAAAAACAGACGCCTATAATGATGCCGAGTGTGGCCAAGTCAGCAAACTGTTCGTTAAAGGACTCGAGGCGATTTGAGCAAATCTGCAGACGATAAAGTGCTTTATTTGTATAAGCACACAAAGTCCTTTAGGGTAGAATAATATGGAATATTTACAGCAATGGGAGTTGATTAATATATATGTTTACCATGGTTTATCCTTCATTAACCAAATTGAAGGCTTAAATAGTCATGCTGTGCCACTGTTGAACCCACCTAACCTTCCACTATTCCCTTAATCCTGCCCGAAAAGTTCTATGTATGATTGCAATAATAATAAAATAATGAACAGAAGTCTTTTTTAAGTACAGTACTAAGCAAAAATCTTGAGCTGCCCCTCATTTCTTCATATTTTGCTTCGAAAGAGACCGACTTTCTTGCATTTTCATGTATCACTGAGGAACAGTTCTCCAGATCTTCCCGAAGGACAAAGTTTTTGGCTCTCACTTTCTGTACAATCCCTGCACCTGAGCAGTTTCAGTGAGACAGTAGTGTAGGATCATCTCCACAGAGAACAGAACAAAAGCCAGCGTCCAAAGACATGTCAAGTGGATTGGAGCTTTGGCCTGAATACAACAGAAAAGCTTGTCTAAGAGAGTTCAGGCTGTGTTGAAGAGTAGCGGTGGCCAAATATTGATTTTAAAGCTGCTATTGTCTCATATTCTTCCAAAGATAAAAAAGAACTGAGAGGTCACTCAAGACTTGTGGACAGTACTGTAGTCTAGTTCAGGCAAAAATCTTGCAATGCCAAGGCCTCACTGGCTAAAAGCCCAACCGAAGAAGTTCAGATGGACGAATCAAGTTTGTCATATAAGCGTAAATTCCCGAGTTTATCAGGTTGTGGTGGAAATTGACTTTCTGAGCGACATCTGCACTGCAAAAACAGGCACCTCCACAGACGCCGCGGTTGGGACAGCGGTCATTACGATCCCGCTTCCAAACCTCATCCGCTAACCCATTAGCCCAGCTGGTGGCAGGCAGGCTACATTTAGTGCATTTTGAGGGCAGGACCAGCCACCGTGGATCTGACTTGAGCTTTCTAGAAATAAACTTTCTTTAAATCTCCCATGCTCTGAAATCACAGCTAAGAGGGAAGCAGTGGTGATGGCTTAAGAAGAAAAACAGGCTCTATATTCAGACATGACCTCGCTAAACTAGCAAGTCTATTTAGGAACACAATGTAGTTCCAGTCTGTAAGATACACGGCTTAACTCTCCTTCATATATGATCCTCTTAAAAGGGCTCTAATGAAGGAAATGCCTAAAACGGGAGTGTCTGAAATCTGTTATAAGACTAAGATCAAGTGGCCACACTAGACAGACCTACGGATTCATTTTCATAGATTTTCACAGAAATTGATAAAATCACAAAAACGACATTTTGCATTGCGGTTGTGAAGTGATTCTTGTTATTTTCCCCAGTTGTTCAAGACATGCTGTTGAAAAAAAAATCAAAATGTCAAATATGCCATTACAACTGTGAAGGTTAACCGTCCTTAAACTGCAAAGAAGCAAAATGAAGGCGCTAAATTAGGTGAATTTTAGTTATGTTTAGTTTTTAATGTCCATTTTTGAGGACAAATATCTGCTAAAGCCTGTATAGTTCTGACAACCTGCTGATGCTACATGGCCTGAGCTGAGAGCTTGACTAACATAGTAACGGTAACTAAGGGTGGCAGGAGCAATGGAAGCAGGACAATATCCTTTCCTAATTGGTTTCTACATTGAACTTGGTGCTCCAGTAAAGAGATAAAGACAAATCCGTCTCGGTCGCTGGACTGCTTGCGGAGCAAGAGGAACATTTGTGATGGGGACATGGTTTACCGATGCAGCTGGTGCCCTGCTCGTCCGGAATGAAGCCGAGCTTGCAGACACACATGAAGCTGCCGGGTGTGTTCTTACAACGTCCATTAGAGCAGAGATCTGGACTGTCCTCACACTCGTCAACGTCTGTCAACAATGAAGGTTACACATCCGACAGATTAGTACTGACCGCTCAGTCGATTAGATAAACGAGTACACATTGGTACAACAACAATTAATTGAGAGAGTGATAAAAGTGAAAAAGGAAAGCACAAGTTTATTTTCCGTCCAAAAAAGCAACGTTTCGGTGCTTTCTTACCTATACATGTGCTGCCCTCATCGTCCAACCTGTAGCCGTCGTAGCAGATGCAGTTGTAACTCTCGGCTGTGTTGTAGCAGATGCCTTGGCCACAGATATCAGGGCTGATCATGCACTCGTCCACCTCTAGAGAAGGAGAGAGAGAGAGGGGGAAAGAGTGGCTGAGAAAAAATATAACCAACATAGTCCATTCTAGTTTCTCGTGGTCTTAGAATTTTGGGCCCCAATGTATATTATACTAACGCCTGCCTAATTGTGATCACCTTAACCATAAAAGCAGTTATTGTGGAAGCCAGTACTGCCTCCGAACAAAATCACATGTAAAGGAAATACATACCCCCTTATTATCAGACCACCCAGATTATTTGTTATTAGAAAAAAGATGCAATGTCTATGAAGTAGTTTTGGTACTTTTTTATTTTCAAAGCATTTCCTTTTGGGGTTAAAATGAGCAAGAATATTCTACATTTTTGATCTTTGCAAAAGGACGTTCATCCATTTTCTAACCCACTTCTCCTAACCAGACTCACTGGAGCCCATCCAAGTATAAAACACCTTGCACAGGTTTCCAGTCCGTCACAGGACAGACACAGCATCTGCAATCCACCTGATGTGAATGTCTGATTCTAAAAGACCTAGAAGAACCCACACAGACATGGAAAGAACACATAAACTAAAAGTAGTCGGATTGTCCCAGCTGGGAATTAAACCCAATAAGGGGACAGAGCTAATCACCATGCCAAGGATGTATGTTAATCTAAATATATAACTTAAGGAATATGCATTTTTCTCATATCTACAGTGGGCAATTTAGCATCTCCAATCCACTTGACATGTCTTTGGACGTTGGGAGGAAACTGGAGCACCTGGAGGAAACCCATGAAGACACAGGGAGAACAAACTCCACACAGAAAGGACGGTCCCTTCTGGGAATCCATGACCTTCTTGCTACCCATTTGCTAGCACTACCCACTGCGCCACTGGGCCACCCAAACATAAACCTTCGTTAAGCGGCACTCATTAGCGTCACTCATTAGTGTCACTCATCATTAAGGCTTCATCGTTTTCAACCCAGAAAATGTAACGGCAATGGATGCTTGTTGCAATATGCCTTTATTTTGTGTATCTAAGTTTATATGAGTGGTCATAAAAGCTTTAAATAGAGATCATGTGACCACACGGATGCTACCCTACTCACTTATTTTTTTAAATGTCATGCATAATTAGCAAAGAACATCATGTATTGGGTTGTTCCATTCTTTCCCCAACTTGTCAAGTGTCTAAAAAGAGTTAGCATTCCATATAGCTGAAAGAACACATTTCTGGCAGATGTACCGGCCATAAACAGACAGATTGGATATGAATATGGCTCAGCGGTGGGAAGAAAGGATGGTTAAATAAAGATGGCACAGCGGATGCCAATTACACTGCTTAGTTTATTGAACATCTGTCATCAGGAATCCTCACTACATTTCTGTGGGCGTTTAATATGGTGTCACCTTCCAGAAACAGAGAGCAAGAGAGAGGGAGAGGGAGAGAGAGAGAGGCGTTTGGACATCTGCTTAGTGAAACTGAGCAGAAACAACTTCCCAGCTTCCTGATTGGTTCATGTGGCTTTTCTGGGCTGCCCAAAGCAACAGCACTAGTAGACCAGAAGCTAGGAGACAAATGTTCTCGTTCCGAAAGTGGGACTCCCAGGACACCCATCCCGTCTACGCAACGTCCAAATAAATACAAGCAGCGTGCATTGCCTAGCGACAGCATGCTGTGGTACAGATGACACCCTGCTGGTAGGAATAACCACAGCAACAAGGGTCTAAAACAAGAGAAGGGCCCAATAATGTCCTGCAGATTGACACATCCAAAAGGAAACACACTGTTTACTGAAGCGGCCCGGGAGACTCCACATTGCGGGGATGATTATTGCAAGCTATTTTAAAAGAAGTCTGCAGAATGATACTAGCCATTTTAAGGGCTGCTGTATTATTAGAGAGGGGGAGAGAGAGAGAGAGAGAGAGAGAGAAAGAGAAAGGGAGAACCCCAAGGATACACATCTACCAAGTTCTACCAAGCATTGTATCACCTATTTCTTCACCTACTTCTGGACCTCAACCAGAAAGCACTCAAAGGCCTAAAGAGCATAAATGCTCTACAGAAAAGGAGGAGAAGGAGGGCAAAAGGATGGGAGCTGACAGAAGTAAACGCACACACAGACTCCCTCTGTATTTCTGGAAGGGAGAGGTTAAGGTTAGATAACTGGTGTACAATTAAAGCCTGCAGACCATGTGTTGTTGAATAGTTTGTGTAAGTCATCCTCTAGAATGTCATCAATATATATTTGGGTGGCGGATAAACCTAGACATGCATGAAATGAATGGGACAGAGGGTGGCTGGCAAATCGTGCATGATATCAGATCAGGGGTACATTCTCAAAATGCATAACTGGATGGTGGACCTTATATATAAGCGGGAGACCTCATATGGTACAGAGATGGTACAAAAAGTGGAGAAAAGGATATTGTCAAAACCATGTACAATATTCATGCACATACCGTTGTGTGTATAAGTCTCAAGGGCCACCTTCTTTCTGTTTCGCCGGGAATCATCTTGTTAGTGCAAAAATACAGTCTTTCCCTGTCAGATTGTCTTATCTTTGACATACTGAGTAGATTTAAAGAAAGAAATCGAAATGTTTTAGTGCTGTAAGTGCCTAAAGATACACGGTTCTAGATAAAGGTCTTCCAACCATTCAGCGTTCAGCACCAGAAATAAACGAATCACCTGATCATCTGGAATCATCTGCATCTGTTTCTTCACTGCTTCATGTCTTAAGTGAGACATGAAGCTTAGGCTTAGGCTGATCTAATTGCTTAACCAATCACGACCAAGGTTGCCAAAAGGAAATAGCCCAAATGTACTTTCTACAGATGTTTGATAAGATGATGATTCATATGTTCATTTGATGGTCCTACCTGCCAGCTGAGTGGGAGAGATGTCCTGGCTGGCGCTGGATGGCAAGATGGCTACTGGAGCCACTGGCGAAGTTTTCTCCACCACTTCTGGAAAGAAAAAGAATGGGGAGAAGAGAAGAAGAGGTATGAGAAACATGTAACAACCACAAGAACTTTGGATAAAGAAGCGTATTTTGGCATGAGGTCAGAGGGCGGGCGAGATGACAGAACTTTAACATCACAAAGCGTGACGATACACATTCCATCACAGGCTTCTGGCTTTATCAGATAATAGAGGTTAAAGGCCACCGCAGAAAGTAAACCATATATATAAACGAGTGGATCATGGATATAATCACATCTATGCCACAAGGAATATGTCAGAGTAGGAACGTCCATGATCTTTTTATTGGATGAAATCTATTAACGGAAGAAAACATTTATCGCATTCTATATGAATCATAAAAATCAGGTATATCATATAAGTACAGAAAAAAAGCTTTAATTTTGGCTGAAGAAAGTCAAACGGTTTGTCCTAAAAATGGATTTTTGTTCACTTTCATTCAACAGAATCATGTTTGCATGTAAAACCCAGCAAGTATTGAAGGGCTACTCTTATTGCATTATGAAGTTCTGGTTCTGAACTGGGAGAAATTCCTTAAACGGCCAATGGAATTGACAGAATCAGAACACAGTTTGATTTACAATGCTTGGGACTAACGCAGCAGCCGTGTCGGAATATTTGGAGTTCCCAACTGGATCAATTCACTGGAACACTCCTCTCTTCAAGTCGAAAATGGAGGAACTTGGCAGAGAAAAACAAATTGTTGGTTGAAGCCTGATTAATGGTGCAAGTACAATCTTTTCTCTAATATTTCATTTGTACTATGGCATTATGTCGTTTCGGTTAGTTGTTCTTCATGAAGAGACCTAGATCAGTAATTTACGAGAAGCCACTCTGATCCCCGCTCAGGTGAATTAATATTTTAGTGCTTTTAAGGAATGTACTGGCTCAGCAATGACTCTGGGAGAAAACCAGAGAAGAAAAATCAGTGATAAAATGCAACACATCTTTGTTGCATCCGTCTTAAAATCATTAAATGCAATGAGATATAACGACTTTAAAACTTGCTTGTGAAAGCAGCAAACATCACATTAGACATTGTAGAAGATACAGTACTGCTGAAAAGTCTTGAGCCACCTCTCATTTCTTCAAATTTTGTTTCCAGAGAGTCACGCTTTCTTCTATTGTTGTAGGAACAGTACTATTGGCTGCCCGTAGGACAGTTTTTGGCTCTCATTTTCAGCACAGTTCCTGCACCTGAGCAGTTTCGGAGGAGTGTGGTTGGTTAAACAGCTGCAGATGATTCCAGATGTTTTTAATGCTGCTGCTGAATGCTGAGTGGTTGGAAGCCCTTTATCTAGAACCTGCCTGGAGCTCTAAAAGATTTCAATTTCTTTCATTTAATTTACTGAATATACCAAAGCTAGGTCTGACAAGAAATTAAATTGTATTTTTGCACCACCATGGTGATTCCTTGATGCTGCACAGAAGGACAAATGCGTGCTCTGTTGCTTACTTTAAGGAGAATTTGACTTCTTTAATCGAACAAATTATAATGACGAAATGCCAAGACTAAAAAGTGCTGGGGTACATGGATGGACCAGGATGTTGGGTCCTGGTCAGCACCTCTATATTAAACATAATTCCAATTTTTAGATGTTGCGTGACTTTGCATGGTGTGCCCCCAAAATCATCTGTAATGGGAACCTGATTGGATGTTATGCTGTTTTCTCCAAGTTCCATGTTCCTTATTACACTGAATGAATTCATTTTTGGTCTTTTTGGATGCTGCTTTGTCCACTTGTAGATGTGTCTGGACGTCACGGCACCAGCGCGCCATCATAAACACACAGGAACGACACTCTTGATCTATTTAGGAGGCCATGACCATTTCTACCATGTTTAAATTTCACCTCCTCCAACACTTGCAAACGGGACTGGGTTCAATGTGGCAAGTGAATGTGAGGGATGTGTGTGTTAGACACCTTGGTATGCAGGCTCCATGGGTATGGTGGACACACCAGGAGACAGCTGGTGCTGCTCAACTACAGACCTATCAATACCAGCGGAGGAAGAGAGCTCCTTCGGAAGAGACAAACACACAAACACACAGTGAAAACACTAATCTCCCGGATGTCTGTGGCAAAGGCATGGACGGATAGAAGAGGATGGAGGGAGAGCAGCGGCGTCTCTTTTCTCTTTGACTCCCTCTCTCTCTGTCATGCACACAGCTCATGCTGCTGAGGCTGCGGAGAACAGCAGAGCAGGACGGCGGTGGTTATGGCAAAGAAAAGCTTAAATGAGCTTTTACAGCCAAGTGGAAGGAGAGAAAGGACTTTTATAACAGCTTTCCAGGCCTAACTCTGCAGTCACACACACAAAACACACACAGCTGCTTAACTTCACACAGATTTCTCTCTTTTCTTCCCTTTTTTTGGTGCAACAGTTGGCGATTTCCATCAAGGTTGAGATCGGGGTGTGTGTGTGTGTGTGGGGGGGGGGGGTATTGCACGAAGCAATGAACCAAACTTGAGCCTAAAGTTGAGACTGTCTGAAAGGAATGTCCCTGAGCTCTAGTCAAATTGGGTGGGCTTGACATTGGGTTTAAATGATGTCTGAGAACTCCTGCTTCGTGAAGTCACCCCTGAACTGGTGTTTTCTTTAGATCAGTCCAAACTAAAGTCTAAAATCTAAAATAGTCCATTCTCTTGAGTTTGAAGAAGGACAGAAACTGTGAAGAGTTTTTGTCTTGGCCCTTATGGAGGCAGGAGCACTTAGAAACAGTTGCTAACGAGTGTCACTTTCACTTTCACTTTAACTATTTCAGCAGCCTGTTAGAACTTCTCGATCGTCATACTAGCAGACCTGGGACTGTGCACCTGAAAATCACCATCCCAACAATGAAGTTTAGAGATGAAAGCATCACGAGGTGGGGCTTTTTCTGATCTCATGGTTCTGGCTGACGACGGCTGAAGAGGAACTATAAACGGGGCAGAGTACCGTGGAGAAATTGCGTGATTCATGAGCAAGTAGACAGCAGAATGGCCATGTTTTTGCTTCAAAGGGTTAATATGCTTTAAGAAAGTCTCTCACACTCTCACACACACTTCATCTCATTCATAAGAGAAGAACTAATACAAAGCGCACACGCTCTGTTCAGCACGGCCACCTCATGCAGCGGGGATGACGTTGGCCTCATGCTGCACTGGATCCTGTTTCAGGTTTGCTGGCTGTGCTGGGTGCATGCATTTCTGCTCGTAACCCAACTTACCTGCTCCGGGGCTGCTGTGACCACTGCACATCAGTTCAATCACAAAACACATAAAACACAGAACAAAAGGCAATCAGGCCTCCACATTCATCAGCTGCCTTTCACTCCTACATCTTACGGCAGCAGTGTTCTGGAAAACACTGGTGTCCGATTTCAGCATCCCTACCTGACCCTACCTATAAGATCGCTCCTTTAAATGAGCTAAACTGCAACCCTGAGATGAAATGTTAAGAAACGTCACAGTCATCTGGTTAACATTCATGCTCAACACCAGTGCTGAGCTGTTTCAACAGCAATGAATTGCTTTATTTTACAAATAATAGAATTTGCAGAATCGGAAGATTTAACCCAAAATATTTATTTTTTTCTACTTTCCCATCGTTTGAGCTCTGTAAAGTGGGAAGCTGCTGGGGAAGACAGTAGAGTAGAGAAAGAGAGAGAAACAGACAGAGAGAAAAAACAGAAAAAAGAGAGAAAGAGCGAGAGAGAGCGAGAGAGAGAAAGAAAGTAGAGAGAATAAAGGAAGGGTGAGGAGAGAAAGAAAAATTGAGCGTAATAGAGAGAAAGGGGGAGAAAAGAAAGAGATAAAGAGCAAAAGAGGTAAAGAAAAAAGACAGCGAGAGAAAAAGAGAGAGCAAGAGAGAATTGAGTTAGGGATATTTCTTAATTGAGTTAAGAGAGAGGGAGAGATCGTGGAAAGAGAAGGAGAAGAAAAAAGAGAGGGGGGGGTGTAAAGAGGAGAAAAAAAAGAAAGATAGAGAGAGAGAAAAATGAATAAAAGAAGCCAGGGAGGGGGGAGAAACAGAGAGAAAATGGAGAGTAACAGAGCAAAAGAAGCAGAGAAAAAAAAAGCGAGAGAGAGAGAGAGAGAGAGATGGAGAGAGACACACACAGTGTGGGGAAAACTGGTCGTCACGTCTGTCGTTTTCCTCAGTGCCTTCTGTTTTCATTGTTAGTTTCAAAGCACTGATCATTTCTGAGAGAAAGAAAACGTAGAGCAGAAAAAAAAAAACAATGAAGGGACGAGACAAACAGGCCCATCTTTTATGTCCTAAACTGGTTCGAATACTCGATGCGGATCATTTTATTGACTTAAACTGTTTCCTCTCTATAAAGCACGCTGTCTTCTTCTTCACCACAGCGGATCATCCATTTCCATTTCTTCCGCTCCTCTGCATCTTCCTCCCTCCTCCTACCATCTCCCTCTCTATACAGTGTGCTGTATAGATGATCATAAGCTCTATGCAGCAGTATCACTGTTCAATAATGCTATCACGGACCAAGTGGCTGTTAAACACATTATGCACTACCTATGTTGTGCACTTTGCAGGGATTCACCAGCTATTTGAGATTCAGCCCCGGTTTGGATAAAAGCCCTGTTGTTAATAGTGATCGTTTGGTGAGCAAAAAAAAGTGAATGTTTGTATTAAACACTGCCTCGCTGCTCATTATTAAACTCCCTTGCAGTTCACAAAACAAGACCTTTTGGTTTTAATTGTTTCAAGGTTTTCAAGGCTGCACAAAACAGAGAATTTATCCCAGGGGTCACGCCAGATATCAGCCCTACCTGGAATAAAATCACGATAATTTATTTTGAATAAACTCCTTGCAGTTTGTAGCTTCACTGATGAAAATCTGGACTAGTCCTATTGGTTCGTCCATTATGAAAGATTATAAATGGGATTTGGAGCCAAAAGGTTCTGATATGCCAGTGATCATTTCACCGCAGTTATCAAATAATCATTTAGCATCATAATTAAAAAATGAAGGAAGTTTGCAGTTGGCATTGCTTCTAACTCTGACTTCTAATTATTGATTTAGATTAGCGGATGAAATGCAGTGCTTCATGCTCACCTGGGATGATGGGCAGCTGTCTCTCAGTGAAGCTGAAAGCCTCCACAGGCTGCTGCAGGGTGGGCAAGGGCAGTGGCAGGACCCCTGGTATGGGCTCCTGGTGTCTGATGGCGGGTTTGCCCTGCCCGTGGCTGTCCGGCTGGTTGTGAGGGTTGGCGGGGGGAGGTTTGGGCTTGTAGACGTACGGGGTGGTGACATGGTAACCCATGCCGCCGGGACATATCTCCTTAAATGCAGCTGAGAGACACATGGAGATAGTGTTTACCAAGTGCACAAATGAATCATTGTCCCGCCACGTCCCAGAGACACTCTTTAGTTATTGGGGTCTGTGGTTTTACCAAAGAAACTGCCTTACCCTGCATGGAGAAAACTGTTAAACACATTTTTAACACCAGAGGTCAAAGGTATCAATGTCGAATGTGTTTTTTCTGGAATTATTTATCAATAACTTTGTGAAGCGAGTAAAAAGGGGGGGACATGAGAGGTGTGGGAGTGTTATATTTATGAGTTATTATTTTTAAAAATCGTGTGTCCTATTTTGGTCATTTTTGACATGGAAAAAAATCCCAAGTACAACTAGAGTGGCGATATCAGAGTCCATAAACGTAAGTCCATAAGTTTTGTGATGTGTTTTGTGATGTAATGTGATGAAGCCCCATGAAAGGGCTCATGGCGGACCAAAGCCACTATTAATATTTAGCTTTTGAGTCCTCATGTCTGCCCCTTGTATCTCTATAGTACTATTTGATGTCCATTTTGAAAGTGAATTAAACAAACAAGGGGGTCTCTGACTTTTGCATGGTGCGGAATGTGTAGCAAACTGCCAGTGTAAGAATAAATAATTGTGAAATGTGCATTAGTCCTCAAAGGTTAACCCTGTCTTGGATTCTGAAATGGAAGAGAGCAGCACAGGGGAGCAGAGTGTGTATTTTTTTTGGATTGGAAACAGGCCCGAGTGTAAACAAGGATATTTTGGGATTGCTGTTGGGATGATGCGGAGGCGTCATGCAATGAAGCAATGGTGAGTAAAAATTGGTTCATTTTTCCTTCATTCACACTAGAAACCAAGAGTCACCTGAATGAATACATTCTCAAAATTTCTCTTAATCCACTCCGATCTTCATTAAGGCGCTGCAGACTTGTGGTTTAGGACGCTGTGGTTTAGGATGTGGTTTAGGACGCTGTGTGACTTACAATCGTACAAAATTAGCAAAGTTTCACAGTGTAGTACTTTGGGCAGCCTTTAAAAAAACTTTTCAAACACCACCTCAGTGCAAGAGCTGATCTAGAATCAGGTTCTGTGACAGTTGCCACCATAAATACTGAGGAAACTGATCCCAGATCAGTTTTCTTTAAAAATGGTTGGTTGTTTTGTCTGAAATGGCAGCCTATGGGAAAATTGACAGAGGGATGAAGTCACAAGAAGTATTTGATATTTTTCATCATCATAACCATCAATTATTATTATTATTATTATTATTATTGCTGTTGTTATTTGCATCCAATATTGCACACAATTTATTTTATAATTTAAATGTAACCATAATAAACACTGTTCATTTAAATGTAATAATAATTAAACATAAATAATATTTACTAATTATTATGTAATTACTGCAATATATTATGTATTATAATAATAAGTAATCTATTTTTTTATTGTATAGAATAGCTTTTTATTTAGCATATAATTTATTTTAAATAGGAATTGTTATTATTAGCAGCATTCATTAATAATAATAACAATAATCTTCATCATCATCACCATCATCACCATCACCATAGTAAAGCAATGACTAACACAAAAAGTGAGCCAAGCATTGACATGTCCAGTATTAATCAATCCAGCTCCGGGCTGCTGAAGGTCCATTCAATACTTCTTTGGGTGAGATGTGAGATGTGTGAGAGGTGTTTACAATCCAGCACTAAATATCCAAGCGCAAGACCTCACAAACGTTGGCTTAATGCAATCAAATCACAGCATTGTTCCAGCACCTACTATAGAGCCTTCCCAGAAGAGCAGAGGCTGTTGTTGCAGCATTAATACGCTCGATTGAAAAAGAAAAGCAGTTAAAGTGTTAAGAGGATTTGTTATTGATGAACTCCAACCAAAATGAATTTTATTCAACCTTAAAGTTACATTACGAACTGAATGGAAACCTAATTCCACTCCTGCAGTATGGATCCATCAGATCTTGATCTCATTCCTGGAGAATGTTCTCGCTTCAAAGTACAAAGCCAATCTTTTGTAATAAGACCAGAGACTCCCACCGGTGAGCAGACGAAGGGGGTGGAAACGTCGAGGCTCTTTTGTTCTGCATCCAGCAGATGAAAGGAAGGTGCCAAACACAACAGCATGTAGCGCTTTGAAAACACAGACTTCCTGAGGTTCCTCTTTTAAACAGTAAGACCTTAATTGAAAATGAGGAATAGATATAACGGTACGAAGAATCACACTTGCTTTGTGGGTTTTCCGGCCAAGCCAAGCATAAACAACATTCAAACATCGGCTACTTTCGTAGGAAAAGGTCTGTCAGCTACAATAACACTAAAAAAAAAAGCTTGTTAGATACAATTATTTGCAAGAAGAAAGAATTAGGGGTTCAACCAATTCATAAAACGAAGAATACATCTTCTGCAATTTTTTTTTTCTTTTTTTTCGCATCACTGCATTATTTGAAGTCATTTTTTCAAAGCTTTCGGATGGTGTAATATAGAGGGTCCAGTACCTTTTTTGAGGTACCTCACTTAAAATGAGGATTTTCCTTTTCATTGTTTTAATTTTATATATATATATTTTTTTTGTGTGTGTTTTTTTGTCACATTGGTTGTAAAATGTACACAATATGATTGATCAATATTAATCGTGTATCAATTCAGCCCCTCCCTTTTTTTTTACAGTTCAGATTTAGAACTATTTTACCATCATTAGCATAAAATATAAGAGGTCAGAAGACACGTTTGGCTCAGAGGTCCCTGTATGGTAAATAATGTGACTGTATTTTTACTGTAGACACTGTGACCCCTGGCTACCGTCACCACCAACGTTAACACGACACTTTCTCAAGAATGAACCATCAAATTTGTCTGTTTGCACCCAATAAGTTATGCAAAACTCCTTTAACTCCTTCATTCAAACCCACTGATCCCACTGATATCAAGAATGGAATGAAAAATGAGACACACATGAAATAAATACATTATTCTTACCTGTTTAAAGAAATGAAATATAATTGTAACTCTTTGTGGTATGGCATTAAATGCACAGAAAGATATTGAAAACAGACCCAACACAAACACACACACACACACACACACACTGACACACACACATACATTGGACCGGGACAGAATGCATGCATGTGTTGTTGACCAGTGTGTGTAGAAGCGTCTACATCGCAGAGCAGTGGCACAGACATGCAGACAGACAGCGGTGTGGATGGCGAGAGAGAACAGTAGAAGAGTTTAGGGACTGAACCACATCCAGGAAGAGGGTGGGTGGAGGTGTGAGAGGAGCTTACCTGTCCCGGGCAGGGGGCAGCGGTCACAGTGTGGACCCCAGGCCTTCCCCACGCTGCAACAGCAGAGCTGCTTACTCAGCTGAGTGGAGACTGGGTGCAAACACTGAGCACCCGGGCCGACCAGACGAAAACAATCGCCCCTCTCCTCGCGCACCGGAAGAGCCTCGGCTACACCAGGCCAGCAAAGCAGAAAGCAGGACGGGGGGTAAGGGAGGATGAAAGTGACAGAAGAAATAAGGGTGGAGGCAATGAGGGAGGTAGTGGGAGGAAAAAGGACAAAAGAGAGGTATTGGACACAGGGACCAAGAAAATCAGGTTGAAAGGGACGTAGTATGGAGGGAGGGAATGATGTAGGGAATGAGGGAATGAGGAAGTGACGTAAGGAGAAAGGGAATCAGTGTGGTTGGTAGGGAGAAATGGAATAAGTGAGGGAATAAGGAAGGAATTAGGAAGGAAAAAGTTTTAAAAAGTGATGGATGAGGAAGTGAGGAGTGAAGGAGAAATGGATGACAAGAGGGAAC
Organism: Hepsetus odoe; assembly: GCA_017165825.1. NCBI lineage: Eukaryota > Metazoa > Chordata > Actinopteri > Characiformes > Hepsetidae > Hepsetus > Hepsetus odoe. Next base: position 4,630,379 of record CM029374.1, on the reverse strand, counting down.
CAAGAAAGTAAGGAAGCAGGAAGAGGGAGGATGGGTGGGAAGGGATGTAGAGAGAAATATAAAAAGAAAAAATAGGAAAAATAAGAGTCAAGGACAGAAAGATTGGGAGAAAGGGAGTGGGAGAGAGAAAAGGTGTGGGGAAAGATGTTGGGAGGTGGGGGACGAAGGAGGGAGTGGTGAGAAATAAGCAGGCAAATGGAGAGAGAAAATGAGGGGGAAGAGAGAGGGGGACAAAAGGAGGGGGGAAAGAGGGAGGGAAATGGAGATGGAAAAGAGGTAGGGGAGATGGAGGGGAGAAAGAGACAGGGGTGAAGGGGAGAAAAGGACGTGTGATGGAGGAGAGAAAGAAGTGGGGAAAGATGGAGGGAAAGGCCAAAAAAAGAAGGAATTGGAGGAAGAAAGGGAAGGGAAAAGTGAGGGAGTTGAGGGGGGCAAAGAAGAGGGAGGGAGGGATGGTTGGTGGAGTGCATGGCAGGTGAACATGGAAAGAGAGAGAGAGAGAGAGAGAGAGAGAGAGAGAGAGAGATTCCCTTCACCATATGCTTCAGTGTTTGAAAGCAGCAGTGCAGTTCTACCATTAAGAGTGAATCTACGACTACAGTCTACCGGAGCCACTATCGTCTACACAACGTTCCACTGTGATGTGCAAGAACTCGAGGGCTGTCGAGGTGCTAATCACACACAAACATCTTATAACACACACACACACACACACACGCACACTGCAAAGCCAGGCATAAAGCATGCACATGCAATAGCCACTGATCAATGAAAGAAAGTTTTAGTAGCAATTTTATTGAGGCTCGCTCTCAAATATACTCCCTATTCCCTATCTAGTGCACTACACAGCAAGGGAACCTACCGCTCCTGCACCAATCCAGTGCTCCACGTGTTAGTCGAGGAGTCTTGCAGCTTGGTCTGAACATCAGCCGCTCTATTAGACCTTGAAAGTGTAAAGACTTTTAAGGTGCACACTACATAGGGAGTAGGGAGCATTGAGATACAGCCCATAAGTATACCACTGAAAATGGGATTATGAAGGCACATCACTGCCACTTTATTAGAAACCCTAAGTTTGCAGGTGTGTTAAAGCTCAATAGTTTGTCTTTTCTGTCCATAAACACAATATCAAAGATCACTTTCTGACCACAGAAACACTCCTGGCTTGATATTGGATGGTACATTTACGTTTACATTTGCAGCATTTAGCAGACGCTCTTATCCAGAGCGACTTCCATGTCCTAATTACAGGGACAGTCCCCCTGGAGACACTCAGGGTTAAGGGTCTTGCTCAGGGACCCAGTGGTGGTAGTGCCAGAGGTCCTTGGACCCGGGACCTGGGACCTCTTGAGCCATAGGTCTATAAGCAAGTATCCTACCACTAGACCACCAGCCAGCCACTGTCAGGTTAGCAGTGACATCATACATGACCACTACTGCTGTGGTAAGAATGGTCCACCATCCAAATACCAGCCAGTGGTCAAAGGAACAGAGCAGAGCTGGACATGTAAGTCCTAAAACGGTCAGTGAGTTTTTTAGGTTTTCTAATAAAGTGAATGTATAATGTGAGGGTAGTGAAGATGTGGATCAAGTGCAGGGGGAGCAGTTTCAGCCAAAACCTTACTTGAGCAGGATTGGTGACCTGAGATCAGATTTGAACATTAAAATTTTGATACATGGGATTAAAGAAGGCAGACCTTCTTCCAGGATGCTTAATAGATTCATATGCCTCGAACTGGCCATATTAGCTCATCTCTTGCTTAATCCTGGGAATATTTTACAGAAGAGGATTTCTCAGCATCATAAATTAAATTTTCAGTTTTCTTAAAGTGCAGTGGCTACTCTTCACACCTGTAACTGTTCCAGTTTCTAAAGGCCATGTTTAATCATGCGTGGGTCAGCAGAAAAAGGGTCCAAATAGGACTGGATCTTTGGTCAAATCATTCTGAAAAGCCGGTTACATCTCATTAAAATGGGCCAAAAAATCAAATGAAAGTGACTATTTGTGCACCAATACACCGGAAAGTGTTTCCAACAGGTTTGATGAGTCGTAGAGAAAAAACACAGTAACAGAAATGAAGAATAAAACCTTAATTGGGGTGGGATTCTGCCTCCCCACCTTCCAAGCGGCAGCAGTCAAGCCAGGCAGCGAGCTCCAATCAAAAACGTGCATGTGAAAAGGTGTCAATCTGACCGTTCTGTACAGATTACCAGCATATCACCATCAGAAACAATCTTCTGAAGTAGTCGTTAGTGCAGTTATTAATAAGAAAACATGCTACACCAAAGCTTAAACTTGATTTATTAGCATTAACTTGGCAGTTTAGTGGAAAATCATCTTTCCCCGATTTCCCTCCTGACCTCAGATGAAACAGATCAGCCGAAACATCTCAGATGTCCAAAGTTTGCTTCTTTAGTTTTGCTCTGTTTCATTAATGTATCTAATGGGTAATGTAACGGTATGCTTTATGGTGCTTCAAGTCAATTAAACAGCTTCTTGAATCTTCTGGCATCACATGTGCCTTGGAAGCTATAACGAAACTCTGACAGCTCTGGATTCATATTTATGAGAAAACTTGCAACGCAGCAGTGAACGTGTGGAGAGATCAGTCACCACTTAACACACTTTGTGCTTCTTTATACTTTGCAGAAAATTGAGACAATAAGGATGGTGATTCAATGCAAACATGTAAATGGCATTTGAAATATAAAGAGTGTTTGGAGAATCCTAACTAGCTTTAAAGTCAATATTTGGTTGGACCACCACTATTCTTCAACAGAGCCTGAACTCTCTTAGACAAGCTTTCTTCGTTTTCTTAAGTCGTACTGAGGAGCATTTCTTCAGGCTTCTTGAAGGACATTCCAAAGATCTTCTCAGTACTTTGGCTGCCATTACTAGTCAGGGACATGGACTGGACTGAAAGCGAGAGGCAAAAACACTGTCATTCAGGAAGCCTGAACGACTGTTCCTCAACAATGCATTAAAAATGCAAGGTTTGATTCTTTGGAAGGACATATGAAGAAATAAGCATCTTAAGACTTTTGCAAAGGTCTGTATGTGCTTACACTTGGTCCTATGACCAGGGATCTCCATTGATGCCCCAGCTCTACATGACTGGGAAAGCTTAACTAGCCTTGCTTTTTTTGGAGGGGCTCTCTCTTTCCACCCCACTTAGCTCAAGGCTAACCAGTGTGTCTGGTGGTACATCTGTCAGTGTTGTCCTCCCAGTGTGTTGAGCTGTGAAATGAGGCTGATGGAGCTCCCAGTCTGGTGGGATTGCATGGAGGAGGAAGACTATAGGATGGGAATTAATTAAGCCAATTAGGCTTAATTATTGGAGAAAAAAAAAGTTAAGCTATCAATCACATGGCGAAAAACCATAATTTTGCCTGAATTTTGCCCATAGTTTGGCAAAGGTGAGAGCGAAGACTACAGAACTAAAGAAGCAAACTCCAGACAATAAGTTTGTCCTGGTTAAGGGGAAAATTCGGTTTTCAACCAATTTATTGCCTCTAGTTGATTGGCTTCCCTTTCGAGTGTTAAAAAGCCCATCTACGCACACTCAGAGACACAGCAAGGGCTGAAGAGAAAGAAAAGAGAAAGTTTCTTTTCATCCTCATCGGAACAAAAGGTCAGGACAGCTCGTTCCAAAACTGTCATCTGGCACTTCCAAAACACTCTTCAGTGGAGCTACAACATCTGCTGCGTTTAATATTCATCAGAGAGACACAGAGAGTGTACTCAGGTTACTGCAGTGTGTGTCTCCGTGTATCTGTGTGTGTTTGTGTGTGTGAGAGAGAGAGAGTGTGTGTGTGTGTGTGTGTGTGTTTGTGTGTGCGTGCAGAGAGCGGGCGTCTCTGTGGCTGCATGATAGGGTATTTGAGTCTGCACTCAGATGATTCAGACTACCGCACAACAATCATGTGTAATATGCTTCTAGATCCAAAGCATCAGATCTACATGACAGCTGCCTGAACACACCCAGGATGGAGAGACAGAGCGAGAAAATCTGTGCCTCTCTGCACTTTCATACATGCACACACTGACAGGTGTTGGACATGAACCTTATATTAAAGCAGTAATTATTTAATGATCAGGACAACTTCACATGGACATTAATCAGAAGAGAAGAGAAGAGAAGGACAAGATAAGACAAGACAAGAGAAGAGAAGGAGAAGAGAACAGAACAGAAAAGAGGAGAGAAAAGTGGAAGAAAAAAAGCAGAAAAAAAAGAAAGATGATGAGCAAAAGAGAAGCGACATGAAAAGAAATGAGAAAAAAATGGCGAGAAAAAGCCAAAAAGAAAAAGTGAGAAAAATGGTAAGGAAAAGAGCATAGAAAAAGAAAGATGGAGAGGAGAAGAAAAGAGAAGAGAAAGAAGGAGAAGAGAAGACAAGACAAGACAAGGCAGCAGAAGAGAAGAGAAGAGAAGAGAAGGAAAAAGAAGAGAAAGATGGAGAAGAGAAGAGAAGACAAGATGGGAAGACAAGGCAGGAGAAGAGAAGAGAAAGATGGAGAGGAGAAGAAAAGAGAATAAAAGAAGAGAAGAGAAAGATGGTGAAGATAAGCCAGGAGAAGAGAAGAGAACTCACGGTAGCAGGCGGTCAGTGTGTCGTCAGGGATGAAGCCTGCTTTACACATGCACCTGTAGCTGCCCATCGTGTTGATGCAGTTCCCGTTGAGACACACTCCCTGCAGTTGGCACTCGTTGATGTCTAGATGGGAAAACACAGTGGCAGAAAGACATGGTGGTTAACGACTGTACAGAACAGCTCCTGCACAAAAGATCAGGGTCACCTGAAGCCCCAGTCAGCCTTCCTGATCCAGCACTGTACAACTGAAGGAGAAGATACATCAGAGCTTGTGTTCTTCCATGCTTTCACAGAAATATTCTCATCCGGCTTCACATTGAAGGCCTCCCTGTGGGACACCTCCTAACCCTCCCCCTCACTCTGTGCCCACCAAACACTGGTTGAAGCCACTGCAGCAAAAACGGGGCCTAATTTTATATTTATATTCAGCTATTTTATAATTTGCTAATTATATGAATTATTTATATTGTGGCTGCAAAAAACTGGGCAACAAACTGGTCCTTCACACCTGGAGATGCCCCACACATACGATTGTGCAAACACACACACACACCGTCGAGGCCGTTGAGTTCAGGGTGACATTATGTGCCGATGTCTCTGTTGCACTGTTTTTGCTCTCTCTCTCTCTTTCACACACACACACACACCCTTCCCATCTAACTCCATGCTAATGTGTTCCTGATGAAAGACATAGCAGCGATGGACACACTCCTCCAGCTGCTCCAACATCTGCAGCCCAGCTCTGCTCAACACACCCACACCAGCTGTCAATCAAAACTTTGACAATGTAATGGGCCATAAAACAGAAAGAGAGACCCAGTGCAGAGTCTTGAAGGGCTGAAATATAAACTGACTAGTTGGGTGTCAGTTCTTAGAAAGTAATGAGTGAAAGAGTGGAATGTGTGTGTGTGTGTGTGTACATATTGTGAGTACCATAAAGTGGCACGTATTGCTCATCATATGAATCACTGTGCTTAGGGAGTGGTGTGTGTGTGTGTGTGTGTGTGTGTGTGTGTGTGTGTGTGCATGCGCAATGAAGCCCTGCAGATAAAACCACCCTCTAAATATCCTGGCCTTCAAGAGGGAACACTGTTATCCACTTATTGACACATACATCACACACACACATACATCACACACACACACACACACTCACACACACACACACACACACACACACACACACAGATATATTTGACCCTCCCAGCATCATGTGACCCTTATATCTAGCTAGGGGGTGTAAATATCAGGGTAAACTCAAGAGAAACACAGCGAGATGTTTCTGGGTTCGATCCCCAGGCAGGGCAGAGGGGTGGGGTTTACATATTCTCTTCATGTACGAGTAGGTTTTCTTCCGACAGCCACAGGTTCCTCCTACAATCAAAATTAAAAGCATGTATAAAAATAAGCATAAATTACCCCCTAGCTATGACTGAGAGTGTGAGCCTCCACTGCCCCTCATGACCCTGTTTAGGATAAGTGATGGATGGTTTTTATTTTATTCAAATAAAATAAATAAACCATAAAAATAAAATAAAATCATTACAAATATCAGGTTTCAGTCATCAGAGCCTCAAAAGCTGATGGCGTAACCAGGATCAGGCTCTGACACAACGTTCCCAGGCTGGACTCAGAACAGTCCTGAAATTTCAGGCCCAATCAAAGCAAACACATGCAAACACACACACACACACACACAATCATTTGCATTTTGGTGAAAAAACAAAAAAAAAAAAATCCACAGCAGCTTAACATATGTTTCCTCTCCAGTCCCTCCACTGGGCACAGCCTTACCAAGTCAGGCAAACACGAATATATAAACCTCCACCTAACAGACAAAATATGGAAATGAGATCCATATGGTTCCTGTGAAAAGACTAAGCACTGACTAACATGGAGGGAACTGTGGAGGATCACCGTCCCTGAGGATAAAACTGAATCAGAAGCAGGTTTACATGTTCTGGAACGTCTCTCAGACCTTTTTCTCTATGTTCATCCCTGGAAATTTACAGTCAACACCTTGCTCTGAGTGACCTAGACTTAGATCACTATTTAAGGGCATCTTGGGGTTATTAGGGAGCCCCTGAAGGACAAAAGGAAATGATGTAAGAAGATGGCCTTCAGACAGAGTTGTGAGTGATGGCAGGTAAAAACGAATCCACCAGACATCAAAATGGGCTTGTGTGTGGTCTGGGCGATTCTACTGAGGGGCATCCTCAAGGATGCTTATGTAAGATAGGATGCTCGTTGGAAAAAAGCCTTAATAAATATCTCTACAGGCTGGTATGAGTTCTTATAAAAGGCCTAAGCAAGTGCCATGAAGCCTAACGAAATTACAAATTATAATAAACGTGAAGAAATTCATATCGTATTAAAAATATATTTAATTGTACTCCAAGTGTAATTAGGAAAGAAAAAATTTAATCAGGTCCTGTAATGGAACTTGTCAGCGAGAAACTTCTGGGATTGATTCTCAGCCGGGACGTCCTGAGTCCTATATTTTCTGCCTGTTTGAGTGGGTTTTCTCCCACAGTCTGAAGACGGGGATGTCAAGTGGATTGATGCTAATTGACCAAATCAATATTTGTGCTGTTAATATTAGGACCAATCTAGAATTCATCCCCTTCTTATCAAACAAATATTAGAGCATAACTAATATCTGCCCTCTGGAAACCCCTTAATCCCTTTTTTGTTGACAAACTGACGGTACAACCCCTCGGCGCTTTGAACATTTTCGGTGAAGAATCTTGGACTGAATGCATCTAATGGGCTTTTACTTCAATATCAGGTTGAACTACGTTCTTATCACTGCTTCAAAACATTCAGTACCTGACACTCCTGAGCCCCCAGCGCCAGCCCCATGTTGCTAAAACTCATTGAGGAAGAACGACTAATGTCCTCAATGTTCTCCAGCTGCAGTTGCTGTAGGCCTGACTCTTTTTGTTGCGGTTTGGCTCTGAGTTTGGTAATCGGTGGCAGTTTTGCGGTGACTGCTCACACACACACACATTATAATGATAATGATCAGTTCTGAAACTAACACATTGAACACAGATACAGATATGTGTGTGTGTGTTTGTGTGCGTGTTCATGTGTTTGTTTCAGAACTGATCATTATCATTATAATACATAATTTATCCCTATATAAATGCTACACACTTGATCAGTAGGGATCAGCAAAAATGTTCTAAAAACTTCTTTAGCTTATACGCTGGAATCTTGGCCTGCTAGCCCGACAGGGTCCGACAGTAGAAGGTGTTGGCCGGGTTTGGGCCAACATTACACATCAGTGGTTTGGGCTGTTTCCTAAAGAGATTTTAATTATGATATTCTCCCACTTGTGTTTGCACTTGTTTTCCTCTCTTTCCTCATCAGAGGAGAGTGTCAACAGTCAAAATCAAATTAGACGTCAGCCAACCTATAGTCCCAACTATCACTTGTTATCCCTATTCCGAATGCTCCTCCATCCCCCCGCGGATAGGGAGGAGCAGTAGGAAGGGAGAGGACAGGAAGTTTCTGGACACAGGGTTTGGTGCATGACTCAAATTTTCCTAATTCTGCAGGAAAAGGAAAAAGACATTGGATAGATATGCACTCTCAAAAAGCACTGAGGATGCATACAAAGTTTCAGAATATTTATCCATGTCTTCAATGCAAAACTCTTGCTTTTAATGACGAGACAGCATGAATTCTATAGCAGTGGTATATCGCCCCCGATGGCTCATTGACTGACTGAGCATTAAACATGAAAAACAAGACCTTGGCGTGATACACTACCACACAGAGTGTGCAGAGATACAGTGAAACAATTAGAATGACACAGTCGGCGGTTCTATTCATAGCTTTCATTCACATGACTAGCAGACAGCCCTGGAGGTCACAAACCCATAGAACTACAGCACAGGCCTGTACCATTTCCCTCTATAAAAACAAAAAAGAGACGCATATCTTGAGATCACGGACCAAACTTTGAGGACTCTCTATGCTGATACAGCACCAGGTGCAGTATTTCAATCATTGAGATCATTAGTGAAGGTTAGCTCCCCTCGATTTTCCAATAATCAACTTTTAAGTTTTCTGAAAATGAACCTTCTCTAACTAGACTATTATTATGCCTTCATCACCATAAAACCAGACTAAATATTGTGTAGAAACAGTACAACCATTGGACATTCAAGTATAGAAGCTTGGGGGCCATCTGTTCTGCATAAGTCATCAAGACCACTGCATCTTTCCAGAACGATGTGGTGAATGTATGACTCAAAATATAAGCATTAAATTGCATAACCCTATCCCTGAGTAGATGTTTGCTATAAAGACTGTTAATGCTTTCATTTCCTGCATAAATCCGTTATCTTCTAGATTTTTGTTTCCATTTTGTGCTTCTATTAAAGTTCATCCATCCTCAGTTGGTGCATCCAATTAGAAAGCAACTACCAACTTTTGACTAAACTGCCCTGAGAATGTGATGGTCAATGGAAGAAAGATTTTTCCCCTCCAGGTGGGTGGTGCTCAGGATGAGACATCATTGAAATCTCCATCTATGGGTGGGAGGAGCGTCTAAGGCTTAGATGAGAAAGAAACTGAATCGTTCTGGGCTTTGTTATGTCCAATGTCCTTCTTTTTCCCTTCTCTCTCATTCTCTCTCTCTCTCTTTCTCTCTCTAAGGGCATGGTGAGGCGTGAGGATGATGATGGAGGACTGTCAGCTCTAATGCATTGGAGCCGTCTCTCGCTATCCAACTTAAAATCAACCCAGATTACACAGATCTATCAAACGTGACACCTGTCTCTCCTCTTATCATTCCTTTCTCTCTCTCTCTCTCTCCCTCTTTCTCTCTCTCTCTTCCTCTCTCTCTCTGAAGCAGGACACATCGCTCAGAGAGCCAGTAACTCTTATCAGTTTGATGGATTCGAGTTAACTCAGAGGGGACAGCCAGTGGCAGTTTGAGAATATAAATACATCAAGCCAGAGTGAAGCCTGAGCCCCAGCAGGGGGTGCTGTGCACAGGACAAGAACACACTGCAGCATTTCCCCCGTTCCATGGGCACACATTTTGGCCATTAAACAGGAATTCCACACTTCAGCTAAGTGATTAAGAGCTAAACAAAGTGAGACAGAGTCGTCCAACGCTTTAGAGAAACTTGGTCTTCACACTGACGCTGAATGGAACCAGGCATCTGAAACCTTGAGCGCCTCAAAAAGTTCCCCTAGCAGAAAGGTATTAAAAGTAACTGCTAGAATAAAGCCTGATGTCTGAGAGAGACATGGCAGATGTGCATGACAAAACCGTTTTAAAAAATGTCCTTAGGATCTTTCTATTTCTGTCAGATCTAGAAATTCTCCAGCATCCTTTTTTTTAACCACTTATCCTAAATAGGGTTGAGGGTGCACAGTGCACAGAGGGCGAAAGGTAGGCGAACACTGGATGGGTCACCAGCCCATCGCAGGGTAGACATTGAGGGTTATACCTAAGGGGTGTCCCTGACCTACCTGACTTGTATTTCTTTGGACTTGGGATGGAACCCACACAGACATGGGGAAGAAGATGCTAATTCCATTGAGAGCACCCCAACAGGAAACTGAACCTAGAACCTTCTCGTTCTGTGCTGACAGCAGGAAACACTGAGTCACTGTGCCACCCATCAGCAACAGCACATGTAAAAACCTGGTTCACTGGTGGGGATTTTTTTGCATTGTATCCATTGAACCACTTTGTTAACCCTTAGCAATTCAATTCCGCATAAAAGTTTGATGGTTTAAAGCGCAAGTTACTCAGGAATCAAGGAAAAAAATTAAACAGACAGCGGTGGCCTTATGGTTTAGAACTAGGCCTCAGGATCGGAAGATCATGGGTTTTGAAACCCAGACCAATAGTTTGCCTTGATTTACCCTTGAGCAAGGTATGGCCACCATCACTGCTCCCAGGTACTGAACATGGTTGCCCACTGTTGCAAGGTGTTGTGGGTTAAAGGCAGAGGGTGCATATCGTTGTGGTTCAGTCACCCTCAACATCTAAATATAAAATCAGGTTATTTTTAGTATTAAATGAGTAGATTTGAGAGTCTAAATATGGGTATATAAACCCACCACTTCATGGGATTAACGTGTAGATAATTGTTTTAAGATCAGCCAGTGCTCAGGATGCCTTTTGCCAATTTCAGATCACAAAATCGGATTATCCTGTAGACATAATTCTCTCTCTCCCTCTCTCTCTCTGACTCAATCCTTCAGCATGGAACAAGAGGTGACAAATCATTCTGTTCAGGCTCATTTCTCTCAAGATGGGAAAACAAAAGAGCTGTTCAGAGACACACAAACACACACACACACTTAAAGAAAAGTTAACTTTTACCAATGCAGCGGGTGCCGTTGAACCTCTTGTAGCCCTGAGGACACTCCAGCAGAGGAATGGCTGCAGAACAGAAGACAAGAGGAAAGAAGTGTTTATGCACAGAACAATGATGGCAGATGTTGAGAAATAGAAGCAAGAGAAAGCTCAATAACAGGTCAAATAAAATGCAGTATGCAGGGGTGATTGGGGTATAGTGGTAAGATACAGGTTAAAATCGTGTCCCAGCACCACTGGGTGTAAATGTAATGTGTACAGTTCTGGTAAAAGGCCTACATTTTAACACCATTTGGATCTAAAGGCTTGAGCATTTCAAAGGTCAAACCCTTGGACTGTGAGTGAATTTCTACATTTGTTAAACAAGTAGTTTTGAAATTACACTTTGCTGCACATCTGATCTAAGCAGGCCAATTTTTTTCCGCAGTCTGATTGATGAAAAACAATAAGAAATAAGACTTTTTCCAATCTGAATCAAATTAGTGAGCAGCTTCCAGCTGGATTTCTGGACATGCCTCTCAGTCTGAACAGTCAGATCCGATTTCAGATCAGATCAGAATCATTTCATTGCAATTTTCATTTCATGGTTCATCTTCTTGGTGTCTTGTAGCTGTTCAGACTATCTAAACTCATATTGAAGTCTGGCAAAATCAGATTTATGTCATGTCTGATAAGGAGGAGAAGGTAATGCAAAAGGAAAGAACCAGAATGTATTCCACAGATTGCTCTGTTCTGGGATCAGTCACATGCATTCAGTCCACAAATGTCTTATTAGGATATAATGAGGCCACTGATCTTACAGCAGTTTTCACCACGGGAAAAATCTGACTTATGCTCTTTGGCCTGGGGCATATATTCACCCAAGGCTCCTACTAAAATGTAGCCTAATGCACAGACAGAAACCAGGGGAGAAAACTACACAGGCATCTTCTAGTCCACAATAATTGTGCTTTATTTGGCCATTGTTCAAGATGTTCCAGAGCTAAACAGGATTAGGCCTGGTTTTATGCAGACCTTCCAACAGAAAGTCACTATTTGCCAACAGATGGAACAGAGACAATCTTTCAGGATCCTCTCTGTACGTTCTGCTCCTACAGCGAAGCAGCTACTAATATTAATAGATTAAGGTGGCTATTCAAGAAAAAGTAGATAAATGGAAATGGTAAACCTTTGGGAATTTCAGAAACATAAAGGTTAAAAATAGCACTGTTATATTATATCATATATCACAATCATCTGGTCCCAGAGCAGTGAGACCCATGTTGGGTCCAAATGTCCAACCAAATCACCTGAAAGCTAGAACCAGAGGCTGAGGCCCAGGCTGCTGGAACAAGGCCACGTTTGTTTTCAACATCTTTACCAGCTACGTCCCGTCTCTCCAGAAAACACAAAGAGCCAGTTCACACACTAGCGCCAAACACACTCCCATGGGCCCAGCGGCGCTTTCCAACACTGTGGCTTTGTGGAGGCCGTGGCACAGGGGAGAGAATAGAGGATTCCTGCTGACTGGGGAATAACTGACTCTTGAAGGGAAATTATATACACCAGTGCACTACCTACAGCTGGACTTCATTCACCTCCCTAGGGAAGGGTAGTTTAGCAGTTAAGGACTAGAGAGTCGGGCCGAGTTTAGTGTCTAGCATATGAACTGTTATTGAAATATGATCACTCAATGGTAGCTTGAGTGTAGCCTTAAGAAAGAGAGGCTAGCTCATTATTTGCCGAGCTGAAACAAATGTAACAGTGTTCATTGTTTCTGAATCAAGTAAGCCATGTAACTATTTTTAGCTGAAACATTCACGTCATTAGAGTCAATTAGTCAAAAACAAAATACAGATTTAGCTGTGGTGAGGGACTAGGCCCCAGGATCAGAAGGTCGTGGGTTTGAATCCCAGACCAGTAGGTTGCCCTGAGGTACCCTTGAGCAAGGTACCGTCCCCGCCACTGCTCCCCGGGCGCTTTAAATAGCTGCCCCCTGCTGGACGGTGTGTGGGGGTGAAAAGCAGAGGTTGCTTTTCCTCGTGTTTCACAATTTTAAACATTACTATAACTATTTTGCTACTGAAACAAGCTAAAGCAAAATATAGATTTAGCATTTCTCTCATTATTACTAATCAAGGCTAGCTAATTATTTTCAGTTGTAACATTCCTTGTTTCATTGTTTATAGAGATTAGTTAATAACGTGTGGTTGAATTATTATTGCTATTGAAACAAGCTAAAGCAAAAAGTAGATTCAGCATTGCTGCTAATGGTGGCTAGCTAAACATTTCAAGTTTAAACATTCATATTAGGTGACGTTTAAATGTTAAACAGACTTAGCATTGATGCACTGTTTCTTTAAATAATTTAGCTAATTATTTATGATAGAGAACATTATTATTCAGTCAAATTTGGAAAAAAAGACACATTTAGCATTACTCCTTGTTGCTAATAGAGGCTAGCCAATTATTTGTGGTTGAAACCTTAGCACAGACTTAGCACGGACACAGATCACTATTGTGCATTGAGGCTATTTTACAGAGACTTGCTAATTATACATGGCTAAAACATTATTCCTTTTGAAACAAGCTAAAATAAAACAGATTTAGCATTGTTCATTGTTGCTAAAAGAGGACAGTTATTATTTGGGTGAATTATTGATAAGACACCGATTTGACCTGAATTTTACCATCACAGAGTCAGGCCTTGAGCAAAAAACAATACATGACTAGCACTGCTAATAACAGAGGCTAGCGTAATATGGTTAAAAAGCTATGTAGTCAAGTTGTAAGGAGGATTAAATTTAGCCTTGTTCAATGTTGTTAATGTTACAGAGACTACGTCCTCATTTATGGTTGAAACTTTTTTTATAGAGTCCATTGTAAAGAAGACTCTTCAAAATTGCCTATTATAGGGGCCCATTATTTGTGATTGTATAGTTATTGAGACATGTCGACATGGCAAGGTGCAGATTTAGTGTTGTTAAGGCCAACATTTTCACTGCTGGAGTGGCCATCTTTCTTAAAGACCCAGGAGGAAAGGAAGAAAGCATAGGCAAAAAAAAGAAACAGGCCATATCTGTGTGGAGAACCGTTTTAGTTCTGTCTCGGGGGAAATGAAGGAAATGAATGGCAGAGTCAGGGTTCAGTGCTCTCTCTATCTCGGTTTCCCTTGTTTCCAGAGAGAGGGAGAGAGAGAGAGGCATATACAGAGATATGATACAGAGACATCCAGAGATTTCGTTGACCTGCTCCAGAAATATGGCTGAGCCTTATTTATCTGTGTAAACACAAGAGGCCCGTAATACTCCGACTCACAGGGAGTGCCACGCTTCTTCTGGCGCTGCCACCATTAGCTGAAGGCAACACTGTTGTTCTTAGCTGTGCTACAGTTTACAATTGTCATTATGGCGTTAATCACTAATTTATGTGCATTCAAGGTGATATGATGTAAGCGATTTGTTCATGGGGGAAGGCTGAGGGTGAAAGGAACTAAACATTTTCTCAAAGGGAGGTCACAGAGGTCATGTTGATGAGGGGGGTTAGGAAGATAGTTATCAAATGTGTTTTGTATCCAGTTTGCTTTTTGGTCATTCTGCAAACACGGGATGGCATCCCCCTTTGTAACACCCTCAAACTTCCTTCTGATTATCAGCTTCAAACTCAAGAACAAAACTGAGGAATACCCAGACCTTGACTCTGCTTCCAAAGAGCCAGACCTTGAATTTTAATGAACTGTTGAGGAACAGTTCTCAAAGCATCCAGAAGGACAGTATTTTTGTCTCTCCTTTTCAGTCCTGTCTCTCTACCTGAGCACTTTGATTGTTTTGTGTTGGTTAGTCCACACAGTGATCTACGTCTGAACCTTCAAGCAGAAACACGTTCAGGTGATTCCAGATGATCACGCTGGTGATTAGTTTAATGCTGATGCTGAACGCTGAGTGGCTGTAACTCATTTATCTAGGCACCTTGTATCGTTAGGCACTTAATAGCCTGTTGTGGTAAAACATTTGTTCCCATTTTCTTTCATTTAATCTACTCAACATGGCAAACAAAGGACAGACTGATTGCCATAAACCATTTGCACCAGTAAGTGGTAGCAAAAAACGAAATGTGGAAATGAGGGGTATTTAAAGGCATGTACAATACTTTATATAGATATACTGCAGCATTTAACTTTAGTATACTGTAGACTGGCCCACTGTATGTGAAGGTAAGCCATTCAGTGTTAAACACATAGGCAAGTCTTTTTGATTACAACTGATGACTTAGTCATGCAGTTCACATATGGCCACAAGCAGCGCCTTTATGGAGCAGAGAAGATAATGTCCCCTTCACTGCTCCGTGGGCACCTGATCAGGCTGCAAGGTGTGTATGGATTAAATGCAGAGGAAGCATTTCCTGGTTCACTGTGTGCTGTGCTGTTTTCCACGTTGGTGAATAGTCACTTTCACTTCATAATGTCTGACGTTATATATAAGCTTTAGGTTCTTGTTCCCACCATTACTTCTAGTATAAAGCTAAGAAACATACTATGGACACCAAACATGTCTTGGCTCCCCTATTGGTAAAAAACAGTAAAAAAACAAAACAAACTATAATTAAATTCTTAAAAACGTAGTTCACCATCTGGTTCCCTGAATTAGTCAGCCCTATTTCTGGGCACTTGTGCTCTGCCTTGGGGTTCTCAGCAGTTTTAAAGTATTTCTAATTTTTCTTATATTTCATCTGTTGATACTAGATATATGTAGCACTTCCACACAAAAATGGGAAGGGTGCATCTTTTGGGAATGTAAAGGTTAAGAAAACTATGTGGCAAATTTCCATTTCTGTACAATCACTATGTATCCCAAAGCAAAGAGACCTGTGTGAGAACATGAATGTTGAGAATTTTTCCTTATATGGTCCAAATGTCTTCAGGTTTACACCAGCAGTTCATGAAAAGACCTCGAGGTCTGTAGACTTCCGGAGTGACTTCACAAGAGTGATTCAGCAGGGAACAACAGTAACAGCATGTCTATATCTTGTGTGTTTGTGTGTATATTTAGCTCTTTGCGGGGACTAAGCACCCTCTGAATAGCAGGAGGAACCAGTGTGGTGTTTTTTCATAACAGGAATTTTCCTACAATATGGATACCATCAGAAGCAAAACAGGCCTACCAGTCCTTGTATATCAACACAGCAAAGAGAGCTCTGTCATTGGTTAAGCCTTCAGGATCTGGACAGAAATCCTCCTGATTTCAGTTACCAAGATAGGTAAGATTTGGCAGGGATTAGGTAGATTAGGAAAAGATGGTGGAATCAACCAATCAAATTTTAATTTCCAATGGGTTGGACCAATATCATCAGGAACTAACTGTTATATGCATCACAAACTGAATATAAATATCTTACAAAGCTGTAAATGTCTTTGTTTAATGAAGAATGACCAACACATCATCATCATCTTCTTTCGGCTGCTCCCATTTAGGGGTCACCACAGCGGATCATCCGTTTCCAACCAACACATCTTTATGTAGTCCAGCAAAGCTAAGTGCTAACATCCTATTAAAATCCTTTAGAGGTACTAGATCTTAGTAACTAGATCTAAGCCATTTCCAAGTACCGTTAAAAAGAAAGAGCAGACAGCACCATGTCCTATTAATTAAACGCAAAAATCAAAAATGCTAAACCAAAGAAAAGTCTTTGCACTAACAAACTGCACCAATAGCCAAATATATCAGTTTTATTTATAGAGTGCTTTTTACAACTGGGGTCCCTAGAGAGCAACAAGCAAAAGTCCCTAAAACTGGAGGACGAAACTTTAGAAGGAACCAAGACTCAAAAGGAGAACCCGTCCTCCTCTGGTCAACACCGGATAAACGAACAGAAGAAAAAGATGCAACATTTTTCTAGGTTAAAGAACTTAAAGCACCGATTGCCGGATACAGAAATGAGCCGACATTACACATTACTGAACAATGCTGCGTACATATGACTGGTCCATGATCCCCACGGGACACTGGCAGCTTTTTCAGGAAACGAGACAATCAGAAGACTTTTCTGAGAACAGGCTTAGACTTGGGACCTCCCTACAATGCTAGGAATCCAAACGTATGTGCGTGCAGGGGCGCATGTGTGACAGGGTGGAACAGGCTCATAACAGGAGCTAAACTGGCACTGTGAGGTCCAGATGACTCAGCATGTGTATATATGTGTGTGTGTGTGTGT
This sequence comes from Hepsetus odoe, assembly GCA_017165825.1. NCBI lineage: Eukaryota > Metazoa > Chordata > Actinopteri > Characiformes > Hepsetidae > Hepsetus > Hepsetus odoe. The sequence goes on along the minus strand of CM029374.1, from coordinate 4,613,248 downwards.
ATGTGTGTGTGTGTGTGTGTGTGTGTGTGTGTGTGTGTGTGTGTGTGTAATCAAAGATTTTACAAGCTTCCTTTGACTTGGCCCACTCTCATTCATGTTCCTGGTTTCTCTTTCTTCTTTTCACGGTGTGAAAGTCATCTTTTCCCCTCACTTAGATCAGAACCATATGTTCGCTGCATCACTGCTTCTCCATGACTGTGAGCACTTTCTTCGTTTCCTTCATCACGGCGCCTTCGCAGAGCAGATCGCGTGTTCTCACTTAGTCACCCAAACCCCACACACGTTACCAACTCCTACACTGCCGTACAGAAAGGCATATTCTACTCAATTAGCAAGCTCAAATTATATTTTATTCTATGCTTAGACAAATTAGTTCAAAATCAGCAAGTTTAAATGAAGGGTAGGGACTCTCACGGAAGTTTATTTTTGATACTATGCAGCCTCTCATTAGTGTCTATAAGGAGGTGAACTGCAAAAGAACATAACACTCATCTCTCACTCATTTTCTTAACCGCTTGTCCTGATTAGGATCGCGGGCTGTGCTGGAGTCTATTCCAGCTTTCAAAGTGCAGAACACACCCTGGACATAACACCGGTCCATCGCAGGGCAAACATCACAGACAAACACACTCACACACACACAACTAGGGGGCAATTTAACATCTCCAGTCCACCTGACGGGCATGACTTTGGATGGTGGGAGGAAACCGGAGCACTCTGAGAAACCCCAGGCAGGTTCATAGAGGAGAAACTTTGTGTTGTATTGTATTCTGTTTCTTTTCTATCCCACGTCATTCCATTCTGTTCTGAAACATTTATTAAATCCTATTTTATTCTATTCTATCCCATTTCATTCCCCTTCATACCATTTCATTCCATTTATTCCTTTATATTTATATTCCATTTCATTCCATTTCATTCTGTTCTCTGCCATTCCTTTCTATTCTGGTTTATTCAGTGTTCTACTTCATCGGTCCCGTGCAATCTGATTCTATTCCGTTCTTTTAATTTCATGCCATTCCGTTCTATTCTGCTATGTAATTTGATAAGAATGTAATGCACCCCTTCTCATATGCCCCGTTATTAAGTTACAGACTGAACAACTAATAATTGTGTGTGTGTGTGTGTGTGTGTGTGTGTGTGTGTGTGTGTGTGTGCAAACTAAATGTTTAATCTGATAAATAGGATTTCTTTAAGGAAGGAGTGGAATCAGTACCATGTATGGCAGCGTGTGTGCGTGTGTGTGTGTGTGTGTGTGTGTGGGCATGCGAGAATGTATGTCTTACATGGTTTTCTGGGACATTTTTGGCATTTGTGGAATCCCCAGGATGTGCCGATGGTTCCACAGCAATCCTCTTGCTTGGACAGGCCAGGGAGTGCTTTTCCACACTGCTGTACACACACACACACACACACACACACACACAGTTGGTCATGTTATTATGCACTTTGACACAGTAGAAGAATTACTCAATAAGGGAACACATTCATACACACAATATTTATTACACTCCATACACACACACACACACACACACACATACACACACATCTCAAACCATTTGCCTCAGTGGTCAACACACTGTTATATTCCAGTTGCTGATTGTTTCTTATCTACCTACAGCAAAATAAGCACACGGTCGTGACAAGAGACATAAGCGAAGCTAGCCAACGCAAGCACAGACAACGCGGTTGTATCAAGTCAGTCTGATCGTGACCACACCACATATGGGGACGATTCCCTTTACATAAATACAAACATGTCTGTCAAGCGCATGAATCTGAACGTGTCCACTGCTAGACAGGGCTGCTTTAGTCTTTACATGTTGAACCAATTTCCTTGAAGCTGCATAAGGAAGAGGACTGAACCGCACTTGAATCACTGAGAATCTCAATCAGACCTTAAGCACATAAGCAAGTAGAACTTTTTTTACCTAACACCTTCACTCATTCACTCATTTTCTGAGCCGCTTGTCCTGATTAGGGATGGGTGGGGTGGTGCTGGAGTCTATCCCAGCTCTCCCAGGGCCAAAGTCAGGGACACGCCCTGGATAGGTCACCAGTCCATTGCAGGGCAGACACACAGACTAACACACTCACACCTTACGGGGTTACTTAGCATCTCCAATCCATCTGATGTGCATGTCTTTGGATGGTGGGAGGAAACCAGAGGACCTGAAGGAAACTCACACAGACATGGGGAGAACATGTCCACTCAACATAGAAAGGACCCAGACAGCCCCATTTGGGAACCGAACCCATGACGTTCTTGCGGTGAAGAGGCAGTGTGACCCAAAGAACCCCATATCTGGAGATTTGCAGATGCAAATGTAGCACTAGAGCCTGACAATTAGCCAATCATGACGGCCAAACTTTACTGATACATCACCGATAGTTTCGATATTCCATACGTTTTTTGGTCAAACCATCAATGGGATTGGAAGCCATAACCTTTTCTGGTCAGTCTTAATCAGCTAGTCTGGCTTTCCAACAAAGCAGGAGCTCAACCGATCGACTGTTTGAGGAATGAGAGCAGCTGACTGAAGAGGAATCAGGTGATATTTTGCTCATATGGCTTGACAATTTGGAGATGCACCAGCTCAGATAAGATGAAGCACCCCTGCCTTGTCCTTGTGCTGCTTCCTAATTGTGTTAGAATCTCCTAAAGTTCTGAAAAATGAGGACACTCGCTTGGTTGTATATACCAAAATCTTGGATCTTGGATTTACCTCGACAATGCAACTCTCTTGTTAGAATGAAATAAGAGTCGTGCTTCATAATTACCTGACATCAGGGAAATAAAAAAGGCCTGATTACCCTTGGGCTAATTGGTGAAGTAGAAGTTTCCATTAGCTCCATCAGCCTTCAGGCAAAAATAAAGATGCAGACTTTTGTCTGCCCTGCAATGAACTGTCTAACTGTCCAGAGTGTTTCCCACTGTAACCTGATTAGAATGTATCCTCTGCAACCTGATTAGGATAAGCGGTTAAGAAATTGAATGGACAGTTCAATATTTGGCAGGATTATTCCTTAACCTTGGCCACGTCCTTTATTTTTCCATTTTTCCTCATTAGATGTTGAAGGGCTTTAGTACGACTCATTAGACTTACAGCTCAAGGGAAAAAAAAATAAAACCTTGGAAAATAAACATTTGGGTTAAGCAAAAAACAACATAAATTTGATTTTTGACAGAATTATTCCTTTAGCCTTGGCCACGTCCTGCATCCTTCCATTTTTCTTCCTAGTGCTTCAGTAAGAGCAGACTAGGAACTGCAGGCTTTTTTGCAAGAGGGATTCAAAAGTGACCTCTTCAGCTGACTCCAGATAGCTTCAAAGTAAAAGGTGCAGAGATACGGGCTGCATATTAAACTTCTCCCCGAGTTGGGCTGTTAAAAGACAAAGATTCCCAAGAGTACGCCAATGTTTCGTTTGACACGTCTCATTTTGTATTTTTTTTCTTATCCTGCTTCTTCTCTGTTCTCTGGTGCTGTTAAAAAACGTGTCTGTGCAAGGCAAGTTTAAAAGCTATTAAATGCAAGAGCAGAAGTGAACCCTTCAGAAAGGCAGACAAGGCCATAGAGAGAGAGGGAGGGAGGGAGGGAGAGAGAGAGAGAAGATGGCAGAGGAGGAGAGCTGGCTGAAGAAGGGAAGAGGCAGGGTGAGAGAAAACCAATCAGTCAAACAGACAAGAAGAGAGCGAGTGGAGGAGATTCAATTCAACTCTCAGACAAGACTGATCAAACACTTCAATCAGCTGTCTGCTCTCCAAGCCGAGGAGTCCACACTCCCGAGATCAGCACCGAGTGAAGAAGATGCTGCTAATGACCTGAGCCCGGCAATCCAGGATCATCTCAGCATGACAATCAACCTGCAAAGCTTGGGAAGTGTTTTCAGCAATACTCCTTCCATCCAGCGACTCTTTATTGGGCTACAGCGGTTACTGGCAAACAGCTTGCATTGTAAACCGAGGGTCATGTGGGATGTTTCATTAATGACCAATAGTCCCTGAAGAGCATTACTGGCTGGATGTCCATTGAGAAGGAAATGAACGGTAGAGAATCGATGCAATGCTTGTTCACAACAACGATACAGCTGAGCTACCAATTTGCCTTCTCCTCCAAGCTCTATGGAAGTGCTGGGACTGCTGGGAAGAACTGAGACCATGCACAACCCGGGTATGATTTAATAAGGTTTTGGACTCACAGATCTCAAGCTCCAAATAACACACAATTAACACACTGTGGCACAGCGCTGTCGCCTCACACTGAGAAGGTCCAAGGTTTAATGTTCTCCCCGTGTCTGTGTGATTTTCCTCCAGGAGCTCCAGTTTTCTCCCACTGTCCAAAGACATGCAGGTCAGATGCATTGGAGATGCTAAATGGCTTTTAGGTGTGTGTCTGTGATGGGCTGGTGACCTGTCCAGAGTGTCTCCCCACCATTCGCCCTGTGAGAGTTGGGATAGGCTCCATCACCCCCCACAACCCTAATTAGGACAAGCAGCTATGAAAATGAGTGAGTAAGTGAGATATTCCAGGAGAACTGACCATTAAGTTCTTATGAAGCAATTTCTTGATAGCTAATGATGCAATGATAGCTAAAATGAAACCACTGTAACTGGGGAAAGCCATAATCATATAGAACCTACAGCCAAGCTGGTTCCTCAACATTACTTCCTGGAAGGTGATTAAATTTAATGTAGGAAGAAACTGGCAGAGAAAGTAAACATGAAGTTTGTTTTACTGAGGTTCTTCAAACGGTTCATTTGCAGTTGAAAGGTTTCTCAGAATGATTCTGCAAACAAACCCTCTCGATTCATGCCAACACCATGTTATCACTTACCTGTGTGCCAGTGGTCTCTTGGAAGCAGCGTCCAAGCTGACTCTTGGAGGTAACTGGCTGGTACTGCAGGAAGGTTTGCTGATTAGGGTACACAACACTGTGGCTGTGGTGCTGGATCTTCTGGCTGCTGCTGGAACTGCTGCTTTCAGACACGTGGTAGGTGTAGGAATGACCGGACGGTGATGTCTTCGAATGCCCACTGTTGCTGCTATCCACCTGGGACACCTGGTGGATCTGCACAGATGCCTCAGGTGGATGTTTCACATGGATGTTCACCAGGCCTGTAGGACAGTCGGATCAGTATCTCTCCATTTTAACATTTAGGTTAACAGCAGGAAGAATCTGAAGAACCACAAACCAAATCAAAGACCTACCTGTCCTTCCAGTGCAAAAACCTGTCATATTTGTGTTTAGCAAAGATTTCTCCGGCTTTATTGATATTAACAAGGTTTGTGCAACTATTTCTGCTTTCAATTGATCAAATGATTTGAAATGAAGAAAGAGGGAGTGGGGAAATGGAGTGAAGCAACCACAGATCCTCTTAACATTCACTCAAATACACAGAATGACATGAACCCCATGCTTTAAGGGAGTTGGCTTGGACTTTGATGCTGGGTAAGTCTGGCAATGTTCTCACCCTGATTCTGGCCGGAGCTGAAGGTCAGTGGTAGAGTGTGTGTGGAGTGGACTTGACCGCTCTGGCCGTTCACCACCGTGTGTTGAACCCGCTGACCGTTCTGGGCTGGCATTTGACAGAACTTCCCAGTAAAGTTGGGTGGACACTGGCATTTATCTCTTGCGCTGCACTTCCCTCCATTCATACAAGGTAGGTGGCAAACCACTGTAACAACAGAACGAACACACACATCAACTTTTCTTGAAACAGTGTCCCTAGAACAATAAATGAATGAAGCAAATCAGCCTTGTGCTCCGAGCAATTGGAGGGAAGGATTGTACACTTTACTTCTAGTAGTACATTAGAGAAACTTTGACTTTTGACACCTTCGACCTTCCCGCTGGAATGAGCTTTAAACAAATTTCATTCTTGAAGCGACATCTGGACATCTAATTTGTCTAGTTTTTTAATAATGCAATAAAAATAAAACATCTGAAATGCTTTTTTGTTTGAATTACAGCTCACACAGCAAAAAAAGAGAAAAATCCAACATTTCACTGAATTCCATGTACAGAATTGCTTTTCACCATAAAGACAGGGGTTACATGAACTGACCATCATACCCCAGACTCATCACGGACCCTTGGATGCCAGCGACCGAGTCGCCCGTCCACTGGATTGGAAGGTTGTGGGTTCAAATCCCAGGCTAATCTTTACACAGACCCATTTTTCCTGTTTCCAATATGTAATTTTCAAAAAATGAATGTTCACTCCTGCCTAACGCACTCTACCGTTTGACAGGTTCGTGTTATTCACTTTACATGTGAGTGTTTTTAATGACTGGTTAATGTACCATATAGATGTAATACATTAATTTAAGTATCTATAATATATACCAATCAAGATAGATTTATTTTGAACTTATTGTGAACTCAATAACCAAAAACGATTCCAGACTTTGGAAAAAATGAAACACAAACAGCAGGTAAGCTCCATTTATGCAGGAATCAGAACAGTTTACACACACACACACACACCACACTCATTAGCTAAATTCCAATGCCAGGGTCTGACTTCTATCTGAGAAGACAAAACAACTGGTCTGTTTGGCATTTTGTTATGGACTTGCAGGGTGAGGCCTGGCTGTCCTCCACCACCCTGTCTCCATGTGCTGGATTCCTCCTGGTGAATGTCTGGGCATCTCTCAGCATTCAACAAGCACACAAAACAGCATGCCATGCAGAAAGGGAGAGAGAGAGAGACCCTGCTACCCATCAGAACAATGCTTCCATTGTTTGGAGAAGACAGTCTGAACCTTTATTCTGTGCTCTCAAAATGAGTGAGAGAAAGACAGTAAAAAAGGAGAAAAAAGCAAGAAAGCAAGTGTTTAAGTGTGTGTGTGTGTGTGTGTGTGTGTGTGGGCATTTCCCACCGGAATGATACACTTTCTAATTTCCAGACTTCTTTTCAGTCCTGTTCTAAAGTAACAACCTCCAAATCAGAGGCCTGACGCTCCACACCCTTCAATCCACTCAGCTTACTGCACACAATTACCCAGCTGTGCAAATAACAACCAGTAATCATCCTGCTCCAGTGTCAACTAAGGTCAACAGATGTACAGTGCTGTGCAGAAGTCTTGAGCCCCTCTCATTTCTTTACATGTTGCAGGAAACTATCTTAATACAGTTTGAATAACTAGCCAGCGTTAAAGTCCATATTTGGTATGACCACCGAAATTCTTCAGCACAGCCTGAGATCTCTTAGGTGAGCTTTCTTGTCCTTTCTTGAAGTCGTCTTCAGGAAATGTTCTCTAGGCTTGATGTTTGAAGTACGTTCCTGATCTGCTGACCTTCCTTTACACCAAATTAAGTGTCATTAGAACACCCTGTATGTCTGAAAAGGCAACTTTAGGGGTGACAAAAATGTATTTCGAAGTTGGAACCAATTCCTACCAGTTTGCTAAGTCAATCCCATCACACGATAGCCCCCAAACACCAGGAAGATGTAGACTAGCACTTGTCACATTTATCAAACTCGTGCTAATGCGACATCATTGGACTTCAGTTCCACTGGAGAAGAACACTAACCGTTTAAGAAAAAAATGCCAATTGTTTCTGAAGTAAGGTGCTGTGCAAGTACATTTTTGGTTCATCAAGGTACAGACAGTGTAAATGTACAGGTCAGGTCAGATTTAATTCCTTAAATATATATTTGTCCAAGGAAAGGGGTAAAAATTTCATAACCTGAAGGAAACCCACACTGACACAAGAAGAACATGCAAACTCCGCACAGGAACAGAACCCAGGACACTTCTTGCTTCTCGCTGTGCAACTGTGCAACCATGCTGCCCTAAAATAGAACAGTAAAATCAAAAGCCTAGAGTTGGGACAGGGTATGGAATCAGTGCACTATAAACTAAATTAACGGTGGAATAATGTTCCCTTGAGGAGACATCCCATGGACACTCCAATATTACTTTTTCTGAGAGTAGCTGGCTAGCAGAGTGGAGAGGGAGGAACATCCTGCCCACACTGAGAGCGCAAAGCCAGTAATTGTCTTTTAAAAATCTAGCATTGCACTCCCAACCTCCTGATGATGGTCACAACACTTGGTGAATGCTCAGGTGTAAGGACCACCATGTTTTCTCTTCCTCTCCCCCAGCTCACTTTTTCATAACAGGTAACTGTTGCAAACTGTTGGATGTCCTCTACCACCCACACACACTCGAAGCTTGTCTTCCCTGTAATTTTCACCACATGTTCAATTATGGTATCTGTTCCTTCGCCACAACAAGCTGCCGGCCTGACCACGGTGTGGTGAAAGAGGAAATGACATCACACATCCGAATTAGCGTTCTGCTGGATGAGCTTGTTCCCGTTGCTCTGTCATGTGGCTTTGGCTCAGCAAGCTGTGTGAGACAGTGTGGCTTTAAAGTGGACGTGTAAGTGGACCGAATGTTTAGCTCCTTATGGAAACCAAATGTCCCCAGGATGATGGACAGTCTCTGCATATTAACGTTAAGTCAGATAAAATTGTGTGGGTGGGGCATGTTAAGTGGGAGGCCTCGAGGGTGCATAAAATTAGCATATTTTTGCATAATCATATCTGTGCTTTCTTTTTTTGAGAGAGAAACAGACAGAGGGAGACAGAGAGAGAGTAACTGAGAAAGAGAGAGATAGTGAGAAAGAGTGAGAGAGACAAAGGGAGAAAGAGAGAGAGAGAAAGATGGAGAGACAAAGGGAGAAAGAGAGAGAGCGAGAGAAAGATGGAGAGACAAAGGGAGAAAGAGGGGGGAAAGAGAGACAATGTGAGAGAATGAGAGACAAAGGGAGAAAGAGAAAGAGAGACAGAAAGAGAATGGGGGGAGAATGAGAGAGAAAGTGGAGTATATATGATTTTAGGCCCTGTTTAGTAGTTCACTGGTCATAATGATTACATTTCAATTAGAAAGATACATTTTCAAAGATAAATGAATCAATTTAAAATAATATTTAATATTACTTGCGCAGGGTTGTTCGTCTGATCAAACAAATATGAGCATTTCATGTCAAGCAATCAACAGGCCGAGTGTGTCGCCAACATGACGCATCCGGCCAATGCGGTGGCTTTCAGATTCCCAGATTCAGTAAAACTGCAGCTGCAAGATAACAGTAAACACGTACTGGTGGATCACAGTAATAAACCGGCAATAAACAGAGACTGGACTTCCAGTGGACACACTGTGTAACTGCTTTTATCACGGTTTAAGCCAGAGAGAGAGAGAGAGAGAGAGAGAGAGAGATACAGAGAGAGAGAGATACAGAGATACAGAGAGAGAGAGAGAGGGAGAGAGATACAGAGAGAGAGAGATACAGAGATACAGAGAGAGAGAGAGAGGGAGAGAGAAGGAAAGATGTTACGCTGTCAGAAGCACTGCTGTCACAATAATTATATGTTGGAAAGGAGACATCAGCCAGAGCTGTCATTATATATCGCCACAGCAGTTCCTAGACAGAGCTGCTCTTAAGCTTTTAAATACACACACACACACACACACACACACACACACACACACACACACACACACACACACACACACACACACACACACGCGTATTCCTGTCCTTCAGTCTGTTTCTGTTTATCTTTTGTATTACTAGATGCTTCATCTCATCCATGCTTGACCTTTGCTTTACCTGCTGTGGCTGTTTTGCTCCAAAAAAACTCTTTTTAGTGGCCATTTCCTGATTTTGGAGATCCGCCACTAACCACATTGGCATTTTTCTATCATCCTGAGGACGGTCACGACAAAAACACACAGTACTGTGCAAAATAAAAGAGCCACTCCTTCATTTCTTTATATTTTTGTATCCAAAATGTCAAACTTTCTTGTTCTCCAGGCTTCCTGAAGGACAAAGTTTTTAGCTCTCACTTTCAGTGCAGTCCCTGTGCCTGCAGTGTGGAATCGTCTGAATGTTCTCTGTCCTCTGCTGTGCAGTTGCCTCTGCACTGGTTGTTGTCTTGGCACTTGTTAGTCTATTGTCTCGTGGCGTGTTCTATGTCATGTTGGATGTCCTCTCATGTGTCGAGCGTAGTTTCGTTTCACTGTGTACTGTGTATATGGCTGAAATGGGAATAAAACCCACTTGACTTGATCTGGACAGATAACGAAACAAAAGGCAGGCGATGTACAAAGAAGAGCTTTGGAACGTCCTTCAAGAAGCCCGGAGAACTATTCCTGAAGACAACTTCAAGAAATGACGAGAAAGCTCGCCTAAGAGAGTTCAGGCTGTGCTGAAGAATAACGGTGGTTAAATCAAATATTGACTGGAATTATATTTACTGGTGCATTTGCACATGATGCAATAAAACACTAAAATATTTTGTCCCATTTTCCTGCAAAATCTAAAGAAGTGACTCAAGACTTTTGCACGGTACTGCATGTAGCATTCGACTCCTTCACTACAGACTTCTGGCACTGAACTGCTGTTTACCATCTTTCCCACACCCGGGCTGCTTGTATTCACGGTCACACCAAGAGGGAAACTTAGCACCTCACATCCACCTGAAGATGTTTTTGGACTGTAGGAGGAAACCAGAGCACCTGGAGGAAACCCAGGCAGACAGAACATGCCAGCGCAGAAAGGAGCCTGGAGGCGAGAGCCTGTGAGGTGCCAGCTCTAACCAATGCACCAACCCACTTTTAAAAATAATCGATAGTGTCAGCCCTCATGTGCAGTAAGTGGGAGCCATGTCCAGGGCCTGGGCAGCAGTGATGGGGATGGTACCTTGATCAAAGGTACCTCAGGGCAACCTACAGATCTGGGATTGGAGCCCACAACTTTCCAATCCTGCGGCTGCTGCCCCTTTTAATACCAGATACAAGTAAACCTGTTCCACTGTACTTCACTCCTACACAATTCACACACCCTGATCTAACACCTGACCTTACAAACACTCCACTATACATAAACACACTCATGCACGCTCACACACATTACATGCCACCGGCTACGCTCTCGGCTGCTGCCAAACCAAGTAACTTGAGCTGCACCATTCCAGAGAGGCCACGGCACCCCATGGGCACCAGCCTGGATCTGCCATAGTACACACACACCATAGAGAGCAGGCACACGTGCACACACACACACACACACACACACACACACAGCTGTGCTTCCACAAAGCCCTAACTGCAAAAATACAAAATGATACACACAAACACTGACAATCTCGCACCCACATAATAGTACAATGCCCTTAAGCCTGCCAGGTGATGGGTGAAAAAAGGAGCAAGGGATGAAGAAAGAAAAAACGCAGCCCTGCTGGAAGCGTTAGAATAGAGCGGGATGATTGCAAAGGAATGAAATGTGACAGAAAGGAAAATACAACTAGTGGGGCAGCAGCCAGACTCAGCACACTCAGCTCCATATATGGCCTGTCCCGAACCGCTCATAAACTCCCTCCGTCTCTCTGCTTCTCCATTTCTCCATCTCTCTATCTCTCTGTCTCCAGGCTCACACACACACACACACACACAAAACACATATGTACACACAAACTAGTCAAAGACTTGACCACTAAATCCAGCTGGTTGCGCTGTGGACAGCAGGCGCCTGCTAGAGGGCAGTTACTGAAGTATAGCAGCAAGAAAAAACAGAAGTGAACTAGCAGGGGAACAGAAATGGGAAGAAATATGTAATGCCTGTAAAATTCCAGTTTGTCTGTCAATAAACTTCTTGTTTACCAACAGTCCCATCCAAAAGTATAGGAAGAGCAGGGCCAGTTAATTCTTTTTTTGCGGTGCACTGAAGATATTTGGGTTTTGGATAAAAAAAAAATGAATAGGAGATCAAATTTTAAGCTTTATTTTCTGGTATTTACATCTACATATGATGATATTCTTCTACTTTCAGCTGCTCTCATTTAGGGGTCGCCACAGCGGCTCTGACTTTGTCTCCAAATCGTCCAGCTGGAGCTGACCCACTAATATACTTGTTTCTAATCCTGTTCATCTTCATCAAAAAGTTGTATAATCTGTGTTATTTAAGATATCTAGATACCAGGAAATTAAAGCTGAAAATCTCCTCTCTCATCTCATATTCATCTGTTGATCTCGAATCCAAATGTCTTCAGTGCACAGCAAAAACTATTTAAATGGCCTTGCTGGTCCAGTACTTTTGGAGGCGACTGTAATTACTCATAGCACTGCATATATACCCACATTTAACATGCTCAAATATCCATTCAAAGAATGTCATCCCATGACAAATTAGGCAGGAAAGTAAAAACTTCTCTCCCTGCCATCCCTACTTATATAACCTCGCAAATGTCTAGAGGAGATGACTGGGACAATTTATTCATCGGTTTCTGTAAAGCTGCAGGTGAAATTCACTAATCCGCATCACTACTTCATCTCCATTGTCTCACAATAAAAAGAAACTGGAAAGATCATAAGAACCAGAGATATAGAGCTTCAGGTCTTAAGAAAAATGGCAAAAAAAACAAAACTAAACTCCCACTTCCCGCACCTCGCCACCAAGCTTTCCCCCAGCAAGAAATCAATTAGCACTAATCCGGCCCAGCAATGCTAATGCGCCTCACAGAGGAGCTGGCAGCCGGCAGCTGTTCTAATGAGGGTGCCGGGTGAAGCAAACCAGACCAGAGAGAGAAAGAAAGACAAAGAGAGCCGAGTCAACGGTCCAAGACATCCGCACAGTGGCCAGGACTGCAGCTCGGACCTGTAAATCAACCCCAAGCTTATGTTAAACTCATCTGGCGGGAAGATTCACTGGCCTACTTCTTCCCTCGCTCCAAAACCTCCGTGGCACCTTTTTAATCCTTCAACCCGATTCACGGTCACCCTGTTTGTCTTTAACTAACCAACCCAGCGCTATCTGGAGGCCTTCAAATGCAGGCAGGAAAACGGCAGGATAGAAAAAAATAAGTGACTATAAGGAGGTGCTGGAATGAAGTGACTATTAACACAGCACAGCACACAGTGAAACGAAACCTCCGCTTTTCACCCACACACATACGTGCAGCAGTGGGCAGCTATATCCAGCGCCTACGGAGCAGTGATGGGGACGGTATCTTGCTCAAGGGTACCTCACTGATCTGGGATCCACTAGGCTACCACTGGACACGGTCTTATTGCTACTTTTTGTGATTTTTAATGTATCTAACATCCTTACCTACTTCTATTTTTAGATGTGTATCTTTAAATATTATTTCATATCTGTTATCTTTATTGACTTATCCAAACGGCTCCAAACAATATCTCATTTTCATCATATTTATTCTCATCTTATCCTAACTCACCTGACCTCACCTTCTTTCTAACTGTCCAGCACTTCGGCCTTAAGTGTTGACCATTCTTTATGTAGAGCTGGAGGCAGCTTGAGCATATCTGGGGAGGTTTTGTAAATATATTTTTAGAGTGATTATTGACTTCTGGTGTTTAACTCCAGAATATAGACTCCAAACATGACATAGCTGACCTGAGTTGAGTCCATTTCCTACCGAATCTTTAGGTTTTAGGTTTAAGGAGAACATCCACCACCTTGTACGTCAGGGTCGTTGTGTTCTGACAGAGCTGCGTTTGGATCTTCTCCGTTCTCCTGAAAAAGTCTTGTTATGAAGTTACTCTGCATTCGCCCTGCAGCGGTTTGCTAGCCTGGTGATGGCAGGGTCATAAATCTGCAGGCTCATAAATCCTGGACCAGCATAGTGAGCTCACAAAGATGGGGCTTTACAGCCAGTGGGAAACTGCTGAATATACAAACCCAACTGCAATGACTTTTTAACAATGAGTCATCAATCACAAACTACCGCTCCCTTGATTAGCCAATCAACATGTCTGAACAGGCTCCTTTGGTAGGTAAGAGAAAGCTTAAGCCTTCCTCTGTCTTTTCAACTTGTCACGGTGAGGGATATACAATCACTGTCCCCTTTATCACAACCTCCGTGCTTGTGCTTTGACTCATTGACCACTTTATGGGTACCACCTGCCTTTTAGGTCCAGAACAATTACTGTTGCTGATCATCCCACCTTTAAGGCATTCATCACTGGCCCATTTCTGGCCAAAGGACTGCTGTTAACCAGGTGATCAGGCACAGCGGGTCAGAGTGCTCCATTATCCAAAAACATCCAGCTTTGTGCAGAGCAGCCTTGATGCATCAGTGGCTCATGCTACTGGGGGGCAGCTGTGGCCTAGTGGTTAAGGACTAGGCCCCAGGATCAGAAGTTTGAAGGCCAATGGACTCAGGATTCCTGCACAGTACACGCACTTACCCATTTATACTGACCCTCTGGGTTTTGAGCCACCCCTCATTTATAATTTGCTAGGGAATCACTGCAAAAATGCAATTTTACGCCTGTCAAACTGTCTAATCTAAGCTTTTTGAACAGATTAAATAAAAAAACTGGGGCCAAATGTTTAGCGTGTCATGCAAGTTGCCTAGAAAAAGAGATTCCGAGCACTCAGCGTTCAGCACCAGCAGGAAACGAATCACCTGATCATGTGGAATCATCTGCACCTGTTTCTTCACCGCTTCATGTCTTAAGTTAGACGCTTTGTTCTGCTTGAAGGTTCAGATGTTCAAACAAAAAACAACCAAACTGCTCTGGTATAGAGACTGGGCTGAAAATGAGAGACAAAAACTTTGTCCTACAGGAAGCCTGGCACACTGACCTTCAACGATACATCCAAAATACAATAAGGTCTGACTCTTTGGAAGCAAAATATGAAGAAATGAAGGCTGCACAGCACCTTGCCATTATATCCAGCATAAGAATTATATCATTGAGTTTAATCAAATCATGCATCAGTCGTTTCAAATCGAAAAGGATTATCAGATCCAAGATTTAAAACGGCAAGGTATTAAAAAGAGTCAACATTTTAAAAAGTCTTACCTAGGCTGCCAACACGGTTAGAGCCACTATTGCCAGCAACTGTAATTTTTAATGTTATTATTTTGATTGCAATTTGATTTCCTTTTGTTCTTACCAAGCAGCCCTAGTAAAAGAGGATGGTAGTATGTAAGGCATGTGGACAGAAGACTTGAAAAAGGTTGACAGATCACTGAACCGGCACTGAAATAATGTCCCGAAGGGAGGTTTTCAGGTAATATCTTGACAACAAGCCAGGCCGTAATTATAGAGCATTGTTGGAAGAGGGCTGAGAGAGCAATGAAAGAATGTTCCTCGTGGAGATTTCCAGACACAGATGTGTGTGTGTGTGTGTGTGTGTGTGTGTGTGTCTGAGTGTGAGAGAGAGAGAGAGAGAGTTAGGAGTTTGTGTGCATGTCCCTGCAGGTAGAGCGGGCAACCATGACATCCATGCTGAGAACAATGCACGTGAACTTCCAGTTCCAGTACCACTTGGCTGCCATCAACACAAATTACCTCGCATGCCCTACCGGGACCCAGAAAAACACCGTTCCCAAAAGCAAGGAAGGCAAAAGACGAAGGCAAAGCACTTTCAAGTTTAACCAAAAGAAAAACACAACAGGCCGTTATTAGCAGCTAACTGCTCTATAATCATAATGTCACGACAAATGATCAACACAACATCCAGCGTACGGTCGAGGCCACAACTACCAGCTATTCTCGCCGCTCCTGCTGAAGAGCTCTTCGCTCCTGAACTGCTATTACTCTGACAAGCACTGACACGTTCAAAAGCAGGACTGTGGAGACGCTAATCAAAATCCTCTCAGTGCATGAGAGATATGAGGTCTATACGCGAGAATACTGAAACGGGGTTATTTCTGCCCCGGTATTATTGTGATTATGATATAGTGGACTAAGCCCTAGGATCAAAAGGTCGTAGGGTTCCAAACCCGGACCAGCAGGCTTCCCTGAATTACCCTTGAGCAAGGTACCGTCCCCATCGCTGCTGCGCATTGTCTATGAGAGGTCGAATTTCGTTGCCGTTCACTGTGTGCTGTGTTGTGTGACTGGCAGTCACTTTCACTTATTTAACATTATTTCATCCTTTTGAAAATTGTAGTACACTCACAGACTGACAAATCTCGTTCTTTGAATCAAAAGTGGCAAAGATGGCTGGATTTCTGTGCTCAACGGGCTTTCTGCTCTCCGGCTGAATCGCAATAATATGATATTGTGGCGCAAATATTGTCTGGTCTTCTCTGAGACAATTTTACTGCTCACTTACAGAATATCTGTGAATGTCTGAAAAAGAAATACAATGAGTAAACGAGTGGAAAACTCTGGTAGGGTAAATTAGAGAGTACAGGAAAGCATCAATTAAGCGTACAAATTGCTTACATGTATGTAAGAGTACAAGCTTTTTGCTTAGAGGTGTTTGACGTAACACACTCTCTCATTCACGCATTTTCTTGGCCACTTGTCCTAATTAGGGTCGCAGGGGATGAGAGGAAACCCAGAGCTCTCAGAGGAAACCCACGCACACACGGGGAGAACATGCAAACTCCAAACGGAAAAGACCCGGTCCGTCCCGCCTGGGAACCGAACCCGGACCTTCTCGCTGTGAGGTGACACTATCTATAAAAATCGATCCTTTTTGAACCAGACAAGCTATCTGACTTCAAAACACATTTATATATACAGATAAAAACACATGGTGGGTGAAATATTAACAAATTATTTAATTTACGTTTATGGGACGTTAAACTGGTGCGTTAAAAGCTATGAAGTAAATGTGAAGTATGGATTTCTCTGTTAAGGTGTGTAAAACTAACCCCACCATTGGCCTCACTTTAATCTGGCTGGAGTGAGAACTATATGACACACACACACAGATCAGGATATATCTCAAAAAAAAAAAAAAAAAACCTGAAACGGTCTCAAATTCCCAAATCAAGAAATCTGCACTTGAAATCTAAATTTTTTGGGCCTCACTCTCTTACCTCGTAGAGGAGAGAACAATCTGTACTAATTGTACTAATTGTACATAATCACATGATTGCTTACAGAACATACAAACACCTATAAAATGGATAGGATTATAAATGAAACGGTGCGTGAATGGATGAACCCTTGAGACCAGTTTCCTTCTCAACTTCTCCCAATAAAAAGCCCCGACAGCTGTACTTGCCTTTGTAAAGGGAGCCCCAGAAATATGATAAAATTCTTGATTCATCTCCCAAATTCTTTTCTGACATTTCTTAGCAGAAGCCGCCAGATCTCCAGAAAATCTCAGCTGACCATCAAATGAATGAATGGCATTTGGCTTTTTTTCCAAGAGCTGTCAGTTTACAAAAAGCTAAGACAAAAAAGGTCATCATGGAGGATGAGGCGCTGACAAGCCAAGAACGTCCACTTTAACTGGTGATGTAATTCAGCCTCCAGCCCAAATCTGCGAAGCCATGATGCAGCACCACAAGATGGAAAAGCAGCTTCAAGTCTAGAACTGAACTCGACCGAGAACCTTTTGTGTTCCACACCGGACTCTGACGTTCCATAAAGATCTGGACACCCTGGTGGCATTAAGTGGATACCATCAGATGTGGACAGTGTTACATTAATCGATGTTCAGTAATTTATTAATTCAGTGGTCCTCCAAATGGGCTTGAGGGACATAAGCATACTCTCAAAGAACGAGCAATCGCATCTCATTGTGTCTTCAATTTGTCTTAGATACATTCACACCTGTACAGTCCACTTATGATTGGATTGGATCATTTAGAATGTACGTTAATCCCAGGTGTGAACAGGGTCTAGATGAGAAGGATCAACCCAATCCAGAAGGCCCAGACTTCAGACCCATCTCATTCAACACAGCTGGTTTGGTACCACAAAGTCAGGTGCTACTGGGTTATTTGGTGGATGAATGTTTCATCATGTTTTTTTTTTTTATTATTAGTACCAATGATAAGCCCTAAAAATCTGGGGTAAAAATAATTTGTAGAAAAGATTAGATCCCTACATAGCAACTGCTGCTGGGTTAAGAAGCTTTACAGCTTTATAAAGCCCCTCTCAACTTAGCTACAACATTTTCCTTTGGCTATCCAGCTGGTTGTCCGGTCTCAGGTCATCTCCACACTGGCCTACTATAACTCTCTGCTGGTGGGACGGCCATTGAAAGCAACCTTCAGCTGATTCAGAATGCTGCGGGAAGACTCGTCTTCAACCATCCAAGTTCTCGCCTACTACACCTGTTACGGGACCTGCACTGGCTCGTATCAGGTTTAAATCTTTAGAGCTTGCTTTCAAGGACAAGGATGGTCTTGCACCCTCTTCTTTCATGGCACTTATCAAACAACATGTCTCTTCTCATCCCTTCAGAACATCCGGCACTGCTCACCTTGAATCTCCTCTACTTAAGAGAAGCGGAAGACATGCATCAAGACTTCTCAGTCCTGACTCTTCAGTGGTGGAATGAGCTTCCTCTTGTGGTCATAACTGCTGAATCTCTTGCAGTCTTCAAGTATCGTCTGAAGACGCACCTGTTCCAAGGAATGCCGAGGGGACTAGCCTTCCCTGTCCAGCTCTTCAAAACCTTTTGGCATCTAATTTCTGGGACACACAGTATAGTCACATCTATAGATGCAGATACAGGGTTTATATTTTTTGTTACTTGGCTGCAAAATAGTTAATCAGCAGTTGCTGATCTTCAGCAGGTCACTACAATGAAGAACAGATGTGGAGATGAAGCGCTGATGTAAGTGCATCTGCTAAATGCTATAAATGTAATTGTTTAAGGAATGATATACTGTTAAGTTCCCATTATTAAAGCAGCACACTACTGAGGTGGGCTATATTTTTTTGGAACTAGTTCACCATTGCTTAAAGACAATTGCACAGATAAAAATATATTAGCATGAAAATCCCTTTTGTTGGTGTCGGTGAAAGAGAGGAAACCCACACCAGCAGGATCTGAGCAATGCATGTATCGGTACGGATAAATATATTTGCTTGAAAAATTCTGCAACACTTCACCTGATCTAGCCCTCAATGTCAGCTCACACACAAACATTTTCCAAGTAAAAATGAAGAACATACTCTGAATGTAGCTTTTTACACAAAGGAAGAGAATTTCTCATTAGGTGGCACTTTAGCCAACATCTTAGACAGCTTTTGAAAAAGTCTTAAACATAAAGTCCATAGGTCAATACCAGAATATGGCTGGTTGGGAGTTCCAGGGAGGGGAAGAAGGGCTTTTTTGAGTTTCTAAGCCTGCTGTTCGGTACTGAAGTGCTGTAGAGGAGCCTGCTCATTCCTCTTTTCCTCTCTTCCCCTCCCTCTCACCTTGCTGTGCTTCCTACCTTATAAGGCCACATGTAATTTTCAGCATCAGATAGTCCTGTTCTCAGACACCAACAACACCCTCACTTGGCCCTCTACTTCACAGTCTGCCAGCAGCTTTCACCTACTAATACAGTCCTTAAATAAATCAATATTTACTGATCAGCACTGCGGGACAGTGGCTTAAGCTTGCCATCTTTACTCCACTGGTTGAAAGTGAGAGCATGGTGGAAAGCAACTCCACCTATCCATCAAGTTCTGCAGCAACTACTTTATGCCACCAAGCAGCTGTGGGCTTGACACTAATTGCATAAATGATAACAGAGGATGGCCATTAGGGCCTGGCTGGCTCACAACCGCACACAAAGAGCAGTCAGCGTGTAGCGTGTGGAGGCAAGAACTGGACCAGAGGGAGTCCAGTCACAGCGAGTCAGCGCGAAAGACACACTGCTGAGTCATAACCACAAACTCTCAGCACATTCCTTCACAGCAAAGCTCTCAAAAAATACTTCAGTCTGAAAAGCCCAGGCTCAACCCTCCCAACAGCATGAGTTACCCTCTCATTGTGGAGGGCCACACATTCTCATGCTGAAATCTGAC